>VWZP01004265.1:1152569-1490633 GCA_013396995.1 Dicaeum eximium | reverse complement strand
CCTTTTTTTGTGTTTCACTTTTCCTCCGCAGTACGGGGATCGAGGGGTTTCCTTTTGTCAGCCGTTTTTCGTGTGGTGCAGCTAAGATGGGTGTGGGGCTGACAAAAGGGCAGAGAGATGTTTTTATCCAAGTTGGGGATATCCTAGAGGGTGGAGAGTTGAAGTTTTCTAAACCTAAGTTACGAAAGTTTACTAAGTGGTTGTTCCTCCAATTTCCCCAATTGGCACCTGAGCAAATTCATGACAGAAGGTTTTGGAACGAGGTGGGAAGAAAACTCACTGAGCTTAGGCTCAGAGGGGATCTTCGAGTGGAAAAATACTTTCCACTCTTTGCAATCATCAATTCGACCCTAAAAGATAATATTTCGGGGGTTGGAGGACAGCCGAAGTTGGAAACCCCAGTTCCTGCCGACCTGAAGACTCCCCATTTCGCGTCAATGGTGGACACTATTTTCTCAAGCACTAAAAAGCAGTGCACACTGGTGGAGCATGATATCAAGTCTAGGACATAAACTGATGTCCTCTTTAGAGGCAACTAGAAATCTGTTTTGTGGTAGAATCATGAGGATGGTGGAATCATGAGGATGGTAGAAAGTGAGAAATAGTAAGAGGAAAACCATGGAAAAAGTTATTTCTTTAAGGTCCATCATTTAGAACAGGTCCTGTAATGTTGAAGAGAGAAAACAACCAAAACTTTCTCTCCAAAATTCAAAGGAAGACATTAACTTCTTTGTTATTTTGCACCATCCATATCCTTAACAATTAACATTAAATAGCTTTGTCTCTAGAGAGGGAAAGATAGCCACATGACCAAATCACTGCCTTATGCTCTTGTTTTTTCCTATGATTGGTTCAATCATGTATTTATTCACCAAAGTCATTAGAACTGCGATGGTAATCAGAAAGAGGAAATGGTCTCCATCTATCATCCAGCTTCTAACAAGAAGAGGTAACAGACCATTTTAGTTACAGTGCATTAATGCTTATTACTGCCCTAATGAAGATTTGTGTTGCTTTCCCAAGAACCTTGAAGCTAATCTTTGATTTCCTCCCAGCTTTCAAAGAAACACAAGTTTTCACATGATTTCAGCCTGTTGGAGCAAACAAAGAAATATTACTCTGACCATTATAAACCATAGTTTCATCAGGGAAATTAATATGAAAAACACAAGGTAAAATCTAGTTATTACTGTGGCTAAATCCTCTGAGTTTGGCAAACACTGACTGACTCAATCCCTTTGATTGTGCCCAGACCTTTCTCCTAGCAGCTGTATCTATACAGCTAACACATGGCCAGTATTAAACCACTGCCTATGAAACTATTATCACATATTCAAGTCTATGTTACTGTGATATATTATAGCAACCATATGGCCATTGCACATCTTGCCTGAGCTATATTTCTGCATAACCAGGCTCAGTATTATTGCAAGTACTGTCATTCTTACAGTGTAGCACTCAGGCTGCAATTGGAAATCCCAAATGATCTTGGCGATGACTTTCTGTGATGTGTCACCTGCCATTACCACTCACACATCTCAGAGTGAACACTGTTTGGGAGCTGGCTCTCCTTTGAACAGTGTTTGCTGTGTTTATCCTGTCCTGGTAAGATTAAGTCCCAAAGGAGCTGCGTGCAGGGCTGATTTCATGTCCCAGAAAGAAAGGCATGCCACAAAACCTGCTTTTCTGGTGTTCTATGTGACTGCTGTCTTGGGCTGGACACAGTTAACATGCAGACATGGGGCTGAACTTTTACTTACTAATGTGGGTGTTAGCTCACCTGTCCTCTCTAAATAGTGGGTTCAGGATTTCTCTCTGGTTTTGCCTCCAATAGAACTGGCTGTTTGTTCAAACTGGACACAAATTCAAATATCTTGCTTTATCAGACAGCCAAAAATGTCTGAGGCTCCCAACACATGAGAAGTTACTTTCCTGAGTTTCGTTTAAGCATCTGTTGGAGCACATTCATCCTTGGTAATTACTTGACATTTGGACACAAAGAATTCTAAAGAAAGGAAGTACCTTAGTAGACTTAGGAACATTTAAATGCATCCTAAGGAAAGACCAACTTGAGTGTTATTTGAAGAGCTTTAATTTTGTTGGCAAGGGTACTGGGAACTGAGAAAGCCCTTTACACTTGGAAACAAGCTTGCCAGACCATTTCCTTTGCGTATCTTGTTCTGCAGAAGTAACAGAATATTCCATGCCTGCATATTTTAATAATGCCAAAGGAAAAGGTGTATGTGGAGTTAAGGAAAGCAGCTTTCTGACCAGCCTGTTTCTTCCTGTTCCCATGGTTTATGTGTAAAGTGGTGACACACAATTCCTCCTTTCTCAGGAAAGGATATCTGTCACAAAAAGAAGTTCTGCTGCTCTCTGATTGACCTCTTTTATGGGTAGCAGCTTGGCAGGTGTTTGTTTTAATTTTTAGGCATGTGACTTGAAAAAATTAAAATGAGCTGTAGGGATTTGACCATCATTCTATTTTACATCTGCTTTCATCAGCATAGCTCCATGACCTTGATTCATATTGGCGTGAATGAGAAGAGAATTAAGCTCTGAGTTTCCACTTTACTATGCAGGAAAACTAACATTATGGTAAAGAAAAGCAGCTTAAGGATACTGTGGAGTATGTCTATATGGAGATATAGATCAGTGACTTGGATTAACATATGGCAGTCAATTCAGTGCCCAGTAGGTATTTGAAGAATAAAGAACTTAATTGTGAACAGCTGTTTCCACACACTTAATAAAGTGTGCACGGCCAGTTCAAGCTCTATAAAGTGTAAAACATAGTTTTATAAAACACATACTGGGACCATGCACATTTTTCAGAGAGTGCATCAGCCATTCTGACTGTTAAGTCCTGTCTCTCTTTTGATTTAAGAGGCAGATCTGTGTAAATATTTTTCTTGGGTTGTTTTTTTTCATAGTCTAACAGGCTTGGATGACCCCCTAATATTTGTGAAAAACATGGCTATTCTTAGGGAAAAGGAGCACTAAGTTATTATTATTATAGGTGTCTTTCCACCTCAACTAATCTGTTTTGTGATGTTAAAAGGAGGAAAAGGTAGTGGCTTTAGGAATGGTTTTATTTCAGCTTGGATTATGGCTCCAGAACTACAAAGAATCTCAGAAAAGCTGGGAGGGATCAGAAATTAACAGTATCTAGTTAAAATGCAACTGATCAGGAGGAACTGAGAGTCCTGGGCACTAGAAATGACCCACAAATGTCATGCAGTCAGCTCTCAATGCCACGCTTTGCTTTGCACTAATGACAATTAACAAACACTGAAGTGTGTGGCCAGCCAGGGAGGTTTGAAGGTCTTTGGGCCGTGAGCAACTAATGTCTTTCCATTCCTGCTCTGAGTGCAGGAGTCAAGGGGCCAAACAAAGGCCCATTTCTACCACTGCCTGTGCTCTAGAGTTGTGTCTTTGCCTCCAGTGGGTCCTTCCCCTGGTCCTGCAGAGTGCTCACATACACTTCTGGTTTTCAGATGAGTCCCTCTGATGTAGTAGGTCAAAACTGCAAGCTGATACAAGTTTTTGAATCACTTCTTGATTGGAAAGAGCAGAAATTATTCTACCACTTCCTTCAGAGGCCAAGGACTTTCAGGTTCAACTTTAAGGTGGTTCAGGGCAAAAGTGGAGAAATTCTGCAATGGATTGAGCAATCGGAGTAAGACAGCTGGGTTAGAGGAGGCAGCTTTATGGAATAGGTTGTGCTACAAGTTTTAAAGGCATTTGACAAAATTAGACTAAACCCAAACCTTAGTGATAGGTTTCATAGCAGGAATTTTCACGTGTTAAAATAAATCCCATATAGAGAGGACCTTCCTTAAAATTTCCTCATGGCTACCTGAAATGCATAAACATTAGTTTACATGAATGCACAGTGTTCTGCCAGTCAGCACCAAGTTCATACAAGAAAAATTAAATAATAAAAAAAAAAATCAATAAAACATGGGCAAATGAAGATCAAAAGGATTTTAAACAGTCTATAAATCTCTCCCATTTACTGTCCAGCATCCATGCTCCTATTTTTTCATTTGGCCTTTAAGCACAGAAGAATAAACTTGCACATCCAATATAAATAAATGAATAAACAAAGTGGGAAAGTTTTTTTCTTGTTATTTTAGTTCAGCTCTCATATACATCTTGTTCAATGTCTAAGCAACTAATGCTAAATGAAAATGAATATTAGCAAGTACAAAGTCAAGCAAGGTCAGCCACACTGAAGGACAATTACTTGTTGACATTTCTTAGTGAAGTGGTGCCATGCACGGCTCTTTGAGCTCAATTATCTTTTACTTTAGACTTTTGGATGCAATTTAATGTGTTTATTTTTAATAACAGATGGGAAAACTCTCCCAGTGTCCCGCTCTCCATCCCTTGGTGCAGGTTTTCCAGAAGCTGGAGCTGCTCAGCCCCGCTCCGGGGAGCCAAAGCCGCCGCGCGTCTGCAGAGCGGACCTGGCGCTAGAGGGCGCTGCAGACGCGCGCTTCTGTCCGCGCCCTCCATTCCTTAGAGAGCAGAACCAGAGGAATTACAGATCCATTAGAAAGTTCTTGAAAAAAGGGTTTGCCACTGCTCTGTCGTCCCTTGCCTTCTGTTCTTAGACCTTCTCTCTGGATTCTGCTTATTCAATTTTTGTACCCTAGGTCCTGGTTCTCCACATTCCTCCCTTCCTGTGATTATCACTTTTTGCCCTTCAGACTTCAAGTGATCTGAAACGTGTCCAACTCCTAAACAAGAGTATTCTTCTCAGGAGTCTTCTTTCTCTTTTCCAGTCCTTGGTTTTTTTGCATTGTTCTTTCCCTGATCTTATTCATTCTTCATCCATCTTGCTGTCTTGTCTATCCTGGCCCTTCCTCAAGGAATTTCTCCCATTGTACATCCTGCCCCAGCCTGCGCTGAAAAATGCTAAAGCTGTGGGGATAAGCAAAAGAGAATAGGAGGTATGTCAACATATGTGCTAGTGATTAAGACAGAGGAAAGAAGAGGCTGGATCCTGGTCTTTGTGTGTAAGGTATCCATCCATGGTGCAGCACACAAATAATTCATGAGTAGGTATCATAGTTACACTTTCCTCTAACCTGGGTAAGTGTTGCAATACTAAACTCCGGTGTCACGTAGCAAAGCTCCTTTAGGAGGAGTGGAGTGTCCTTAACTGGCCCAGTGATGATCTGAGGAGCAGGTAGACACAGCTTGACCTCTGTCTGAGGGAGGCTGAAGCCAGACTGTTCACTGCCTAGCTGCTAAGCTTGCTGTATGAAATTGGATGGGTTCATTGGAGACCATGGATACGCCTGTCATCTCCTGAATCAGCAGTGCACTGAGGATCCTGAGCTCCAGAGAAGATACCAGGATACCCTGCGTGGACTTTCCCTGTCTATCAGCTCTGGGCTGCTCTGTGTTCACACAGTGTTCACTGCGCCAAGGGCAGACAGGATGGAGGAAATGGTTTTCTCTGCTGTGGGCACTGGTGGCTGGGAGGCAGGAGGGGTTTGTGCCTGTGACTGGTGATTGAAGCTGTGCCCCTGGCTCTTCACAGCATGCTCTGGTGCTAGCAGCTTTCTCCTTTGGAGGTTGCCAGCTTTCCTTGTTTTGCAAAAACCACGTCCCATGAGAAATGGTGTAAACTGTGCTGATTAGAGCATGTGGGATTAGTTGTGGCTTAGGCTGCTCTCAAGGAAAATTTCTTGTGGTGCATATAGGCAGAAAGAAAGCTGTCACTCAGTCATCTGCTTCAGTCCATACAGTTTTTATTATCCTCCCATGGCTTCTCTAACCTAGAACCCTAATGACTTGGAGAAACATCCTGGATTTGTTACTTGAGAACCCTTTCCTCTTTACAGAAGATTCAGGATTATTCCAGGGAAAAGACAGTCTGTCTGTAGATCTGTCATACAACCTGCAACATTCCTTCTCTAGAAACAGACATGCCACAGATTCCCACAGGTAGCTCCAGGGTAGACATTGTCTCTATCCTCACAACTTTGTAAAGCTGCTTGAAAGAATGTGTGAGGGGAAAAAAAAGAGTAATGAGGGGGGTGGGGAAAGACACCCCTCTAAGCCACCGTAATTTTTTAAGATCATGCTGAAAATTGCATCAATGAACACCATTGTCCTGCAAATGGATGACGCATCTTGCGTTTGCTTTTAATGGCTGCCCACCACCCAATGTCCCCACTTGCTCACGTCGTGCTGCCCTCTTGGAGCCTTATAGACATGTTCTCAGTTGCCATGAAGACAAAAACTAGGCAAATGACACAATGCTCCCAAACTCAATGAGACTGTAATGTGGACAGTTCTCAAAAGCATCAATTTTTCAGTTATTAAGGTGACAAATATTTCCTTCTCCTCCAGAAAAAGACGTCTCTCACCTCATCACTGTGGGATGTGATTCCAACTGTATTTCCCTGGAAATGACATGATGACAGGAGGGTATGTGCTGGAGAATGAGGAGGTATTATACAGACTCACATTCAAATTCATTATCAGACAGTGAGACTGATGGCTCAGAGTTAGAGAAAATGAAACAACCAAAGATCATGTCTCAGTCAGTGCTCATAACAAACTTGAATTCCCATTTGCACAGCTCATATACATGGGAATTACATTGCATGCTTAGAATCAATTTGCATATGCTGTTTCTACTCAGTCACACATCAAATAATGTATTAGAAGTGCATTTTAATGCACTGTATTATCATACAGCTTGAAATGCTGTTTTCTGTTAACGTGCCTTTCGAAGGCTGTGTGCATGCATATGAGTTTGCTCTCAACTGCTGCCCCCTCACTGTTCCTGTTAGGATAAGGTCTTCTACCTGAGGGACCAGACTGAAAAGGATTTGGGAATCAAGGAGTTTGGTAAAAGTAACAGATATGCATATTTCAAGCTGAAGGTTTAAATCCCTTCTTTGGCATTGGAGAATTATCGAATATACATTCTAAGATTTCAGAATCTGGATCAGAGGCCCTGGCAAGACAGGATCCATTTGGCCTTATTCTCCAAAGAGATCCAGGCCCTTCATTAACTGCAGGACAGTGATCTCAGATGACTGCACTGACCAGTGTAACCAGACCTGATTTGACAATATAGTGCTTTTGCTGTGACGATTCACTGGCTCTGCGCTTGCTAAGTACCACAGAACTCCAGAATGTGCTGCATCATTAGCTGATTTTTTTGATCACCAATAGTAAAAACAAAACATGACAAATATATCTGCACTGTGTTTTCATTGATTGGAAAAGTAACAACCAACCATGTCCCCAGCTATGCATCAGTTCATCAGATTGAGCCAAACAAAACTACATTTTGAAGTTCAGCCTTTCTCTTCCATAATTCCTGGTGGAAAACCTAGGAGTCAGGGAGGGGTTACCTTACTTTCTATTCAGCTACTTTCAACAGCCATTCTTCCTCTCCTTCCCACAAAGTGCTTGGAACAAATATTGCCTCATGTGCCTAAAGAGATGTTGAGAGCCACACAGGCCTTTTGAGCTGGAAGAGGCTGAATAAGTGAAGGAGGTCGCTCTCACCTCATCCTGTGCAAGTGCTCCTTATGTGTCCCTTCGGGGTCGCTCTCCCCAGCACTGTGCTGCTATTTTGTTCCTTTCCCTTTCCTCCTCTTCCTGGGAATGATGGATGAATTTACAGACACCTGCCCATCATGTCTGAGGACTGTATTCTCTTCTTATCACTGTGTATCAGAATTTCCAAGTAGGTCAGAGGTAAATTAAAGAGCATTTCAGAGATGCAAACTGAACTGTGCCAGGACCTGTTTTCTACCTGAAAAGCCAATAGGCTTGGCTTGTGAATTTAACCAGTTTGGAGTCTGAATATACGTTCATCATCTCTGGCTGTTAAACAGCTTGGCTGTTAAACTGGACTTGGTATGGATTTAATTATTCCATCATCCATGAGTGATTAATGATGAAAAGTGATGTGCTAATAGAAGTGGTGGTTTCCATTAAGATTGTGTTATACTAGTGTTTACAAGAGATAAGCTCGAGATAATTGTTTCACTTTTTGGCTTTGTTTGAATGTTTTTGGACTGAGTTTAGATGTTTGATATATGCTAGGAAAATAGCAAAGACAACCATATTAAAGGAGAAGAGAGAAACTTGGTTGTTAAGATTGCAATAGACATTGCTATTTTTGAGCAGCTAGGAAGCACCTTAAAAAAGCACCTGACTGTAGAAATTTCAATAATAATATTCTATTGTACCCTCTAAAATCTGTAAATCAAGAACACTTTTGCAAAACAAACATGACATGGTTCTACTGAGAACAATGATGTCACAGTTTAAATTCTGAAATATTCTTTTCCATATTATTTAAATAATTTATGTTAGCCCGAGTCCTCCCAGGGCACACAGGAAGTACTAGATATTTTAGGCACAGTGGAATGACAACTTTATTGTAAAATCTCTCTGCAGTCAAGGTCTCACTCTAGAATAAAACTGGATTGTTGCAATTCCTAAACTGTTATTTAAGCAGATCACCTCTCAAAAAGGTAATCCATCATGAAGTGACCTGAGCAGAGCACAGTCAATGTATTGTGTATGTCAGCCAGTTTCCTAATGTAGTGTTCTCTCATTATTAATATTCTTTTCATAGGAAGAGTGCTGGTCTATGTCTACATTATGTAGTGCTTGATTCTTGAATAATAAAGAAATAGACTTAAACTTTATTCCAGCGGTAAAGAACGGCAGAATTAATTTATATAATCTACTACTTTAGTGCACTAAATGCCACAAAATACAGTATCAGAATATCCTTCAGAAGGAGGACATGCACAGGTAAGTAATACTTTAAAAAACAGATGACACATGCTGACTGTAGACACTATAGACTCCTCATTTCCTCTTGTGTACTGGTTGGTATTTATGTGGGTATCATATCATGGTGGCAAATTCTGCCCCTGACCTTTAAGGAATAAATAAATAAAATAGTAAATAAATAAATTTTAAACATGGTTGCGGAATTTACTTGAATAAGTCAAGAATGGTGAATATTGAATATTACTGGGAAATCCATTTTAATTCATTGAAGAAAAACTTCCACGAAAGATAGCCTGTTGACTGTATATAATATTTTCTTTCCCACAGGCTGAAACATATGGGGTTTAACTGCTACACTAGGAACAACACATCCATACTGCACATATGGCACAATGATGTGAGCAACACTGAGCTAGGACACCACCAAGGAAGATGTAGAGTGGTTTCATTTAAACATGAACACACAGAGATGTGAACAGCAGGGCTAAAATATCAGATGTTGGGATAGAAACTGCTGTGGGAAGGCAATGTCTTTGCTGGCCCTCACTGTATTAAACATGAGATGAAGGGCAAGAGCTCTGATGGGCCTTGAGTTGGTGCTGACCAGGGCAGATCCTACTCCCGAGTGACTGGAGAAAAAATGTAAAGGAGGATGCAAAGCAGGACCCACTCTGGGTATTGCTGCAATTACTGCTTTAACAAGTTGCTGAATTCAGGCCTGTGATTCTGGCAAAGATGATGTGGGCAATTTGTCCTCCTGCAGTCACATGTTCAAGCAAGAGAGCTTGATCGCCATTAAATGGTGGGAGACTATCTTTAGGTGAATGAATGTTTCTGAATGGGGAACAGGAAAGAAAATTCCTCTAACTTTGAAAAAAATGAGTCAGAAAAAGCTAAGAGACTTTTCTGCAGAAACTGAAAAGTGTTTTGCAGAAGAAGAGCACCTATTCTACAGAATTGCTGCTGATCTGTTGGACAAGCTCAGGGAAGTCGTGTAGGGTGGCATTTCATCTACCTCTGCCTCTTGTCTGTGCAAGAACAGGGCCATCAAATGAAGCCACACAAAGAAAGGTTCAGAAGAAGCAAAAAGAGGTGGTTCATTAAGGTATTTGGGAAAGCTCTGGTTATTTAAAATATGCATAGGTGTAAGGGAGGACTGAGCAAATTAACAGAAGAGAAATTGCTTCAAAATACTTACAAATGCTAATCATAAAAATGTTTATTGAAAGCAGAAAATGTGACTGGTTTTGTATTTGTATGAGCAACAGAAGGACGTTGTCAGGTTTATCTGATGAGTGAGAGAGGGGATGAAATGGGGCAAAGAGGGCTCCTGTGTCCCTGGGAGGGCCTGGGAATCCAAAGACTCTGTTCAGGTGAGCACGATGGTCCTCATGGACACTTGCATTGTTTGTGGAAATGGTTGGTTGCAAAGAGGTCTAAAACATGGCCTCAGGAGTTGGCCAGTGCATACAATAATTCTCCACATCTCCCAGATACTTCTCCTTGAGTATATATGGTTTGACTAACACTTCTTTGGGAATTCTGCTAAATTTACCAGGGAATCATATAAAGCAGAATTAGATTACATATCTGCTGTAGAATTCATATAATGGGTAAGTATTATGATGCTTGATTTAGAGTAGGACTCTAATTTTCCCTCCCTTTCTTAGGCTATAACTTTATAAACTTAATTACACATCCCCTGTATTTAAGAAGTGAATGCACAGGAGAGCTGAACACTGTATTCTTGATCTGATAGATTTGACTACAAGAAGAAAGATTTAGGGACAAGTGATTGATTTTTCAAAGATGCAGGTTCATTTGAGCTGAAACTGTTAATGAATTTGAATTGAGATAAAGCAGTTACATCTTACTATTTTTTTAATATGCACAACATATAGAAATGCTATAAATATCAAGCTTTTTATTTTAACATGAAAAAAAAACCAAATAAAGAAACCCCAAGTCTACCAGACCCTTTATGTTCCTCTCTTTAAAAAATTAAATAAAGCATAACTTTTTTTTTCTCTAAAAACTCATTTTGCCAATATCTTCTTTGGACCCACACAGCTGATGGAATGTAATATGCTGAATATCCTTAAATAGAGTTAAATATCTACATGAAAGGCACCTGCAACATGAAAGGCAACTTTAATATTTTTCTCCAAGGCTTGCATGTGCAAAGGGAAAAAAGGTGATTTATTTAGCCTGGAACAGAATATTTCTTGGAAGACTGATAGTTTTTAACAGAAAGCTCAAGAAGGCTCAGATTTTACCTCTCATAATTGTGGACTGTCAGTGTAAAGGCAGTTAAGGTCAAAGTTTAATGACCACACTGATTCATCACCAAATGTTTGTTTACCATCCTTAGAAGAAGATTGTCTGCTGTTCTTGGCAAGTCATGCCACTTTAATACACATTTTTCTTTCCTCCCAGAAATTTACCCCACCCATTAATGAGCTATTAATCAGAAATCAGTGCACTAATATAAGTCTGTGGGAGACGAGATGAAGATCTCTGGAGACACCTTTCATCCCATTTTACTTCTTTCATTGGGCCTCAGCTTCTTTTATAACAGCTCACTATTTAATAGCCACTGTCACTTTAGCCTGGAAGTTCAAAAGACCTATAAATTCCTTGACACAGCTTATCTGTCACAGAACAGGAAGGCTACAATAAAATATGATAATAAATTAATAATCAATAATAGCTGACAAGGTTTCTTCTTGCTCTCCCTGTGATAGAGCTTGTGCAGTTGGGCCATTGAAGGGTTTGTGTCTCACGGCAGAGGACTGCAAGGCAGAGCTGGGGTTTTCTCCTAAAATGACCTGTAAAGACATTTTTCATGTCAGTTTAAGAGCTCAGACTGTTATTTCATAGCTTAAATCTCTCTGTAGTTAGATTCAAATGAGAAGACCCAGAAAGGTGAGAACTTCTGTCTTTTTTTACAACAGTCTGTTAACTTAGGAACCTGGTTACAACTGCTTGAACATCAAACATATTATTACTGTAACTGACATAACTTTTAGCCAACCTGCAGACAATGAATAGCTTTTAGTATGTGAAGGGATATTTTTCCTAAGGAGGCAATGAAAAGACATCTCAGCACATTCTCTTTTAATCTCACCCAAATGTAGAAGAGGTTAGAGATTTCTGGTTACTGTCCTGCTTACAACTACCTTCCATTTTTTGTCTGAATACAGGAAATGTTTTCTCCTCATTGGGGTCTTAGGATCTAACAATGATACAGAAGTGAATTAAGGGCTTTTTCTGTGGGCTCAAGAAAGAGCATCTTGAATTACTTTGTGCCTATCCCTTGCAGTCCCAAAGCAGTCTCGGGGTCAGCCTGGGAGTCTGGGCAAAGTTGGCAGTTCAGCATTCCCCAAACTGCGTGAATGCACAACACTTCTTTGGATATGTGAGTTTTAAAATCAATTTCTCTTTATCACTGAAGCATCTAGGACTATATTAAGTAGGGTGACAAATATCTGTGGCATAGACTTCATTTCCTCTCTCTGATTTGTTTTGCACTCATCAGTGCCTAAACTAAACAGCCTCAGAAGATTTCCTATGCTGCTTTCTTTTTTCAGAGAGCTGTTGGCATGCTGGATACTGCATACCTACCTGCCACTGCTGCCACTGTCATGTCCTGGGATGATAAACACTGCTGTTTTCCAGCAGGTGTAAGGACAGCAGTTAAGGACAGCAGTTAAGGAGCGGGACAATGACTTATGAAGCATCAAGATGCTAACAGAGATCTTCAACACTGTCTCTGGCTCTTTCAAGCTCCCATGGCTGCTGTATGCCAAAGAAGTGGCATAAGACCTTTCCTTGGCTTTAGTGCAGTGTTCCACAAGGTGTGAGTGATTCCCATGCGTGAATTCAAGCATACCACTGGAAGAATTAGGTCACAGAACGGCTCTGTGGAAATATTTTCCTGTAAAATTTGAAATATCTTATTTACTGCTCTACAAATAAGGATCAACACCATTCTTCATATTCCAGTAAAAGCACTGAAAGCCTCCTGTATAGGTGGGTGCTATATGGTTTCCATATGGGGAGGAAAACTTCACCACCAAATGGTTTGATCAAGAGGACTGCAGTTGCTAGGAAAGGTGTCTAAGACAGATAATTTCAGTTGCTGCTGCTAATAAGTGGGGGCTGCAAACCCATTGAAAATGATGGCTACAAGTGAGACTAAAGCTGAGCAAGCTCAGAGGTGTGCTTTTTACCAAGTTTATAGTGGATGATAGAACAAGAGATTATTTTTTTAAAAAGGGCTGTTGTCTGCATATGTGCCTCCTATATTAAAACCAGAAATTCTTCAATCTTCTGATAAATTTATTGAAAACTCAAAAGCAGAGTACAGAATATGTTGGAAGTGAGTTTGACTCTAAAGGCTTCAGAAACTATGGCACCATGGTTCTCTAAATGTAAGCACTGCTGTTTTTCTCTGCCTTGAATTACTTAATCAATTAAAATGTTAGTCTGCATGATACAGTTTGTTCAAGTAATTTGTGCTGAGTTAAGAAAATTTTCAGCTTTATTGTAATAATTAATTCAAAGAAGAGACTTATTATTTTGTTGAACATTTTCTTCTATGCTGGGAATACTTAATAAGTCATTAGATAATATCACTGCTATTAAGAGCACATTGATGTTATCTGATCACATGGGTTTCTGCTGGAAGCACTGCATGTTTATAGAGAGGTAGAAGGAATTGCAGGCACCCTGTGGTGCTCCTCAGTTAAAGCAAATCAAGGTGTGGACTTATCCAAATAGATGCTCAGTCAAATGCTGAATTCCAAGCATAATACTGTACATTCCCCACATTTACAAATGTGAATACTTTGAGTGCTTCTAGAGTCTAAGTGTCTCTAAGTGTCTAAGACAAGACCCAAGATAATAAACTGAGCTGAGCAAGACCCCATTCTCCAGCTCCAAGGCCACACAGCCCAAGGTAGCCATGTCCATGCCTTTAAAGACTCTCACTCCTTTTCCTCTCCTGACTGAAATACCAACTTAGCTACTGGAAAGGTTTCAGGTGCATGCCAGTGCCATAAACAAGGCTGAAATCTAACATAATCTGTCTGAAAACCTTCCAGAGTCACACCAACAAACAACAAGGAGGGATTTCTGGATTCCCTCATTCATGCCCATGCCCTAGCACTGTTTCCTTTACAGCCATGACTTGAATTAGGAGGACTACATCCCACTGATTAATACAATGTCTCACCTCTCCAAAGTCACTATGCAATAGATTATGAGGCACAGTGTGCTACATTTGTTTGTAACTTCAGAAAGTTAAAGCTTTAGAAAATTGTATATACTGCAGCTGTACTGGTAGCTGAGCATAAAAACTCAAAGGAAATGGCAGTTTTAGGATGCTGCTGCTCCTGCAGGGCACGAAGACCACACTTTTACACTTTCTTTGGTTCTTGATTTTTCCCACAAGTGACTCTGAGAATTATCACATGTTGCTTCTCTGCTTGGTTTAAACTTTGCTATGAATTATGAGGCATTATGAAGCCTCATTCTGCTCTTTCTGATTTCACCTGATGCATTTCTTCTTCCAGCTGCCTTTCTAATAAAATACCCCAATAACCCTCCTGACATTTATAAAAAAAGAAATGAATTAAATGTTCTGGCTTATTTATGATCATTCACCCTGTGCTGGTCCATTGCCATTCCTTGCAGGGTTGTGTGTGGATTAAACTGTGCACTACTCAAGACCAGTGTATTTAGACAGCTACTCACCCTGTGCTGAACTTACAACTGCAATGTTAGAGTCTGAGTTGAAGCCACACAGAAAATTTGGCCCTTAACACAGTTTTAGAGTGAAGGATGATGTTTAGAGAGCAATGCAGAGACATTGGACTGCCTTCTATATATCCAAAACCTACTTTTACAAACTACAGAAACTTTTATTATTTGAAATTACTCCAGCCAAGAGTTACATTATTGATGACATAACTTCAACACAGACAGTGGCTTGAGCATTCCCAGCTGGAATTCCTGCTCTCAGCAGTCAGACGTGAGGCTTATGTAAAGATAATAATCACCTCCTGACTGCTGACTTTTCCTGTCCACTTAGTAAAGTATGTTCCTGCAAGGCCTGAGTTAAAACTCATGTGAAGTTTATGGGACACTTTGTACCAATGCTTTAGAATGTTGCATCACTTTTTTTTATCCCAGGCCATCTTAAGGCGTATTTTTAAACTAATCACCAAGAGCCTTTACCTACAGCTACAGCTGGAGTGACAGAAAAAGCCAAATAACCACAATGACATATTTTGTACCACTGACTACAAGTACTATTTTGGCCATAGGTCATGACTCATTGGAGTCATGTGAAACCTGCCACAGTGTGTAAAGTTTACCACAAGTAAGAGGACTTCAGGTTTTCATTTCTTTGGCTAGCAGGCTGCAGCCGCTCCCACAGTGAGTTCCACAGCATCCAGTGGAACCTTGGAAATCTTAGCTTCCAAGTCAGCTCTTCCAGGAATCAAACAAATTGTTCCAGGGAGTCTAAGTATTTGACCATGAAACAAGTCCCATTCCCCTCTTAACTGAGGCTAGACGCTCAGAATGTTTGTACCTTTTGACTATGTTCCACAAAATAGGCCACATTAAGCTGCCAGCTTACTGCTTTGAAAAAATTTCCTTCTGAAGTCTGCCTGTGCTCTGGGATGCTCTTTATGCAGTCCCTTTATGGCAAAGCAGGAACAGGGGGGAATACGACCCTGCAAAATACAAGTCACAGGAATTACATCCAGATTGTCTAATGCCTTTGAGAAGTCACCGTGGAGGAAATAATATATTTTAGGCTAGTGTGAGAGACTGCAAAGGAAAACACAGTGCTTACATTGCTTTTATATGCTGTCTGTCATACTGCATGACAATCTCTAATGTAAGAACGAATATGAAAGTTTTCCTTTAGTCACAGCAGCCTTCATTCTTCATGCCTAAATTCGAGTGACTGTCTGAAATCCTCAAGAAAATGTCTTAATCACAGCATGCCTGTTTATGCATCATGGTATTATGTCTGCTATGTATCATGGCATATCTGCTTTAGAGTGAAATTGTGTATCAGTACTGGACATCATGAAAGAATGAATAGACAAAGACTTCAAAATGTGATCCCCAGTACAAGAAAGACATGAATCTCTTAGAGTGGGTACAGAGGAGAGCACGGAAAATGGTCAGAGGGCTGGAGTACCTCTCCTATGAGGAAAGGCTGAGAGAGCTGGGATTGTTCAGGCTGGAGAAGAGACGGCTCTGTGGAGACATTATTGTGACCTTTTAATATTAAAGAGACCTTAAAAGAAAGATGAAGAGAGACTTTATATTGAGAGCTGGACAAAAGTGAATGGTTTTAAATGGAAAGAGAGAAAATTTAGTTTGGAGATAAGGAAGAAATTTTTTACTGTGAAGGTGGTGAGACACTGGAACAGGTTGCCCAGACAAACTGCAGATGCCCCATCCCTGGACGTGTTTGAGGTCAAGTTGGGTGGGAGTTTGAGGTACTTGGTCTAGTGGAAGATGTCCCTGCCCACTACTGGAGCAGGAAATTAACTAGATAATGTTAAAGGTCCCTTCAAACCCACACCATTCTGTAAAATGTACATTGTTTAACTGAAATGACCATACTGCTGCTGATCAAACTATATCAGTTTGCATCCTATTATTCCTCTTGCCTTTTCATGTTCTTTTTTTCATTCAGAGAATTTGAGACATTTTCTATTAGGTCTTGTTTGTATAGCAGTTGGTGCAAAGGGGCCAATTCTGAGACTGAAAAAGATTATCAATAGCCATTTTAGTGTCAGACAAGATTTTAAAGTAGTTACCCTTGACTCTATTTGGAAATGCAGGAGCAAAGTTCTTGTCCTTAGTAGAATGTCTGCAGTCACTGGCCAGCCATGAACATTTCAGTCACACTGGATGGGATTCATCTCACCCAGTCTAGAGCCATGCTGCAAGTATAAGTACATCATACAAGCTGGTTATGTAAGCTACATCTATGCCAGTACATAAACTGAGACAGGCACTTTTTTATTTGTCAGTCTTGGGAAGTGTGCCTGTCTAGCTCCTGAAATACACTCAGACTTTGTTTTGGAGAGTGCTGGCTGACCCAGGTCAAAACTACACCAGGGATCATGCTAAAAGGTAGACAGTATGGACAATTGCATGCCAGAGGATGAACACTGGCTTTAATGACTTCATCAATTTAAAAGTAACTGGAAGTATTGGAGTGAGATGGACACTTCCAGAGGTTAATTCATTGTATCTATTGATAACTGCTTACAGCAGAAGGAATTAAGTTGTCATTGGAGGTATCTCTGCTGACTGGAGTGAGGCCCTATGGAGGAGCTTAAATGTCCAGTTTAACATAGAAACATACATTTCTGTCCATTGTTTCCCATGCATAGATGGAGTATTTAGTGCCATCTGCTGAAGTTTGATAAATACAGCACTTAGCAGCTCCACACCCTTCTGCAGTAGCACCTGCCAGACAAGCAAGTTATCTCCAATGGTTCTAGAAGTGTATTTTGGGAAAGAGACTAGTGCTCCTCACAAAAACAGCAGTTCTAGCATGAGATGAGGTCTGTGCTTAGTAGCAGTTGTAAGGTAAAGATAGGCACAACACACAGAGAGTAGTGCAAAGGGAGTAATATCAAAAGGAGACATAAGTTAGATTCAGACTTCAAATGTGATATTATATATATGTAATATGCTAACTGAAAAACTGCAGAATTGGTGTGAAGTGATAAACTGCTCAACTGCATAGAAGTGGGTATGCATGCAAAGGTTTACTTTTTCAGTGTAAATGTGCTTTATTTCAGTCTTGGTGAGTTGCATGTGGATATCTGCACTGTATAATTTACTCATGTGTTTTGCATTCCTCAGTGATATCAAGTAAATTCTTTGGTCAACTCCTATAAACAGTGCTTGAATCATAAATGAATCAGACATCTCAGATGGCCATTAAGCTTGTGCCTGTGGAAATACGAATGTTTTATATTTGCTGGCAATGTGGAAAAGGTCATTATTTATTCTTCCTAGCCAGATAGATGTATGAAATTTTACTTGCTGGAATGATTCCTTGGCATTTCCTAATATCATGGAACATGCTAAGTATTTCTTTTTTTAACAGAAGACAAAAAGGGAATAGGACTGTGTTGCAAATGTTAGTTGGAAACAGTTTGAAAGAGAGAACTAAATGTTCATGTTTATCCAGGAAAGGTAGATGGAAACTTGGAACCACAAAGGTGTTTTCAACTGAGGAGGTCTGCATGATCCATTAAGCACTACTGCATAATTTTCTCAAAAGACTGGGGCCTCATCCTCTTCCTCTGGAAATTAATGGCAAATCTCCCATTAACCTCCATGGGAATAGAGTCAGGTTGTAAGTCCAAAACTCTTCTCCTCCCCAGGTATCTAAAAAGAGCTAAATGATTGAAGAACTGCTTCTAATCCCTAAGAAACTGATTCTAATGTAAGAGGTGGAGATCTGTTTTCCATGAGACTGATTTCAGTGGGCAGATCTGTTGATAAACTTACAAAAACCAAGATGCGTTTTGTCCGTGGCTGTCCAGGGAATAAAGGATTCTGTGAGAACCATATATTAAAAGAAATTATTTTAAATTCTGTGCTTTCTGCTCGTGAATAGGTGAACATAATGACAAATGGCCAGAAAAAGCCTGGAAGTCTTGATAGCCATAACATCCGCTACTAAATCCTTCACTGATTCTTATTGGGCGTGGTCTCACTGAAGCAGAAAGCTTCCTATTCCAGAAGAAGGGGCTCTGTGGTAATAGATCTTAATATAGTGGCAGAATCTTGGGAACTGATTCAGATTTTAGCTGCATTGAATTGCTCTCTGTAGAAGTCTTTTATTTTCCATTAAGGAAGTAGGGGTCCTGGAGGGTTGATAGTCTTAATTTAGCTCTTGTTAAGAACTCAGAGCTCAGTGGAATGACTGTATTGGTGTCATCTGAAAAAAAGTGAGGAACAGTATTTACTTGAGTAAATATAAAATAATTCCTTCATTCACCTCATGCACCTCATACTTTGTTTCCCAGCCTCCCACTGATTTTCTCTCTGTGCTTGAGACTCAGGTGGCATGAAGCAGTCCAGGTATGAGTGGGACAGCCTGTTTGCTGGGATATGAGCTATCCCAGCCAAGTGCAAGCCCAGCACAGGAGAGACAGCAATGCTGTGCTGCCTCTGAGCTGTGTGCCAGCTCTTGGAAGTAGTGCTTTGAGTAGTCCCCAGCTGGCAGCACCTGGTGCATCAGGTGCTTCCACCTGTTTAGTGGAAAGAGGCCACAGCATCACTCCACAGCCTGACAGGAGATGATTTATAAAATGACACAGCTGAAGAGGAAGAAGAAGAGGAAGAAGAAGAAGAAGAAGAAGAAGAAGAAGAAGAAGAAGAAGAAGAAGAAGGAGAAGAAGAAGAAGGAGAAGAAGGAGAAGGAGGAGAAGGAGGAGAAGGAGGAGAAGAAGGAGAAGAAGGAGAAGAAGGAGAAGAAGGAGAAGGAGAAGAAGGAGGAGAAGGAGAAGAAGAAGGAGAAGAAGAAGGAGAAGAAGAAGAAGAAGAAGAAGAGAAAGAAAAAGAAAAAGAAAAAGAAAAAGAAGAAGAAAGAAGAAGAAGGAAAAAGTTGCTTTTAAAAATTCGATACTACTTTTAATCATTGAGGTTACCAGACTGGAATTTAAAGATTTTAAGATCAGAAAGAATGCTTAGGAACTTCTCACTTGGTCTCCATAATAATATCCTTGAAGACTACATAGGCATTGTTTAATCCATCTTGTATCTTAAAGAAGAGATATCTATTCTTAATAAAATGCTGAAAGTGTGGATTATTTTGATAGGGCAATTCTATTCACTGAGTACATACCTTACAATGTATTCTGAGAGGTAAAACCAAAGGTATAGGAATGTGATTCTTGATCTTGTTTTTGACTTGGCATAATTTTCGCTTTTTACTTAGAAATCTGACTGTGTACTTCCTTAGCTATTTCTATGATAAAATCTTGGTAGGAATTGTAATACATTTCTACAGACAAGCTATTAACAGTGTGGGTAAATAGGAACTTTGATGTTCCCATAATGAGGACAGTAAAATTAATTAGCTTGTTCATAAACTCAATTTAAACTTGCAAAGATTTAAGAGTATTATTAAAGTACTCATGAGAATGCTATTATAAAAGTTAAATAGTGGAAAAAAATATGCATTTCATTTTGAAATGGTGAGAGAATTAATTATATGTGAAAATACATTGCTCTTTGTATGTGTTTAGTCAAAGGATAACCTTAAGTACTCCTCTGAGATATTTTTGCTATGTTCCTGTGTCTGATATACCTATTATTTTTCAACATATGATATGAACATTAAGTTATATAACTTTTACATGCTTTTACTGTATATAACCCAAGTTACATAAATTCCAGGCCTTCTGACTGTTTGCAATCTTTAAAATGTAATGAGCTGAAAGATTAGCTTTGAGCCCTGGGGCCGGATTGATGTTTTGCTTAACCATTCAGCTGAGAACAGCTTTTAGAGGGATAACTCATGCTGCATCACATCAATAATAAAACTAAAGACCTAGATCCAAGCAGCTATGAATGGGAATTAAGTCTCTCAGAATGTTATAAACTTAAATGAAACAAGTCTTAAACAGAAGGCAGCTGCAGGCACTGGATCTAAACTGCATTAAGATGACATAATATTCTTTTGGAAACAATAAGGCTTCCATTGACATGTTCTAGAAGACAATCCCTCAATGGAAACGAGTAACTAAATTAACATACTGTGATGAAATATGACTCATACTGAAATACAAGTCTCTGTGGGGTTTCTGCATCTGAGAAACATATTCATAAGTAAGACTGTCAAACTGAATGCTCAGTTTCAGGGATATTCTCTGATTAGCTCCCATTTAGAGAAATACAGAGGAAAGACTAAGATTTTCCACTGATGGCATTGGAAGTAGGACAGGGAGAACAGGAGAAGACTTATCAAACATGTGTTTTTGTTGAAGATACTGTTTTATTGATAATGTTCATGCAATATTTGTCCAAAATTAATGATATTGGTTCTCTTTCTTACCAATACAGACTATTAAGTCTGTTTTAAAGCTTTTGGTGTGATAATAGGGCTGCATGGGGTGTCACTGGCATGTGTAACTGTCATTGCTTACACTTCTCAGTTTTGCCTTTATCAAGCACTGCGTTGTACCAGTGTAGTGATATTGCTGCATGGGAAGGAGGACCTGTCTTGAGAAAGCAGAACTTTTTGAAGACAGAGATCTGTTTTGGGTGTTACCAGCTCTGACTGGTTGCATTCAACCAATCAAGGTCAGGTTGGGTGTGGTCCTAGGCTCTCAATCTGGTGGGTGGCATCCCTACCTGTGGCAGGGGGTCTGGAACCAGATTAAATTGAAGGTCCCTTTTAACCCAAAACCATTCTGTGGTTCAGAGCATGCCTATGAAACAAAGAAAAAGTAGAGAGAAAATGTCTCATTTCTCATAATTCATTTGTGTGTGAGAGCACATGACAATAGAGATCAGCCAAGACAAAGACATTTCCAGGCCTGTGCTGAAGAGGAATGTTAGGTGCCTGGGAAGCTTCAGTGGTAAACCTAGGGTAGTAGGATTCACAGCTTCATAGTTAGGCAGCAGAAGAGAAAGTGAAGGGTTTTTTTGCATTTTATTTTTTTTAAAGGAAATCTGAAGGAAGAGAGCTCATGCTGTATTGTGCCCAACATTAGTATTTACAACTATTGCATTTAGACAGGATATAAATTCCTGACCTTTCAGGCATTTGGGGATCACAGTGGACATTTTATGGACTGAATTATAGCATTCACAAGCTAAGTATATGAAATTCTTGTCTCCAAGTGCACCATAATCCATTACAATCAGGTTGATACTCCTATTCCTCAGAGGACAAGATCCTGTTAGGGTGCCTATCTACACTCTGAGTTCCCATCTTCTGCCCTTTTCTCCTGGATTCACCCAGTTTAGCTGGTCAGTGAGCTGCCTATGGCAACTTCATTCAGGTTTGTAGTTGGTTGACCCTGTCTAGTCACCAGGCACCCATAAAAGCAATTCTATCACTGCCCTCTATACTCCATGGGCTGCAGGGATGCAGCTGCCCCACCATGGTCTGCACCACAGGCTGCAGGGAGTCTCTGCTCCGGCCCCTGAAGCACCTCCTCCTCCTCCATCTCCACTCACCCTGGTGTCTGCAGAGTTGTTCCTCTCACATATTCTCACCCTGCTCTTCTCTAGCTGCAATTACAACTGTGCAATAGCTTTTTTCCTTCTTAAATATGTTATCACTGAGGTATTACTATCATTCCTTAGTGGCTTGGCCCTGGCCAGCAGCAGATCCATCCTGGAGCTCTGCCAGACATGAGGGAGGCTTCTGGCAGCTTCTCACAGAAGTCATCCCTGTAGCCCCCCTACTACCAAAACCTGGCCATGCAAACTCAATACAAGGTGCTTGATTTTTGCATGTAGAACTCAAGAGTGTCTTTGGTCAAATATGATGCATATGGACTCATGATCAAGGTTACAGGGGTGGCCACATCTTTGCATGCTGTTGAACTTTCTACAGCTTGTGCAGGGACTCAGCAGGCCCTGTCTGAACCTGGATGAGCAGGATGGCTGAGTCCTACCAGGGCATCTTGCTGCAGCCAGCTCTGCTGCAATCTCTTGGCCTCATTCCCAGGATAAGCAGCTAATACAATGGAAGATCATGGCTTAGGGAGGGTTGAGGGCTGCTGTGAACACATCATCAAAAGGAAGCCTAAGAAAATATGGTCATGCTGCTCAGTGGGATGAAGGGCACGGAACAGACCCTTGCAGTCGAGGCTTGCTGCTTTATGCCCTCATGCCTTCCATGCTGCTGAGGTCAGCAGTGCAGTGTGGGCTTGTGAAGTATTTGTGAGGAGGGGTGAATAGGGAGCATGCAAACCATTTGGAAATACATCTGTCCATGCAGCAAAAAGAGCTGGCTTGATGTCATTGCAGTGTTGCTCCCTGTCACCATGGGAAGACTGATGGTTAGAGGAGTCTACTCTTGACTGTCACACCTAAGCAAGGATAATCTTGGGAAATTTAGGCAGGTCAGTCTCACATGTCAGTGACTTCACAGGCTACACCCAACAGAGGAGAGCAGTCNGTGTCACTGGCATGTGTAACTGTCATTGCTTACACTTCTCAGTTTTGCCTTTATCAAGCACTGCGTTGTACCAGTGTAGTGATATTGCTGCATGGGAAGGAGGACCTGTCTTGAGAAAGCAGAACTTTTTGAAGACAGAGATCTGTTTTGGGTGTTACCAGCTCTGACTGGTTGCATTCAACCAATCAAGGTCAGGTTGGGTGTGGTCCTAGGCTCTCAATCTGGTGGGTGGCATCCCTACCTGTGGCAGGGGGTCTGGAACCAGATTAAATTGAAGGTCCCTTTTAACCCAAAACCATTCTGTGGTTCAGAGCATGCCTATGAAACAAAAAAAAGTAGAGAGAAAATGTCTCATTTCTCATAATTCATTTGTGTGTGAGAGCACATGACAATAGAGATCAGCCAAGACAAAGACATTTCCAGGCCTGTGCTGAAGAGGAATGTTAGGTGCCTGGGAAGCTTCAGTGGTAAACCTAGGGTAGTAGGATTCACAGCTTCATAGTTAGGCAGCAGAAGAGAAAGTGAAGGGTTTTTTGCATTTTATTTTTTTTAAAGGAAATCTGAAGGAAGAGAGCTCATGCTGTATTGTGCCCAACATTAGTATTTACAACTATTGCATTTAGACAGGATATAAATTCCTGACCTTTCAGGCATTTGGGGATCACAGTGGACATTTTATGGACTGAATTATAGCATTCACAAGCTAAGTATATGAAATTCTTGTCTCCAAGTGCACCATAATCCATTACAATCAGGTTGATACTCCTATTCCTCAGAGGACAAGATCCTGTTAGGGTGCCTATCTACACTCTGAGTTCCCATCTTCTGCCCTTTTCTCCTGGATTCACCCAGTTTAGCTGGTCAGTGAGCTGCCTATGGCAACTTCATTCAGGTTTGTAGTTGGTTGACCCTGTCTAGTCACCAGGCACCCACAAAAGCAATTCTATCACTGCCCTCTATACTCCATGGGCTGCAGGGATGCAGCTGCCCCACCATGGTCTGCACCACAGGCTGCAGGGAGTCTCTGCTCCGGCCCCTGAAGCACCTCCTCCTCCTCCATCTCCACTCACCCTGGTGTCTGCAGAGTTGTTCCTCTCACATATTCTCACCCTGCTCTTCTCTAGCTGCAATTACAACTGTGCAATAGCTTTTTTCCTTCTTAAATATGTTATCACTGAGGTATTACTATCATTCCTTAGTGGCTTGGCCCTGGCCAGCAGCAGATCCATCCTGGAGCTCTGCCAGACATGAGGGAGGCTTCTGGCAGCTTCTCACAGAAGTCATCCCTGTAGCCCCCCTACTACCAAAACCTGGCCATGCAAACTCAATACAAGGTGCTTAATTTTTGCATGTAGAACTCAAGAGTGTCTTTGGTCAAATATGATGCATATGGACTCATGATCAAGGTTACAGGGGTGGCCACATCTTTGCATGCTGTTGAACTTTCTACAGCTTGTGCAGGGACTCAGCAGGCCCTGTCTGAACCTGGATGAGCAGGATGGCTGAGTCCTACCAGGGCATCTTGCTGCAGCCAGCTCTGCTGCAATCTCTTGGCCTCATTCCCAGGATAAGCAGCTAATACAATGGAAGATCATGGCTTAGGGAGGGTTGAGGGCTGCTGTGAACACATCATCAAAAGGAAGCCTAAGAAAATATGGTCATGCTGCTCAGTGGGATGAAGGGCACGGAACAGACCCTTGCAGTTGAGGCTTGCTGCTTTATGCCCTCATGCCTTCCATGCTGCTGAGGTCAGCAGTGCAGTGTGGGCTCGTGAAGTATTTGTGAGGAGGGGTGAATAGGGAGCATGCAAACCATTTGGAAATACATCTGTCCATGCAGCAAAAAGAACTATACCCCAAGGGGAGCTGGCTTGATGTCATTGCAATGTTGCTCCCTGTCACCATGGGAAGACTGATGGTTAGAAGAGTCTACTCTTGACTGTCACACCTAAGCAAGGATAATCTTGGGAAATTTAGGCAGGTCAGTCTCACATGTCAGTGACTTCACAGGCTACACCCAACAGAGGAGAGCAGTCAATTGCTTTAGGGTGGAGAAACTTTTCAGGGTGACCTTGACAGGCTGTAAACCAAAATGTGTGCCATTTTAAATGGGGGAAAGCAAGAGCAAGCAGCAACACAATGCCACAACATCCTTCAATTCTTTTGTCTGTCTGTATGTGGATGTTGTTCATAATATCTACAGAGCTTATAAATTTGGAGTCTGTCTAGTCTTTGCTATAGGAATCCTTAGACAGAAGAACTGTTTCTGGCCTGGTTTGTTAGAGCAAATGGAGCTACAAATGCTAAAATGTGAAGAGAAACAGCAACAAGATTTTCATTTTGTATTCACAGACTAGAGTGCTGCAGAGCTAAAACTTGGTTTCTGCTGTTCTGTGGTTGTTTTTTTTTTTTTTTAATTCTCACTAGAAGTAATGTGAAAACTGCAGCTGGCATAAAAAATCCCTTGAACAAACACCATAAGAATATTTTAAGTAGGAGAACAATGAGGTGTCAAGCACAGCTGTGCTTTATCTTCAGGTCTGCATAAAACTGAACTAAATTTACTTTCCCTCAATCCACTTGGAAATAAATATAAGGGAATATGCATATGCTATCTTGAATGCAAATCAGGTTTGAATGCATGCTATAAATGAAGGGCAGAAAACTGGTTCTTTCTTTGCAGATCTATTGGCTTATCTAGAGAATATCATACAAGAGGCCCAGGAATTCTTTTTCTGGACTGTCGAAAGTGCTATAATGATTTCCTATCATTTATTTATGTAATCACCTCACCTTCCACTTTAATTTACAGTGGATACTACCTAGAAAGCCACTGCTACCAAGAATTATGATCATTTGGTTAATAATATTTGTTGCCACTTATAAAATATTTCAGTATGTGAAAGAATCAGCCAAACAAAACAAAAATCCATAAAATCCTGATTTGAAAATACACAAAGCACACTTGATTATACTAGGGGTACTGCAACAGCAGCAACATTTCTTGTAATTCTTTCACAGATTTTTCTGTCTCTGGATCTTAACATCAACAAACTTAGTGAAAATGAAATGTAGCATTTGGTACGCTGACAAAACTCTGCAGCTGTTGAAAAACCCCACAAAATCGCTGTTGATCTTTGTATGTAAATGCCCGCATTCCCAGTTCCCCAAAACTATATTTGGTTGGTTAGTGAACGATTAAAGGTTTTACTCTGACTGGAATCAAAGCTGCAACAGATAACTCTTTGTTGTAAAACCAAAGTATGCTAAATTGCATCTTTCAACTGTATCTCAGCATATGGCTGTTTGCAGTAGGGTAGAAAGCAATTTAAGCTGTCATTACTTTTCAGCTCTAGGTCACTGGCTCAAATATGACCTAATCAGGAAAGACTGTGAATCATTTCCATCTGATGGATGTTTAGTAGCTTGTGTAAAACGCGCTGGTAGACACAGTGAAGTTTATTGGGAAAAGATGCCCACATCAAAAAATCCAATAGTACAAGTCAGCAGATCGGCTTCTACTTTTAGAAGGAAGAAAGAACTGAACAGGGCTGGAGGCAATTGAGTGTTTCTCAGATAAAAACTCATCAGATTAGCACTATGCAAGATGGAAGCACAACTCCTTGAGACTGGGTGATATGGACTTATGAGATCCAATTTTTAATACTATTTCCATCACCGATTTACTATATGATGAAGAAAAAGAAGAAGTTGTTTCAGTGCTATTTTCAATCTAAACCTAAATATTTGATTGATCTAGGGAACAAGTTTTTCAAGACAGACAATCTGCATTTTCTTGGGCTCAGATACTGTGCAATATTTAAATGTAAAACATCTGTGTAACACTAATGATGGGAGACAATCTAATATTGGTGTTTTACTTGGCAAGGAAAATAAAAAACTGTATACAGCTCCTTGCTCACGATATTGCAATTTTCACATCTTCCTCACTGATAAACTTTAATTATAAATAAGCCAATATTAGATTTTCACTGAGATACACCAATAAAATTTTGGCATTTATCACCCACTGGAGTTGAATTTGAAATGGGACTTTCATGATTCTGAATATATTCCAGTACCCTGGAGGTATGCTGAAGACTGTTTTAGATAGGAGGGAGATATTGACTCCTTAGGTTTGCTTTCTGCAGCTTGCTTGAGGGACAAAATGGCTTTCTTCTGTTTTTCATGAGAAAGTATATTTTTTGTGATGTGCCTTTGTTAGCACAGAGAAGTTTCTCTCATATTCCAAACTGAGTAATAATGTGGTCTATTCTGGAATAACCCCATCACACCCAGAGTAATCATCACACTGAGGTATGATCTTCATCTCTTCCTCACCACAAAAACATTGAAATAATAACAGTTTTCAATTTCTCCTTCCAAAAAAATATTAATATAAAAGCACTCTCTCTATAAGAAAGACTTGAATCATCAAATGCCTTGGTACCACATGGGAGATACAGTAATTGAACATTATATTGAACCAATCTCAGGTTTCTACAGAACATAGGCAAAATTGAATTTTGTCATCTTGATGGATAATGCGTTGCCTTGGCTCACGGTCAAATATCCTCACAGCCACTTGCTCAGCCTCCCCACCCAGTGATATGGGGGGGAAGATGAGAGAGCAAGAAGGACTGTGGGACAAATAAAGAGAAATCATTTACCAGTTACGAATACAGGTAAAGCAGATTCAGCTTTGGGAAACATAACTTGATCTATTGTCAATTGATATAAATATTTGGGTATTGGTTTAGGTATTGGGAAAAACAACTGCAAGGAGAAACAAACGTACACACACTTAGGGAAACATCCTTCCTGCTCTATTCCCAAGCTCTGCCTTCATTCCTTTACTCCTGACTCCTCTCTCCTTGCTTGTTATCACCACAGTTGACACTTAGTTCTTTAATTCTAACAATGACTGTCATGGAGGTGTTATGGTCACAGTATATCAGTTTCTCTGAGCTGCTCCTTCTTTCTCACTCTTTCCTTCTGCTCTGGCATGGTCTTCCATGAGCTACAGTCTTTTTGGGATTATGTGCTCTGCTGTGGGGTATCTCATCCTCCTATGATCTTGGTGTTGCTTCTGCTGTTTCTTGCTCTTTTGTGTTTGTTTGATTTGTTCCCTACTCTCTCTCTTTCTCTCTCTCTCTCTCCCTCTCTTCCCTGCTGCCCAGTGCTTTCTGACCTTTCACATACACGTTTTCACAGAGGCACCACAAGCTTTCCTGATGGTCTTGGTTTTGGGCAGCCCCAGCCTTTTCTCAGACACCATCTGTGCTGTGTGGGTCACCTTCCATCCTGCTGCCCCCTCCAAGTCTTGCACTGTACATATAATTCAGCATCTTCTTTTGCTGTTGGCAGTGGCAAAATTTAGTTTTATAGCAATGTAAAAGTGGTGTATGAAGTAAAAAGATGAAGGTGGTTTAGGAAAGTTAGTGGGATTTGAAGAAATATGTAAGATGAAAGTCAAAATTTTTTTTGATACTAAGTTATAAAGAAATGTATCTGTTTTCTACTGCTTATCTGTTTTCTCTCCAAGTATATTTTAGAAAGTATTTGGTATAAGGCAAGCATTGAGCATTCTTGCTCTTGGAAAAATGGAAGAACTTCAGAAATTAATTGATATTTATCCTTCAATGTTGTTTCCTATGGTCTTGTTAAAGCCTTATGAACTACTGGACTCCATTTTGACTTAACAATATTCCATCAAACATCTCTCCTTTCATGACGTCTGTCTAAATTGTTGCCAGATTAGATTAATTCTTTAATTCTGATAGGGCTTTCTCTCTATTTCTTCTTATATTATTTTTTAAAAAATATTTTTAGCATTTTACCATTCATAACCGTTTAATTTATGGTTTTCTGCCTAATTTTCTGGGACTTTTACTCTAGACACATAAAAATTGGGACTAATGTCCTTTCTTACTTCAGTGGGGCAGAGGACATACCTATTTTTCTTATTTTTCTTAGTCTCAATATATTTTATTCAAGAAAAGAAAGGTATTTCTCATGTTTGTCCCTCCACTGATTTATTGTATATTGACTGGGACATTTTCCTGGGAACAGGAACAGTACCCTAGAGCCTTTCTTAACCAAAACAATAGAGCACATGCTGAAGTCAGATTGTTCTATTTTTAAAAATAACTTTATTAAAAAGAGATTCCTCTGTGACTCACTAAGCACAGTCCTTTTGGTGTCACTGAAGTTTATCTCCATTCAGCAAAACTGGGCCTGGCTCCATTCTAAACAAGAGCTTAATGCTGGCTGGAGACGTGGGTCTAACTGCTTCAGTGAAAGAGCAATGCAAAGCTGGTGTGTGTATTGTGAGGTAAAATTATTTTGAGAGGTATGTCATTTGAAACTAGCCCAATCTATGTCTTGTGTAATCAGTCTTCCTTCTGCAAGGTGAACTAGGAAAATCTCTCACATAGTGGCAGATAAGGATTAAAATGTAATCAGTTGAAACCTTCAGGAAAACAAAGCTTTGAAGGATATGTGGCAGAAAATGTGAGAGAATGAAAAGCAAATGTTCATCTGCCTTGAATGCAGAATGGATGCCACAGGGAGAAAGGCTTTAGGCAATGTTATTCTGCCTTGTGGCAGGCAGTTACTATGACACATTGAAGCAAACAAGAAATCTCCTGTCAAAATATTTTTAATGGGAAATTACATTTTTTTCAGAGTGAATATCTCTAAGAATAACACTGGGCTTATTGATTAAAGTAATGTATAGCAGTAACTAATGAGCCTCCTTTTAGCCATGTGGTGTATTTTGGGTGCCTCATGGACCTGTGTGTGTCAAGACTTCAGGCTCCCCATGATGGATAAATGCTCCTGTGGATCACCATGGTCTCCTGTCTCAGTCCTTTGCTACAGTACAGTGTGGGAGATGAAGTCCAGCTGGGAAAGCTAATTTAGAGACAATACTAATGCAGTTGCCTGTGTGCCATTTGTGCTCAGGCTGATTGCAATTTTTATCCCAGATGAATTTTAAATTATCACTGTAATGTCACTCAGATTACAGCTATTTTAATATACTAAGCTGTGTCAGGGTACAAACACGAGTACTGAAATTTAGTAATCAATTTATTAGCGGGATACTTGGTATATCTCCATCAGGGGACAGCTAATAGTCTCCCAAACCATTCCCAGTCATAGACTGGGAGGTAGCTTAGCCAAAACCACATTCCTAAGAGGGAGTTTGAATATGACATCTTGTTTTGGATTTTGAGGATACAGGCATGGCCAAAGTGTCCTGGTTGTTTTCTGGGTCAGATAATTCACACTAATACCATTTAATTTTTTTTTTGTATGGATATAACCTTAGTCTTCTATACCTTAGCCTTGACAATCCTACAGTGCATTTTTGAAATAATCTGTCTTGACTTCACATCCTTATGTGAAGGAGAGAAGAAGGAATGGCTGAGGAAGATTGAGGAGGATTTACCTCTTTTAATAACAGCTCTGGGCCCTTGTATGTCAGCAGCATGTGCTTTTTTTCTTGCTATCTACTTCATACCAGGATGCCTTTCAGGGATGTACAGGAGCTCAGACAGGCTAAAAATACAGACCTGAAGGGTTTCTGGGACATAAAAATGATGATGTCTGTACTCTGAGGGCCAGCTAAAATTCTTCTCTTACTGCAATTTTGTCCATAACTAAATGCTGAATAAAAGTGCCCTTGAATTATGTGGGATATTTTGAAACGGCTGCATATCAAATTACTCTGAATGTGAGGCTGAAGAGACAAAGCTTCAAGCTAAAATATCTCCTGAAGAACATCAAAGTCGACGTGCTATCCCAGGCTAAGAAGCTTTGCCCCTGACCTCATTTAGATTCCCAACAGGTCTTGTCCAACCTCAGAGCAGTGTAAAGGGAAAATAACAGCAGTAGAGAGAATTCCAGGAAAGGAAGCAATTTCCTAACTGGCTTTACAAGAAGCAACAGTCTCTCTGTTCCCTTTCCTTTATCCAAACTGTCTCTTTCATAGCAGCTGGGAGCAGACTACTTTGCTGTCAAGGTTACCTCACTTGCTTTTTGTACCACTCTTCTCCCTGCTCAGTTATTTCATCCTATGGGAGCATCAATCCTGCTCATGCCAGGCTCTTTCTTTCTTCCTTAGGCTGGCATAACTAGTTGCTTTTTAAAATGCTAAGAATGCTTAATATGGGTCTTCTGAAACAGTCCTCACCCTCTAAGTTTAGCAACACTTCCCTGGGCCTGGGAAGAGAAGGTATTTTTCTTTCTATATGCTATTTTTTCCCATCCTTAACTCAGCTCATTTATGATCCTAAAAGAGTCAACAACTGCTGGTCTAATACACATGCATTTTAATCTGTTCAACTATTCAAAATCTATCAGTCTAAAGGTGGAAGAATAATTTCAAAAGTTCAGTGATCCCTTTCCCTAAACAGCAATAACAGTGTAGTAGCACAGTTGGCATGAAGGGTAGGGAAATCCACACATTTGGGAATGAAGGAGCTGAGCTTCTTTACTTACAGCATTATCATTAAAAGTGTATGCCTTCTCTGGGTAGACATACCCTTAGATTAAACTGGGTTGTGTTTAATCTCTAATATTAATATTGATTTTCTTTTCCAAGGCTTTAAATTTTTTTGTCTGTTCTCTTTTCCCAGGATTATGGGCACAAAAATAGTTTACAAGTTCCATGTCAAAAAATCAGACCTTTTGATTGCTTTGTGTTTTACAGAAAGGCAGACAAAGAAATGAAAAGGATCCTGGGTGAGTCCCTTAAGAAGAAGGACTTATATAAGAAAGACACTATTTTTTGCAAAAAGAAAAGCAAGAAGACAAAGCTATTGATCCTTATGTGACTGAAACCAGGCTTCAAAATCATTTGAATTTGGGGAGCCATTAGTTGGTTAAAAAAACCAGAGGAGCATCTAGAATTTTATCAAAGCTCTTTGTGCCAAGGATTTAGAGCTGGATTGTAAAATGGGTGATTGTCAAATAAATGGCCAGGAATGAATAATCGAGGAAATGGAGAATAATATCTCTTTATAGTCAGTATGCCAAAAGGCTTCCAAACATTGCAGAGATTCTCATCTACTCCTGTTCAATGAAAAAAGCACAAGCATGGCTTTAAAAAGACAGTGTGGGATAGAAACATTGCCTTTTAGGATTATTTCTGAGACAATTCCTCTCTGCTCCTATTCCTCTGAATATCAACTGCATAAATTAGAAAGGCAAAATCGGAAGAATGTGTTTTAAACTGCAGATAAATGTCATGTCCCAAATCCTTCTGTGCTAGCAGACATAGGTTTTGGGTCCTTGGTCTTGACTTTCTTTGAAGGCTACTGCTTTTGCATGCCTGCAGGGACATCTGCCCAGTGCAAGCTCCCTAATCTGTCTCAGTCAAAATGAGGTTACCCTGACAAGGAATTTGATAATTTGTCTTATCTCAACTGCATCAGGTACAGTAGTTTCCCCTTCAGCAACTCTGTTGTGAGATTGGATAAACTTTGAGATAAGGGCACGATAAGCAGCTGGTGACAGGCTGAGAATGGTAACTTATTCCACCATCACAGGGCTGCTTCTGCATAATCCCCATCTGCTTATATCTCTATTTGTTTCCTACAGTTACCATTTACAGGCAGCACTTATGGTATGAGTTCTGTTCTGTATTCTGGGAAAAAATATGCAAGTCCATGGCAAATACAATCCATGACAATGAAAGATGGCATGAAACAGGATAGAATTCATAAAATAATCTCATTAGTACTTTTTTATCCTCAAAGGAAAGTTTTATTTTCCTATTACTACATAAATTGCATCTTCTTTAATAATTTAAGGATACACTTGGTTCAGCATTGATATAATTTCAGGGGCTATATTGCTGCACACATAAGGAGGTTTTCAAAACTCTTTTAAGAAACTGAGTTACTGGTTTCTTTAGTGCATTATTCTTTTCCTCTTTGTGGCAAAGGAGATGATATGTCTAAAATGTTACGTGCCTTTGAAAATCTTGTTGGCTGACATATTCTAAGGTTTGTTCATTTTTCTAAGCAGACCTAGTAAACAAGGTGGTTTGGAAAATATTTCTGTGGAACTTGCATTCTCCCATTCAAAAGCTCAAAAGAAAATATTTCTCTTGCATTTAGAAGTTCTCAGAAAACTTCCTTATGATAATGAGAAAAATCAGATGTCTGAAATGACAGGAAATATGTTAAACTGCATGAGACAACTCAAAACATTTCCTTATAATTTCAGTATCCATTGTACCTTTTCCTTTCTGTGTTTTTAATGACACCAGCAAATTTTTAGTGATATATCACTACATCGTGAATTTGTTTTATTTCCCCTGTTTTCCTCTGCCTTTTGAATATCTGTGCTCACAGGCTGTTTATTTATGAAAACACAATTTTGGGTGAATCACAGAAGATTGAGGTTTGAATTTGAATTTGGGAGTGATTCCATATATATTTATATCCAAAATTAATGCATTTTAAAAAATCTTTTATCTACTTTAAATTAGCTTTAATTTGGTTTGAAGTATTTGACTTGCCTGTGGGAGTGTAGATTTTCCAATATTGTTCATCAAAATCTGTAATTCTCCTCTGTTCAACACCTTTTATTTAGCCTGAACTGTAGTCTTCTTCAAGGAGTATACAGAGAAGTAAAGAAACACCAGAGTTCTTTTGACAGAGAAATAGTAAGAAAATATAATAAAATTGCAACTAATTTTAATTTACAACTTTTAAATAATCTGCACTCTCTTTGTTTTGAGCCTATTTACAGGAGTCTGAATAGCTAGCACAGTTTTTCAAGAGAAACCAGCATCTTTTGTGGTGTGTGAGGCTGAGAATTCAGAAAGTAAAACAAAGACAAGATCCCAAGGACAATGAAACTAGCTTAGTGCTCATAGGAACTTGGCATGCCCTGTTTGTCCTAAACATTTGGAAATATTTTTTCCTAAAACCCTTCCAAGAGCCAGTCCTGCATTTTCCATAACAGTCTTGAAAAATTGCTCCTTTCTAATAAATTCAATATATTTTTGAACTGCTATTTGAATATTTTTAAAATCTTAACACAAGACTGAAACCACACACCGTCCTCTACATCCTACCAGTTGCAGAAACTCTCTCTTTCAGTTTTGCTGGGGAGAGTGGAACTGCCTTGGTCTAGGGCTGTTTGTGACTAATCAGCTTCTAAGCTCACAAAGGAAATATATTTCCTTGTATTCAAGCTGCTCTGCTCCAGATGTGGGCCTCTCAAATTCCTGCACTCCAGGCATGGGACACACACAACTCTGGAGGGTGTCAGCAGTACCTGGGCTACTGATGCTTGAAATGCAGGTGGAGTGGAGGCAGAACTGTGAAATTGGGCTCTACAGAGTCACTCACCTACTGGCAACCAGTGAGACTTCTTAAATCCCTAGCTGAAGTACATTGGACACCTTAATGAGAGCTGAATTAATTGGGCTCCAAACTGAAGTGTAGAAGCACAATGTTCCAGAGGTAACAGATCATCAGCTGCTGTAATAGTTTAGGCTGCTGGTTTAAAGAGAGGAAAATATAAGGAAACAAAACTTAATGGTAATATTTTTCTTCTGTAGATGGCATAAATTGGGAAACCAAAGCTTGGTCTTGTGTAATTTGTACAGTCTTTATGCCATAAAGGCACCTTACACAGATGTTTATTGTTGGGGAATAAAGGATGTTAGTAACCAAAGATCTGCCTCCAAAGAATGTGTCTGACCCAGCCACTTAGATGCCAAAATCCACTTTTCAGTGGTACAGGTTGAAAGCTTGGGCAAGTATAAAACCACTATCAATGACTGTGAATGGCATAACTAACTTTTACACTGGTTTTCCATTTCCTTTTTGAATTAAAAAAAAAACAAAACAACAAACCCAACCAAATAATTTCATAAAACACCTGTCTTCTTTATTTACACAAAGCACAAAGACAGTATAACAGTTTTCTTCTGTGCAGGGCTTTTGATCTTGTTGCTGAATCTTCCTTTGTGTTAGATATCCCCAACCTTGGATGAGGCAGAGGGATTCAGGACCACCTCTTGGAGCATTTTCCGGCCAAAGTGAGAAACTCTTTCTAGTTTTTAACTTATGAGAGCAAAACTTATAAAATGTCTCATGTTGAGCAATTTTCCAACACAAGAATGATCAAAGGAGCTCAGGACTGGAGATTGGGAAGTAAACATAAAGAGGTGCTTGCAGAACCTTTGAGATTTCTGGTACAAGTCTAGGCACAAATGACTAATTTAGAGACCCCAAAGTTAATTGTCCAAATTGGGATTCATGTAAAAGTTTGCAAAAGACTATACACCAAAGCTGGTTATATAGAAAGAGCACTGTTCTCTGAAAGATGATGAAAAGCACATTTGCCCCCAGGTTTTTATTATCATCTTCATTATCTGCAACCTTTGTACAAACATCTCTGACCTTTTTATCAAATATCATGTTTCTAAGCTACCACCAAGAGAAAGAAACACATTTGCTCAGGTGTTCATTTGTCTAGAGGTTGCAGACTTCAGAAAAGGAAGCTATTCATAAACTTGTTATGTTAATCAGACCAGTAGGAGGGTGAAAAGAAAATGGGGAAATAGGAAGAAGGAACTAGAAATCTTTTTCCCACATCTCTAGCTCCTCTTTGAGCCACATCAAGAAAAAAAGCCCTTGGAGTGGGTGGCCTTTTTCTATTTTAAACAGCAGAGTTCAGTGTCCAGCCTTTAAGCATCAGCTTTTAAGAATAAGATGCAGGTTGTTCAACAGAGAGGAACACTGAACCTAATTAGCCACATAACCATGCCTTGGGAGGCTGCCCACTGTCCCATTTTGGGTACCAAGGACAGGCATCATCTCTATGACTATAAAGGGGAGAGGTTTTTCAGAAAAAATATCCTCATAAAGATAAAATTACCTTGTAAGGAAGAACTTGGTGTAACTTAAAACGTTTGAAATCCCAAATCCTTTGGTAAAATAAGAGGCATATTAATGTGTACCAATTCCAAAGTGTGTGAGGAGATCCTTGGATTGGCTAATGCAAGAAAATTCATTTGTGGATGTCTCTTGCAACAACTTTTCTTCAGAAGTCATCTGTCTCAAATTTTGTCAGATCAAAAGGACTATTCATTCTTGTACCCAGATTCAAGGACAGGGTTCTTGAGCTGGCTCTAAAAAAAAATATCCAGATGTCTAAAAGTTCATGACTCCACTGTTCCTGTGCAGTAATTCACCCCTTGGGTCATCCCACTAAACCCAAGGGAATACTTTCAAATTAAGCATGAATAAGATTCTGACCCTAAATGGCTTGCCAAGATCAGAGAAAGAGTCTGTGGCACCCAACCCAGGTTCCTCAGAGGGTAACAGGGTAAAGTGGCTGAGCAGTGAAGGTCTGGCAAGAAGACAAGCCATGGAGAAAGACTGCAGGGAGACCCACTGTTGGAACATATCAAGCTTGCAAGTCTGAAAACACACATTTTTAGAAAAGCTGGCTGTACCCATTAAAATAACCTTTGGGCAGGTCTGTGTTTCAAGGCCAGCACTTGTGCAATTGGTAGCATGAGCTGACACTGCCTTTGGTAGCCAGGATAATACTTGGGTAAGAATGGATGATTTGTGAATGGTCCCTCTACTCTAGCATGGATGTGCATGCTTCTTTCTAACATCAGCCACAACAACTCCTCTCTTTTGTAAAATAAACGTCTTTATTCTGACCAATAAAAGGAAATTTACATCCCCTTTCAAGAGGTCTTTCATATCCCTGAAAAGATAAACAGTAAGCAGCAAAACCTGAGGTCCAAAATTCTGAATTTTTCCACCTCAGAATATTTTAAAGGGGAAAGAATAAATAAATGGTGTTAATCCTTGGATTTTATCTGAATAATAAATAGAATTGGAATTTGAGCAATGTCCCATATTTTTATGGGACCGGCATTTGCAGTCCATGAAAATACCTTAAATTGCTCCCTTTTCTGCTGCTGTAGCTCATTCTAGGTATAAATCACAATCAAGTTGGAATGGGAAATTTCTTTGCAGGCTCTTTGAGAGGTGCCAAACAACATCAAAAGACTCAAGGCTCTGAAGAGTGCATCCTTATAGTCTGAACTTCCCTGTGGATACGTGGTGACCTGAACTATATATTCACACAAAATGTGAAAGACTTCGGGCCTGTTCAGACTGTGAAATGGGATGTGTGAAAATGATCAGCACAAAAGGAAAATAGAAATCTTGCAATTCACTGCTTATAACAGCCTGATGGACAATGGCTGTCCTAATAAGAACTATGTGAGAAAAAGCAATTCTGTTTTGTGAAGGAATTACTGACAGAAATGATGACTTTTTCTGCTAAAGTAAACATAGGTTTTTACAAGGGTGATACTTCTAATAGGCTGACCCAGAGTCACCAGCTGTGGTGACTTGTGCAATGAGCTGGAGCCATAAATGCTGGTAGCCATAAATGCTGGCAGCCTGGGGGTTCAGGTGCTGAGGAGCAATGAGTTTGAAAGTTAAACTCTTGTCCCTCAGTTAACTGGGAACCCCTAAGCTGTAGAAGCCTGCACAATTTCCTGAAAGGCCATCTGTGCAGCACTTGGGACCTGATGAGGTGAAATCCAGGATTCCCACAATCTCACTTGCCTGCCAGTCCCTCATGTGCATTGTTGAGGGAGTAGGTGAGGTGGCCAGAAGCTGCATTGGTTGCAAGCCCATCTAGCAGGCTTGATCCTGAGAGAACCTTTGCTTCATGCTGTTTTGAAGGGTCTCCACAGAACATTTTTATTTCTGTGAAAGAATATTCCTTGGCATTAATGTATTCTGCTGGAGGATTTCTGGCAAATTCAAATGCTCTTCAGCTGATGCAATTCATACATCTTTCATTTCCAAGGAGCTCTGAAAGTAAAAACCTTATTATAATGCTTCTGTAAATGAAGGGTAATTCCAATGAAATCAGCAGAATTGCACTAATGGGAATCTGTTACAGTAAGGCTCACACTCTGTGATTTCAAAACTGCTGCAGCCCTCAGAGTGACTTTCAGTGGGACAGCTGTCACTATGTAGAAGACAAAGAGGGCTATCAGGTTCTGAGAGTGCCATTGAATGGTCCCATCCCCACTGAAAGTTACAGGCTGTAACCTCTTTCCAGGTAATATATAGTGACATACTCATGTACTGATGAAAATCTATTGTGTAAATGAAGGAGAATATATTGCTATGAAACACTGCAAGACTCATTTCTGACACTTTATCAAAGCTAAATGACATCAGGAATAAGAGAAATAAAGGACATGGTGATAATTAGAAATTATGAAATGACTTATTGCTGAATACTGAAAATATGTTAACTGCAGTTTGTAGTAATTAGCCAAATTACTGGGTTTGATAGTAATAAATGCAAATAATTATAATTATTTATAGATGGACAGAAGTATAATCATTAAACATGCCATGGATATTGGACACTGAAGAGTAATTTAACTGGATACATCCTGCTTTATACTTGCTCTTCATTATATTTATTAGTCATTTGAACAATGTTTAAAATTATTTATGAAAGCATTTTAGTCCTATAATTAGGATTAATATTGAAAGTCACAATAATTGCTCAAGCAAAGTTAGAAAGACAGTATTGTGCAACCGTATATGCAGGACTCAACCAAACAACCACTTAAGCTATTGCTCTGCCAGATTAAAATATGACAATTATGGCTTTAGGCATGACTGATTTTTTGTTATTATTCTTTGTTTCTCTGGTCAAAGTGGAGGACAATTTGGGCTGGAAGTTCCAAAAGTATATGTGCTTTGGATTTTCACCTAAGAGTCGTTGACAAATTGCATTTGCCTTGACACAAAGTACTACATTCATGTGGAAAATAAGGATTTTGCCAGCTTGTGCAGAAGAAACAATGGAAACACTAGTAAAGCTGCTAGAACCTGCTGATGCTTTCCCCTGTTCCTGTATATTTAGTTCCTGGGCAGCTGGGATAGAAGAGATCCAGTGGCAAGTTTGCAGGTAACATTAAGTTGTAGGTATGAAAGGAAGGGCCGAGCTGAATTTTGCTGGTAGCTGTTCATTTGTTCATAAATGGATAAAGAGCTTCTAAAGCAGGATGGAGGGAATTGTTCCTCAAGGTACATCCAGGCTGCTGGCTGTATAAATAATCTGAGAAGTATACTTGCTTTGAAATTATCTGTCTTATTTTGGGTAAGGAACTGAATTCAAGGGAGTGACATAATTATCAGGCAACAGCATCTTCTGCTTGACTGTGGCATATCCTGGCTCTGAGGACAGACAAAGATATCTCTAAACTAATGATGAAGACACTTGTCAAGCAGGTGGATAATTAGGAACCTGTTCCCATACTGAGGAAAGTTTAGCAATGATATAATGTAAAGCAACCTCAACCAGTAATATCAGGAGCATCTCCTCTTTTCTCACCCTCTGGGTAAGGGAGGTGCAGGTGATGTGTGAATATGAGAGCAGGGAAAGCCACATTCCCAGCAACCTCCAGTAGCCTTTGGCTGTAAGGTGATGGGGACACTGACTTGAATGTTGGTTGTTAAGTCACTATAGCCTTGTGAGGAAACTGTTTTGCAGTTGCAACTGTTAATGCTTATTCCATCCAAATATAAAATAATTTTGAGTTAACCTGATCTTTATTTACGGTGAAGGTGCTGTTTCTCAAAGATAAATACAGTGTCCAGATGCAGCTGAAACATTTTAGCAGTTATGTGCTTATATGCATAATAATTCTTAGTTTAACATCACAAAATAAAACTATTTCATCAGGCAATGTCTTCCTGATAGTTTAAAAAACTTCCATCCATTTTTTAACCTTTTTATTTGTATTTCATTTATAATGTGAATTGCATAATAATTTGAGCATTCCTGATTTCTTTGCCCTGTCTACACTGATTAATTTTTGTACCTGCTTGTAAAATCCTGCAGGAGTTAACAGCATCCCACTTGCACTGTATTGTTTGCAAAACCTTTAGTTCAAACTGCCTTGTATTTGACTTGATCATAAACAGCTTTGGGGTTTTTTTTGCTGGAATGGACCAGCATTTTTTATAGACTGTATGTTTTCTATTGTGGCTTGACTGTTCTTTATGTAGTTTCTCTATTTTTTTCCCCAAGTGAAATATATTTATTTTTAAACTGAAATTTTAGCTACCACAGTGAATTTGAGTTAGAACAAGTAGATGAAGTAACATGATAAAACATTACCACAAGAGAAATCGAAACATATTTTTCCCTTTAACAGTTAATTCCTCTTTTCGTTGTACTCTTATATGTTTACATCATTTGGGCAATGAAGGCAGTGTGATAGAGATGGCTGAGTTCTCATAAAGAAAAACAGGTACTATTATTTGGTTATTTGATTCTTGGGCAGGTTGTTGTTGGTACCTTGCCTTGAAGAGGCCTCTCTGTGTGCATGGTTCCCATTGGAACTGGGGAATATGTTAGCCATGCTCTAATCACCAGCTTTTGCAAGAACATCTTTTTATGTAGCCATACCCTGACACTGGCCATATCCCCTGCTGATCACTTTTTGACTTCATTTTGTGCAGCATGGGGGTGATTTGTAACATTCACAGTTTTAGGCACTTCAGCTTCAGCTGAGGTGAGCCAGCTATCAGTAAATCCCTTCCTCAGGAAGGCATTTAACACAAGGCCTGGTGCCTTTTTGTGAACATATAACAGACAGCAGCTGGCAGCCTGGATCTCAGCATCCAGACCTTGCCATGGTGTAACCAGTACTGTAAACACTACTGGTTGTGTCCAGATGTGAAAGCCAGCCCACGGCAGCCTGGCTCTACCAGGCCATTCCCTGGAGTGCAGACGGAAAGAGCTGGTGGTACAATGTCACCACAAGTGGCTCTCATCCTCCCACAACAGCTGTCCTTTGCCACACTTTGCTCCCAGCTTTGCATTGGTGGCATGTTAAATAGACACATCTTTTGCACAGGTGTGTTCAGTCTATTGGGGGCAACTATTGATTCAAGTAGCATTTTGCTCTTCAGCTACTCTTGGTTTGGCTCAGACTTTTTTTTCCCTTTCTTATTTAACTTGGGTGTCAGTCATTGAGACTTATGTTGCTGGTGTGGTTTACATTCAGCCATTAATATTTCAAAGAACTTGAATCCATTTTCACTTCCCATCCTCATCGTGGAAAGATCAACGTACCCCCGTGGGGGATTTTCTGCTCCTCACCATGTGTACAATCTTTTTTATCTTTTTGGAAAAACCACCACACAAAACAGGATGTGGAAATGGTTCTGTAAAAAGAAACCAACAAAATAAGCGGTTCCTTCTACTTCATTGCTGTAATTATAGACTGTGCATGCAGGCATCCTACATTTGCAGATTATTTTCAAGACAGCTCTTGAATCACATTTTAAATTGGAACTAGAAGTGAATATAAAATGTAAAGCTAGACTTTTGCAAGTCCGATGTTATTTTTCAATCAGTGTTCTTAGCAGTAATGCATCTGAAGAGCTGATGTCAACCTCTGGCTTCAAGAAATTCCAAGTGAAATGCTTTGAATCAGAGTCTTTTATATATTCTGTATATTATGTTGGATATGAATGCTTGGAAGTGCCACGGGCTGGAGTTTCTGAGTACATCTGATATTCACAGATAATATCAAATTCAGGGCAGTTGTATCAGCTCTGTGTGCTACCCAAGAGTACATTTTGTTTGCAGGAGAAGTTTCCACCAAAACATGTTAAGGGCTGATATAAGCTGAGTCTTAAATACTAATAAGACATCAACTAAAAATCTTGCAGACCCAGATACTTATATAAAAAGAATATTGCTTTAAGGCTGGGCTTAAGAGCAAGGAAGAAAAAGCAGAATGTCTCAGATCAGAGGCCAGGGCATTCCAGAGAGCAGCAAAAACAGTGGCATCACCTGTTGTGTGGAACCCCCTCCAGCACAGCCTTCCCCCTGGCTGTGGGATCAGAGTCCCAGGGAGAACTGTGGGGCCTCTAAGCCATGAAGTTCAGAGATGTAGCTCAAGAAGTTGTCAATAAAATAACTGGTTGGCCATTCTGATTGCAGTAACTTTCCAAAAGCTTTTCCTGTCTTCCTTGGACTTATTTTTATTTGCTTAGTAGATATATCATACAGTGCTAACCCAAGTAAAGTAAATATTGATTCCAATCACTGAAATATTCATCCGAGCATCCTATGTAGACTGTTTCCTCCACACATCATTCTTTCTCATTATTCCAACTTAATATTGACATTTCTTAGTTGTATCATTTTGTCCAAGTGTCAAAGGCACTATAATTTATATTATTTTGGTCTGGTACCATAAGCTTGAAATGGATTCTTTCTGANAAAAAAAAAAAAAATTACCCAGACAGGATATCACATCTCATAAAGAAACTATGCATATTACACAAGGTTTCGAATGTAGAAACAGATACAACATGTGTCACAAAATGTAACAGAAGCATTTCAAAACAGCAGCAGCTACATGTACCCAATTTGCGTTTCCTCAATATCATCCAGAGGCAGATTTTTGCAGAACAGTCTATAGCATTTGCAAAAAATATGGCACTTGCTCCTGGTTAGGACACATTACTGTTGTGTACTGGAAAGCTGTGTAATTGGTTCCTACTCAAAAGATGAGACCTTCACACTACCTTCAGGTGCTGTAGTCATAATTTTCTACATGCTCAGTTCATTCAAGGAAAATCTGCTACAGTGCTGGAAATCAGCAGATGGTGCTGTTAAAGACAGGCATGTAAGTTCTGCTCAAAGGAGTATGTAGGCAATTACATCTTGGAAGAAATACTACAGGAGGAATGGTGAGGGGTTTGAAATAATTTTACTTCTTCGTTGATTCACCTCATTCCTGATTTCTGTCTGATTTCGCTAATCTCTATCTTGAGTGCATGCCAACAGCAAACTGTCCTCCTTCTGTGCTATGAAACCACTGCAGAACACATTTGCAGGAGTGTTTATAGAGTGGGAATATCTAGTGGCATGTGCCTCTGCTGAGAAGGCCATTGGGGATGTTGGTTAGCCGGTCCCAATGCTTATGGACCAGATCAGGAAGGGAGCTGACAATGTTTGCTCTATCATGTATTATCTCTAGCACTGCAAACAAAGGGGTTCAGTTCATTCCAGTGGTAGCAGTTAATTATTTTGTGATGTGAAATTACCTAATCCCACAAGACCTTTTTATTTAGACCACTGTACTGCATCCAGTGCTGAAGACTTTTAGACCACAGGACTGGGTCATATTTAAACCATTGTCCTACAGCAGAAATTCTTCTCAGTTCATGACTGGCTGTTTGAACTATCCTCCCTTTAAACCATTTAAAAAATTGTTAAAGGGAGTTCACAGTTTATTCCTGCTGTGGAACACTTATATAAACCTCTGAACTTCCATTTTTCTGGGCTGAGAAAAATGGGTGCACTGTTTCTTCTCATAAACAAGTTGTTCCCATGATCTGTGGGAATGTTTATATCTCAGAATGCTCCATGTGCAGGTGGTGACCTGCAGGAGTGAAGTACTTCCCACTGCACCGAAACTGACCCTTCACATGTTGGCCACATATATCTTCAAACTGGGAGTTTTGTGTCTTTAATTGAATGATATTTCTATCAGCCCAAAGACTGAATCCTCAGCATCTGAAACCAGGCTGGCGCTTCCTTGGTCTACTTCAACACCGACATGAAATACTCAGAAGTATGAAATACTCAGAATCTCCATTTACAGACCTGTTTGTGTTCTGACTTGGCTTATTTTAGCAGATATGTCTTGAAGTCCTGTGGTCTTCCAGGAAAAATATTAGGTAGTTCTCTAATTTAAGAAATTCAGAGTGATTAATAAAGGAATCGGCAAACTGAAAAAAAATTTCATATCTTATGAAATAAAGTTTTGTTGCAGTCTTCAGTTTAGCAATGTGTAAACTGAGGACAAACCATGTTAAGCACCATGAAGATACATGAAAATTCCCAATAACCTGGACAGTTTTGATTTTCAAGTCTTTTCTCTAACCAATATATTTACTGGAATCAGACTCCCTGTAGAATTCTGATTGTTGCAGGAAAACTATTTTTAGCAGAAAACAAGCTATTAAACATTTTCTTTATCCTGTTCATTGTAAGAAGCAGTGAACAGACTTTATATCTTTGTTAATGAATTTTCCTAAGTGTTTTGCAAATGAATGTTCACAAAGGGGGATGTGGAACACACAGAACCAAGAATAACTCTTGTATTCCCAGAAGTGAAATGTTGAAGAGATTAATCCTTGTTCCCCATGTGTGTCAGGGGAAAATGAGTCAAGTCCCAGCTCAACACACCAAAAATTCTAGATGGTCTTTCAAGATCTGGTGTTTTCCCTGAAAAGTAGATTGATATTTTGCTATAAAATCGAATTTCATATCTGTGTCAAAGGGAAGGAAACTGAGCACCATTTATTGGTGATGGGGAGGATAGCTGATTGGATATGCTTATTCCAGAATGCAAATGCTGTGCTATAAGTGGACTTTATGTATAGTGGATAAAACTCATTTGCAAAAGAAAGGTAGCTTTTTTCCTTGGATATGAGCAAGCATATAGAATATTGGCTATAAATAGTAAAAGAGCCATTAAAGAGGTATAGTAAAGAGTGTGCAAACTGTCCCTGTAGGTAGCCAATAATAATCAACTATCTTTGGAAAATGTACAAGATTTCTTCTGGATATTTAATTTTTCCCCCAGAAGGAAAGATAGATAACCATTTTCTGAATGTTTTTTGACTTCTCCAAATTAGTCTATGAAGGATGGAATTGACTGTCACTTACATTCACCTCTCTCTTTCCACTGAGTATTGAAGCAGGCAAAGAGGCAGCCATGATGAGTAGGTGAGTCAAATCCCACTCCAAATGAAGTCCCAATGTTATTCTGTTGATCATATGTTCATAAATCTTACACTAGGACATGTTTATCTTACTTGATAATTGCATTTATATCTACAACTGAGGAAGTCAAATTCTGTAATTTCAAGAACACTTAATTTCTGTGTGATATGAAAGTGAAGAATTTTCACACATGGCCACAGATCTGGAAGGCAGCCCAGAGTCTATGTGTCCATCCTTTTCTGCCAGGTGTATGAATGTCACAAACATACTTATACAGATGTTCCTTTGTTTTTAGCTACTGTTCCCCACTCGTGAATTTCTTCTCTCAAAACCTTTGTTTGCTTAGACAAAAAACTGTAGAAGATTCATCTTGGTTTCACAATATGATCTTTTCCTTCTAAGAAAAACTCATTTTATTCCAAAGCAAGTGAGACATTCTTATGGAAGCCCAACTGCATTTCAGAGTTAGAGCTATAGCACTGGAAAAGTGAAATAGTATTCTAATTATTTTCTGCTTAAGTTAAACAAATAATGTATCCTAAACAATGTACATTTTGGGATTGGGGCTTAAAGAAGATACAGCTATTGGGGGATCAAGGGAGTTAATTAGCAGGGGACTTCTTCAGTCTAGACCAGGGCAGGACAGTCTGAATCATGAGAATCCTAGGAAAATAGAGAAATTAAGAATTTTAGTAAAATAGAATAGTTCACTTACAAGGGAGCTATGATGATCATCTAGTCTGACTACCTGCTTGTAACATAGGAAGTTTTAAAATTGTCTGTCTTCATCAGATGAAAATAATTTCCCCAAAGTTTGTTTTTGCACAATGTCTTCTCTTTATTCCCAAGCTGTGAAGAAGTATTTAACATGTCACCTGGGGACTGTTGCCTTGTTTGCAGGGTTGGTTGAGGACTTTGGAGAGGAGTTGCTTTGAAACCTCTAAAGAGAGATCAATCAACTTGATTTTTGCCATTTTCTGTGCCATAAATAGTACAAGTAAAACTAGTTGCATTCAAGGCTGTAGCTTGAATTACTATTAAACATTTTCTTTTTCACTAGAAAACAGAAGTGTAAGATCAGTAGCATCAAGTATCACTTGAGGGCTGGTTAGTGCTGATATTGAAGGAAACAGTGCTATTGGAAGGCAGGAGATGATTCATCATCATCTGCTTAAAATAGTAGTGATATAATTTTATAACATTTGTGTGTACTCAATACACAGGATACTGTGAGAATAGGGTCCCTGGAGCTGTGCAGAGCAAAGAGAGAATATATAATTCCTGCATGCTGACAGAGTTATTTGATATTTGTCCTGATTGCTGACATTGATATTTGATTTGATATTTGATCTGGCTTCTTAACATTCAAAAAGCTAAGAAGGTTTTTCAGAGTCAAGACTTACAGCTAAAGATGTCCTGAAGGAAAAATAAGAATGCAATGGTGAATTAGCCACCACATTGACCATTACTAAAATCACTGCAAGACAGTTAACAAACTGGAGGGCAAATTCACTTTTACACCAAGAGACTTGGAACAGCTCTGACAACATAGTGTCAAGCTCATTTTGGGATCACTGTAATCAGTTCCAGAAATCTGATTGTGGATGTCAATTCTTGGCTTACAAATTCACTTAAAAATAGTAATGTCAATGGATGTTTTCATCAAGCCCCAAATTAAGGTTCCAGGTTATCCAGCAGATCTGTTATAGCCTTTGCAAACTGGCAGTAAGATACAGGACACAGAGCAATGTCTACTTCTGCTCTTCCACTTCTTTAATGACATGGTGGGGGAAGGTGCCTCACATGGGGCTGTATGAATATGTAATAAACAATATTCAATAGAAACTATGAGTTTATTAATGTGTAATAACAGAGGGTGAGCCATGACATTGTGTAGGTGCTCTACTGTGCCCATGCTTTCTACAAACACTAAACACACATTTTGAAGTGTGCATCCACCCAGCTGAGTGTTCTTGATCTGGACACAGAGGATGTCCAGACCATGATTTTTTTTTAATTTTAAACATTTCTGCACAAGTGTAATTTTTGAAGACATGGTGGATTCATGCATACAAAGTCAGGTATGGGCATGAAATATGAGGTTTCTTGAAATTACTCACATAGGTTCTTTTACCTCTTCTATATCAACCTTGCCATTTAAATTATTGCCTTGCAGGAGTAGGTACTTTATATTTATATACATGAATATATAAGCCTCAAATACCAAGGAGAATGAAACTCACTCTCAGCTAAGTTCTTTGGACAAGACCAGAACACATATTAAACAAACTAAGAAGCCATCCCAATCTCATCACTCATGAGAATGCTATAATGCAATGTGGCCAAACAGTTGCAGTTCAGTAGAGAAGGATCTCTAGTGCTGGGTGCTGTATAACCTAGCATAAAAAGTGTGTGTTGCCTCAAAAAGCAAAGGAGCACCTCTGACAACTTCTTCTCCATTTTGCCTTAAGCAAATAAATTGGATCTTTGATCCAAAGGCTGATCATTGACTGATCTATAGTAAGGGAAGAGAGTGCCAATCTTGTGTGAGCGTGAGAGTATGCAATGATCCAACTTTATTTTCTGTCTTTTGTAACAGAAACCTGAGCCTTAACTAGGTCAAGTACAGTCATCCCTGCATATTGGTTCACAATCTTGGTTTAAAGGGACAACATCCTATGACATTCAAAAGGATTATTTGAAGGGTAAAATTTAAAGGTACATTAAATCAATAATAAATCACTGGAAGAGATTTGAAGTTCAGAGCCCTCAAAACAAAATAAAATGAAAAAAAAAAAAAAAAGTTAAAAGCCCAGAAGGATGAAAATAAGGCTAACTAAATGAAGATAGATCACTTTCAATTTTCTTTTTTTTTTTCCTATCTGTGAACTGTTTTTGACCTGGAGGATTTGTAACATAAAACTAAAGTCTCCTTTAGGCAATGATTTACACCTTGCATACCGATAACTTGCTTACAGTTTACAGTGTTGACACGCAATATGTTCTGTCCTTATCCCTGGAGTGAGATGATTTGCTGAAATGTGACATGCAGGCTCTGAAAATTAGCTGGAAGCTATGATTCCCATCAAGCAGAGAAGTTATAGGAGGAAACCAGATGGAAGTTCTGCAGGTAAACCACAGGCATAACTGAATTAAAAGTCTCAGCAGCAGTGATGGTGCATTTTGGTTCTGCACTTTTTAGAAACAAGCATGACAAGAATAGGACTGAGGCTTGTGATTTTGTCACTGCCCTTTAATACCACGTCCATAGGAATTCTAGGGCACTAGCTATGGTCACTCATTTTTTCAGTGTTGTGACACAGCTGAGAACACTGCCCAGAGGATCTCAGGATCTGAGAATACATTAGGACAGTTTTTCAGTCAGGGTGGGACAGATGAGAGCCCTATATTGCAGACTTTTGCGACCAAGGAAGTTTTGCTTCTTATTGCAGACTGAACTTCAGCTCTCTGAGCTTTAATGTTCAAGCATTTAATGGATTCAATGGATGTGGACTGTAGTTTATTACCTTTGAGTATTACTAGAGAAACTGCATGTGGTTTCAAGGTTTCCTCAGATTGCTGTACAGTTGCATTGACCAGGAGCCTCAGTACCACGATGCCAGAGATCTAAGTTTAAAATTAAAATAGAAAAAATATCCTGACTGAAGCTGTAAACATTGAGATATAAGGATGGAATGTGACCAGTTCTGTACATGTAAGTAGGACTGTAACAGACTGAAGACACAGAAGAGTAAAGACCTCTTTTGTAAGCACATAGTCAAAGGCAGTGTTAATAGCTGCTAATTCCAAAAGAATGGGTAGAGAAAGCCGTGTGGAATTCTGTGTAGTGCTGGGAATTTGGTGCTGAGGGACATCCAGGGCACACAGTCACAACAGGCCCCTGTGGTACATCTGAAAAGAGTTAATGTCTACCTCAAAACAGGACATTCTCATTCTTTTACCAACTACTTGTAAAACCCCTTTTCCTCAGGAATAGCCTTTATCTACAAAAGGTATGAAAGGAAAATGAGGAAATTGCTCTAAAGTGGTGATATCTTTATGATAAACTAGGGCAGAGTCCACAATGCCATTTAGATGAGCTTTCCCAGACATGGATGCTTGGCTGAATCATTACAGTCACATCATCTACATTTTGGACACTTAGGTGTCTGCATTTGGACTACTTAGTGAGTCTCTAACTATTTTTTTTCCTGGATACTTGTTGTCTACAAAGGTACTAAGTACTACTGCTAAGAATTCAAGAGAATTTCAGCAGTCATGGTTTTATGGTGACTCATTTGATGTAATTTCCAGGGGCCTGAATTGCCATTGATCAGGGAGGTGGCTCCACTCCTAAATACAGTAAATGATGGAAGTAAGACTGGAAACTCTTCTGAAACCTACAGAGCTCCTCCTGAGCTCTCTCCAATTTTAATGTATGAGTTCTGTAGACAACCAGCTCTGTCTTTTCAGTTTCTTAGGTGAGTTCCCTCTGTAATATTTCCTTTGCAATATGCTCTCTTAAGAGGCTCCCAGCCCTAAAAGAATACTACTTACTGTTTTTTGTTTATTTTTACTTAGCTGATAGCTAAGCTAATTTGATGCTTTCTCTAGGAAGAAGAGAATATTAGCTATCAGCAAATATTGAACTTCTTACAGATTTTTGTTGCTGTTCTACAGTGAAAGCATGATTTAATTGATTACTTTATGATGTTCCAGTGTGTTTCCATTTAGTTTAACTGTCACACAAGATGAAGTAACAATTAGATTTGCAGTTAAGGGCTTCTGAGCAGTCTCTTTTTCAGCTGTGTTCTCTTGCATAAAATCAACTTTGAAGATTTTAAAACAGTGGTTTTGTCTTGAAGGGCTTGGTAAAAAATATTCTGAATATTCTGTGCAAACCATTTAGGTATCTCACTAACTGCATGTAAAGGGTCCTGCTGATTTAAACTACTCCACTGTATCCAGCCCCTGAAGACTTCAGCCCAAAATACCTGGGCTCTAGGAGATGGTGTAGACTGTGGTCATGATGGAAAGTCTGGGTTTTACACAACAAAAGTTACATAAAGCACAAATGTCTTTTAAGTCACAGACTTCCACAAATGAGTCTACTGAAGCCTTTCTGAATAGCTCCATCAGTAACCAAAATATTTCAATCAAGACATATTGCTGGTTGAAATAAATTTTTTTTTTTCATTTGAGAATGTTATTCAATTTTTTTTAAAGAAAAATTTTAAAATTACAATAAATCCTTAAATTCTTAAATAACTTTTCCTAGTCATTTTAGTTTTTGAAATGGCAAAAATTATTTTCAACCAGAAAAGAGAGGAAAAAATAAGATTAAATGTCAATTTAAAATAAAAATTTTCAACCCGAAGTCCAAACTACTCTGAACTGTCACAGTCCTAGGTTTTGTAGAGAAAGAGGTCTCCATATTCTTTTATGTCTTCTTTGCTTTATGGAACTGCAAAGCCAGGTGAGGACAGGTGAATTTTGATCAGCTGGAGCCTTAGATCTGAAGTGTCCAAGGGTTGGAGGCAGTGCTCAAGCATGAGGTTTGAAGCAGCCTCCAGATTCTGCAAGATGTAGAAGGAAAACTGGTGGGAGAGATGACTTATGCACCCTTCTTCAACCCATCACTTATTAATGGTCAGAAAAGGTGTTTTGAATGGAAAATTTCATCCATTTTATTATGCTTACCCCATTTCACAGCATTCTTACAGCATTCACAGCAAGACTATAAGAAAGAAACAGAATTTGAATCAGGATATAATTTTGTTTGGAACAGACTTATGGCTGTCTAAAATAAATTCTTATAATGTCAAACCTACCCTTCTACCTATGTCTGAGTATTTTAGGTGACTGCACAGTGATATTGCAAATGTTTTTATTATGTAGCATTGCAAAAGTAGTTACAGAAACAAAGGGAATACACAACCTTCAAAGATAAGGAGAGCACAGCATGTGCATGTCTCACAGCATGACAATCCTTAGGATTTTAGTAAATGTCCCAATGCAGAAGTGAAAGATATTCATCATTCAAATACAGAAAGAGAACCTGACAGAAATATAACTGCCCTGACCACAAAGCAGTTGCTTTGTTACAGTTGTTTTACCAAATACAAGGCTCTCACCAGTGGAGCCCATACAAGAGGCTGACAAGTTGTCTAGGGGATACACTTCAAATGGATTCAGAGCAGAAATGGAATGCTTCCAACACATTTAACTTAAACCAAAATCCAGGAGAAAACCACTCTAAAATAATGGAATTGGGTTTGCTTGGAGGAAAACTATTTTGCCATTCAGAAATGATATATGCTTCTACCAAACTGCTGTGCCCTAGAGGTACTGTACTGGGTAATAAAATTATGCACTGATTCATTAAAAAATGGTGTTTCAGGGCTTGAATTTGGTGACCTGAAAAAAAAGAGGAAAAACAATCTGCTTTCCACCACAGCAGATCAGAACCTGCTATCTGGGGTTGGATAATTTTAATTTTATTTTTTTAAAGCATCCTATTAAGCATTTTGTAAATATACATTGAAAAATTAAAGCAGAGGTAGAGCCTGGCTCACATGTTGAACAGTAAAGTATTCAATATCTATTGAGAAAATCTGCCTGGAGAAGGAATGTCACTCTTCCAAAAAGTCCAAAACTAAAGTGATGGTAAGTATTTCTGAAAGTGCAAGCTCAAACTGATATTTTCGGCAACAAAACAGGTCTTTATTTGCAATATCAGTTTATTTGTACTTTGCCTGAACTTTTGTGATGTCACACAAAAGTTGAAGGCTAGAAGTGATTTAGATGCAACCAGATGTAATTTAGATGGAACGGGAATATCTAATAAAACATTTATTTATTCATTTCAAGTCAAATTTCTATAAAACTCTTGCATGAGAGAGCAGTAATTCTTGCTATAATCTTCCATCTTCTTTCAAGCATGAACCTAATCTAAGGAAATTTTTGGTGACTTTGCTCTCTTCTCATACTGAATTCTGCCAGCTCTCTTGGCCTTTGTGTGAGACTTGGTCAGTTGCTTCAATGTCATTATCAATGATTTTAATGTGCCTTCATTTGAGGCATTACAGTGAGAATTTTCTTGATCCCACATGCCATATAGTACCTGTTTTGACTTGTGGCATCACAGCAGCAAGGGAGAAGCCATGCACACATCCTGGAATACCAGCTCAGTGCATCACTGGTAAAATGCATGATCCCAGCTGGGAATTGCTTTTGTGGTGTCTGCCTGGACCCTTGTCCCTAAGTCCCAATGTTCATCCTGCCATCAAAGACCCTACATGGCAGTCTCTCAGGTGTCAGGGATGGAGGTCCAAAGAAGGTCTATGATAACTCTCTCTTGATGTCACCCTCTCCCTTTGATGGATAGATGACACGAGGGCTATGTGCAGAAGTGCCTGGGTTTGAAGAGCAGATGAACATATAACATCTGTAAAAGTTTTCTAAAGGGTTTTGACCTGGGTAGATATCAGTCCATTTTATTAAGCCACTGCACAATCCAATATGAAGACACTTTCTGTGTGGAAAAGGTAGAAAATCAGCAAAAATGGGAGGGGTGAAGCTATGAAATGACACTGAAAGCTGAATCAAAACTCTGAAGGCCAGTTTCTGTTATCAGCAGTTTTAAAATGAGCTGTCAGTTTCTCACTTTGATGAGAACTCAGTTACCCAGACTTAAAAAGAAAATAGCATCTTTATTCAGTGAGTCAAGCACCCTTTTCTGCCATTCCTGACCACCACCTATGGGGGTTAGACCACACAGCTCATGAAAAACTCTGAATAGAAACAGCAGATGTGCTCCCACCCATCAGTGAGCCAATGAACAACTGTAAATTCAGGAACAGCAGACACAAGCTGTTGATGTTTTTTCTCTTTTAGTTTATACACTGCTAGATAAACTGTTTTTTACATAATTTTTAAAAAATGCTCTTTAATGAGGTATACATGAATGATGAGTATGTGTGTGTATATCTGAGCATTGCTGCAACAACATGGCCACACATACAGGCATAAATATATATAGAGTCCCTTTTGACTGAAAATCACATGAAAGTTTTGTGAACTGCTTTTTTCTTTTATTATTTGACTGGACAGTCACCTGTTCAATGCTTCAGAAGCAAGAGTTTGAAGACCCAGCAAAGTACTGCCCAAATGAAATTAATAAGGTGTCACCATGTGTGAATTTGGAATAGCATAACTTAATGTAGTGCAGGGAATATCATATCAGATGATGTGACTCCATCCTTGACCTTTTGCTTATCTCTGTAGCCTCACAAAGAAGTATAATTATTACGATTTCGTGGACAATGTCTAAGAGAAACTTCTTGTGTCCTTAAAAAAAATCAGACCATTTTAATCATGCAGTCTCTGTCAGGAGCGTGGCTAGACCAAATGCAATTAATAACTTTTGGTGAAAGGTCATCCACTCTCCAGGCTGTTTCAAGACTACCAAAATGACTGCTAGTGCCATCTATGGTGCTCAAGGATAAAAGTGGTGGTACAATTCCTCACATCTCTCAAGATTATTTGAGATGTTTGGCTGAAGAATGTGTATGTAAATATTGATCACAAACCTGAGCTCACTGAGGTTTGTGCTTGCCTAAACTTTATTTCTGCTCTGAGGCATCCTGTGCTATCCTTGCAAGTTACTGCTGCAGATTCTTGCTTGCAGTACTGTTCTGGCTAATTGTGTACCGTGCTGCTTCTCCTAACAATCACCTGCTTTAAGTGGCACCTTTCTATTCAAACTCCTAAACTTTGCACAACTAAGCACTGCAGATTGCTGAATGAGTGAAAGGTTGCAGGTTTGCTTATCTCTGTGAGATAATGAAACCTCAAAATAGAGCTTGTAAAGTAGCAGCTAGCTAGCTGTTTATGAGATGCATAAATTACCACTCCTGGATCATTCTGCAGATTAGCACATTCTGCTGTCTATTCATTTCAGTTTCTCCTTGGGCGCCTGTAAGAATTCAGTGGTTTAGAGGTACAAGAAATATATTTACTGCATCAGTAATTTCAAGGTTCTGTTTTCAAACCTTCCTTACAGTGCAAAGACCAAATTTTGAGGAAGCCCTGCAACTGCTGAAACAGAAACAGCGAGATCCTGACTTTCAGTATTCCTGTGTGTGAAGAACCATAGCTGTACAACCCTACAGACAGGTTTTGGTGCCAGCCATTTATCATCTTTCTGAGTAAACATTATGGATAGATCATCCAGGTAGGAAATCAGCTAAGACTAGATTTTCTAGAGCAAGGTTATGCCACGTGTCTGCAGAGAATTACCTCTCTGGGAGTACCAAAACAAGCAGGCAGGGAACTGCTAAGAATAGACATTAATGCCTCTTACAATTTTGTTTAGTTACAAGAGAGTGAGATGTGCTTTTTTCAGGAGCCTATCTTTTTTCCACTGTTTATGCCTGTGTGTTAAAACCTGTGAATTATCTAAAACAGTTCTAACATCCTGCTAGCTCCTTTCCTACTTTTTTTTCCTCCAAAGGAGATTAGCAATTGTCAGATTTCATATCTGCATGCATATTTGACTTGCTCTTCATCTCACAGCCAGAAGAGTTTCAGGGAATGGTGAATGCTCATGGTGGTGGAGGCACAATTCAGTTCCCTAAACAGACTTTTGAGAGCGTCTCAGACAACCACATGGGATTTATAGGTAAAACAGCCTCTACAGAAAGCCTGGGACATTCTGGAGTATGGAAGGCTCTAGAGGGTTGGGCCTGTGTTTAACATTGCACAGCCACTGCTCGGATGGCAGGATACTGAGCACCTTTAAAATAAACAATTGAAAATGCATCAAATTAATGACTTCTCTAAGTGCTTTATTGTAGAATGCCTTGAAAATTAAGGGAAATTCAAACACTATTGTATTCTGAAAATAATTCCCTACTAGCTAAAGATCAGTTGTCTGAATGTTAATCCTAAAAGCTTTGGATCCAATTTTTGTATTCAGAGGGATAGACTCTACTTGTTATATACCTTTAATATTTCTTCTGAATATGCTTAAACCTGAAACATTCCTAAAGCACTTGCAAGAAACAGGAATTGCTGAAAGCAATATATTTTTTCTTCTTACTGTGTGGACTATGATTTCCTTTCCTAAGTTTCCAGCCACTTTGTTCTGAGTTGTAGCTGATGGATGATAGCTATATTCCTGTCTGCAGACATGATAGCCTCTAAGTGGTTTTTATTTTGAGAAAAACTCTTACCTCTTCCAGGCCTAAAAATTTGCAACCCTCCAAATCCCAGTTGTTTTTCCCTACACTCTGCTGACAACAAGAAGTAAAAGAGAGAATTTTCATGATGTGTTCACTATGCCAATTGCTTCTTTCTTCTGGACTGAGATCAAGAAACAAAACACAGGGAGGAGATAGCAGGACATAAATGATGATGCTTTTATTACTTTGTCAAATTTGAGCCAGGTTTTCCAAGGGACTGTTTTACTAGAATTTGGCTATTTCACTTGAAGTAGCACAAGTAAATTAATTCTTGCATCTGGTGAGCATTTACAAAGTTGCACACAGCAGGTTCAGCTGTCTATCAATAGCATGAGCCCTCAGTCCCCAGGGCCACCAGCCCCTGACCCAGCAATGCTGCTGCTCTCCAAAGCCACCCTGCCTGGCCATGGGCCCAGCCTGGCTTTGCCCTGTCCCCTTGCCCAGGGGGTGCCCAGTAGCCAGGCTGGGCTGTCCCAGAGCCTCCCAGCTTCAGCTGGGGTTGGCCTGACAGCAGCTGTGAGGGTTTGGCAAAGCCCCATGTCAGCCAGGAGCCCTGATAGGCAAAAGCTGTCCTGGCTCATGGGGCTCATGCCTGGGGCAGTGTCAGGGTCAGGATCAGGGTTATTTCTCCCTGCTGCCATACTGGTCAGCAAAAGCATTTTGTGAGATGGGCAGGACAACAGCTGTAACTCAATACTCTGAAGCTTGAGAAAAATGCAGGAAAGCTAAGGGCACAATTGTCCAGTGAGCTTGTACAGTGGTTCCATTTGTTTTACAAATTCTGCAGGCTTTGAAATCCCAGATCATCTTCCCTAGAGTGGTCTGTGTCTGGCTGCCAGAGCAGGGAGGCAGATCTCTGTTTATGAGCAGATGACACCGACAGGAAGCCAGCAATGCTCTCATCCCTCCTGACACCTCAGTGGGAGCTTGTGCTCCCTTTAACCAACTTTTCTGAGGAAATGTGGTAACTGACTGAAGGTTTTACTTTACTGTGCTAATGAGGCAAGGCTTTGGACAGGCACAGCTGGGTTTGGAGCCCAGCAGCTTGGAGAGCTCCATGCTCTTCTGTAGGATAACTTTTAACCCCAACATCTGGAAGTTTACTGTAAGCAGCAGCTCCTGCTAAAACTATTTGTCAGATGATAATGACAGTGTCAGTCCCTTTTGGGCCACAGCTGACTCCTGGTTCTGGTGGATATGGTTCTCCCTGTTACAGCTCTTCTGCTCTGCATGCCACAGAAATGCAAAGTAGAGATAGAACTAGAGGTAAAGAGTGTCCCTCTGCTCTCCTATGCCCAAGCCCTATGTCTCTGTATTCTGAACAAATGAAATTACATAGAGCTGTGTCTGAATTCACTCATTACATGCTCTGTTTAGCCATAATGAGAAAAAAAGCATTACACTGTAATCTGGTATTGAGTGCATTGCACCTTGGAGCCCTTGGTTCAAAACAGGTAATTACAATCTTCCTTTTAAAAGTCATAGTGGGACTGCTCTTCTCTTTGAAAGGCGAGAAAAACAGAGCAGCATCCTCAGGTCACCATCTGTGTGAGAGCTGGGGTTGAAAGACAGATCATTGAGAAACACAGGACTTGCTCTCTCTGCTCTTTGAGACAATTCAGCATAGGAGCCTCCCCTAATCATTAATCTCTGGTGTGGGAGCTGAAATGGGGAGTGAGGGCAGACTGTGCCCCTCCATGTGAAATATCATTCATGATTCTTTAGCTGCCCCTCTCATGCCCCCTCCCAAGAGACAGAAAGAGAGGTGGTGACTCTGTAGCTTAGAGATTATGGCACTCACCCATATGGACTAATACTGTGTCTCATGGCTTGGCTTAAAGGCTGCACATGGATTTCTTGTTTCATTGAGTATTTCTAGGCCTAGCCCATACTTGCAGCAAATATTGAGAGATTCTTTCTGGCTAGTCTACTGTAGCTCTCTAAGGCATGGTGAAAATCGTTAAACATTGCAACCTTCTTCAGAGAGGTGAAGTATGTTTTTTGCATTTCCACTATTCTGAAAAATGCAATAATTTCATCAAAGCCTTTCTAGAATTAATAGTTTAGTTGCAGGCATTTCAATTTCCAAAATAAATAACACCCCATCAATGGAAATGAGCAAAGCACCAAAAGGACTGGATAAAAAATCCCAAACTAACAGAGCTTTGGAAGCTGACATTAAAAGGAACAAAGAAAGAAAGATAATGAATAATTCATGCAGTTGTTTTGGAAAATATTTTTTAAAAGAAATTTAATATGTGAGGAAAAGATTTATTCCTCAGTCTTTTCCTTTTTGACTGCTGGGAGGTAGAGGTGCGGTGAAGAGAAGCAAAGAAATTAAAAACTCATAGAAGTGCATGAGTTTGTCCAGAGGGAATCTTTTCAAAGTTACTATAATATGTATCTAACCAAATTGTGACACAGCATTAATCTCTGTCATGTTTGAATCCCTCACATTTATTACAGTTTTTCTAAGTCAGAAAAGAATTAGGAGATGGAAATGCTCAGATGTAGGATCCAAGTCCTTTAGTGCAGGACTAACCTTTCTCATATGCTGAAAAATAGCAGGAAGAAAGTAATTTGGTAGACAAAAGGCAAACTTCTGACCCCATTGCCCTCCTCTAATAGTTCCTGGTTTAGATGAGGTCCTGACATCACATCTCATTTTGGAAATTTACTTTCATTAACCAAGTTATTTTCTTTGAAAAGCACCATTCCATTATAGGTGATTTGTATGAATTTTGATTTTCCTGACGTACCTAGACAACGAAAAAAGGGCAAGAAGGGAAAAGGTTGCTCATCTGTGGTATCCAGAATAGTGCACTTAATTCAAGCAACCTCTATAGCCACTGCAAAAGATGAGATTTTTCAGAGGGATATTGATTCCATGGTTTTTGGGCTTTGTTTCTTTCTCTGCTAATTACACATGAAACTTAGACAACCACCTTATACTAGATGCATAGAGTAGAATGAATGAATTCAGGTCTTTGTCAACACCAGACTGCAAGTTAGAAAACAAAAGTGTTGCACTTTGTGAGAAAGTATTTTAGTGTCATTTAAAATCTAATTGATTTTCAGTTGAACCAAGATGCCTAGACCAATTTGTTCTGTCTTTGCAGGATCCCCATTAATTGATAATTCCCATGGAAGAAGCTTGCTGCTCAGTGATTTATAACCTGGGATTGTTCAGATATATATTTCTGAGAGAATTCCCCCACAGTCTGTGGCCAGGTTCATTACTAATGCATCAGGCATCACTAACATGCACTCAGGCTTTTTAGTCAAATGCTGCAGGATCAGAAAGTGGCTCTGTATTTCTAATGGATAATTGTTAATTTCTATGCTGAAGGTAAGACAAACCCACACAACATGGAGTCCTCTAGCTCTGACATAAATATTGGTTAACCTTCCCTGACCTTGCAATATTGCACAGGATATGATTTGTCATATTAAATCATACTGTGAATCTGTCAAGTTCTGTACTCTGAATTTTTCCGTAGTCAGATGATTCAAAAAAGTCTTCAAGATAAAGCCAAACCCTTCCAGGCAATATGAGACTTGGAGGGAAGAGCCCAGGAAGAGAGACAAGGAGGCATCAGGAAGTCTGTCACACATAGCTGGGTGCTTCAAAGCTTGTTCATAATTAAGAACTACTGAACTTCCAAAACACAGGGTTCTTTCATATTACTGATCAGCACATAATAAATTAACAGCCTGAGTTTGAAAGAATCCTTCATAAAAATTGGTCTTCAAAGTCACTCGACCAATAAAATTGACGGCAGCTTTTAAAAGTGAGCTTTAGAGCCAGCACACAGAGCTTGCTTTAGAAAACTTATTATTGCAGGTATTGGTAGCATTCTAAAAGAGCAAGGCATCTACTATCAGATCACAGAAAAAAAAAAATAATACCCAAGCAAGAGAATTAAAAATGCCACAGCAATAGCCAGGTCCTTGTCACAACACATTGTGACATTTCCTTTGGAGATACTACAATGTATCATGGGGAATGGACAAGATGACCTAATAGATCTTCTCTATCTTTTCTCTCACATAATCATGTCAATCAGCACTATAGAATCAAAGTAATTTATACTTCCTATTGCTTCCAGACTGCATTATTGTAACCTAATTCTGCTACCCAGATCTAAAAACTGCAACTGCAACATCACAGGGTTTGTTTCCTCAGGATGCAATTTCAGCAGAGTTGTAATAAAAGTGGGACCTGTTACAGCAAGTATTAATGGCAGAAATCATTGGATTAACCTTGCCTTAAGGGTTCAGGTGAAATAAACTTCTATCTTCAGTGGACTTTTCAAATCTCTTTTTTGTGTGTGGGACAGAAGAGCCCAGGCTGTGGATACTTCTCATGTGTTAGTATTCAGATTTCATAGGTTTGTCATCTTTCCGGGGTGGAAAACATGAATACAAACACACATGAAAAGATGCAGTCAACATTTTATCTCAACAATAATAATTTGGAAATGCAGATATTGTATTTTTTTCTATATATATATGGTGATTCCAGTGTATAATTTGGTTATTGTAAGTTTCACTATTGTTTAAATATTTTCTATCAATCATAATTTTTATTACATTTCAAGTATGTAAAAAAACGCCAGCCATAAAGCTCTTTACTCATTTCATTGCAATAAATTTGAAAGGAATTTTTATCAGGATCTATATTGGGTAATTCCTACAGTCTTTCAAAAGTTTTTTAAATTATGGAATTTATTCTTCCATTTCCAGTGTTTCAATCAGGAATGGATCTAAACTTTTTTAGACTTTAAGTACTGGTGAAAATTATGGCATGGGGAGTTCTTAATACCTTTTACTGCACCCATTGCAGCTTTTGGTACACAATATTTTTTATGCAGGTAAACTATATCAAGCCTCTTGCAAAGTTTCACCATTTTAGTGATGTTTAGGATTCTGAAATGTCAACATTTTGCAGAGAAAGTAGCTGAATCAGGCCAGAGTAATTGAGTTAGCTAAAATACACAGCAAGCAAAATAGGAAGTGAGGTATTTGAAGGCAAACTATGTCTATGTAGAGAGACTTCAATTCCTGTGAATGTAACAATGACAAAACAAATCCCTCATAATTCCAAAATTTTCCTAAAAGTGACAAAATATCTGAAAATCTGTTATGCAAAGTGCAAGAGTTAATGACAATGTATAAAGTACTTTCCCCCAGTAAACAATATTTGACCCAATGTGATACCTAGAGAAAAAATATTCCCATTTTCAATTAGTTTGTGGACAGAATTGTGTCTTACAATGTTACCATTAGTAGCTGTAAATTATGATATACTGCTAAAATTCTAACTATTTAATTGCATTAGATATTGTAACATTTCTAATAGATTTTATTATGCAGGAAATGGCTTGGTCCCCACTACTGGCTTTGCAGTAAAAAAAAAANCCAAAAAAAACCCCACCAAAAAAACCAGTCAGAAATATGTTCATTCCATGGTTTAAGGCATGCGTAATGACAGAGAAAACTGTGCCCTTTTTAAAACAAACAACATGTTTTCTCAGTTAAAAAAAAGGAGGAAATATCTTGTTTGCAATAAATATGCAATAAATACAGTTTTTATTCAACAAAACTGAATAATTTCAGGCATGAATGAGTCTTGAAAAGCATTTCCTGCCAGAATTAAATGACAAATATATCTGAATAGGTGTTGTATTGGGGTAAAGTTTTGCTAGGACTGCACAATCACCTTGTCATTTTCTGTATTTTCACATTTTTAGCAACAGGAGAATGAAAGAGTTTTATTTTTCAGAGCCACACTAAAATAATTTTTATGTTTTGTTCTGTTTGCATGCAGCCTTACAAATGACAATCCACCAAGAAAGACTACAAAATAAAAGTGGCCACTATGACAATGGCTTTCTTAGTCTGTGTAGGAGTGGGAGTTCACTGATTGAAAGTACAGAAATCCCTCTCACACCAAACCTTAGAGCAAGGCCACTATGTCCCTTCTGGTCCTGACATAACAGAACTAGAGAAGCCAAAGGATAATGCTGGAGGAAAACCAAACTTAGGAGTATAAGCCAGGAATTCAAAGATTTCTGACTATCACAGCAAAGATAAGAGTTACATTACAAACGTCTGCATTACAGCAAGAACCTTAATTCTAGTGCTGAAAATGAAGTTCCCTGAAAACTACATGTCTAAGTAAAAAGAGGGGTTGCAGCTGTTCATATTCCAGCAAATTCCCTGCTCAAAGATGAGTAAATTCATTCAGCACCGCAAAGGCTCGTCCGTGCCTAAACTTAAATATGTAGTAGTAGGTATGGAAAAGTTCCAGTTTAAGGAATTAAGCACCAAAATACTGCTTTTGCTCTGCTGCAGCTCAGCAGGCTCTCAGAAGGATATCTAAACCCTTGGTTGTGGGAAGCTCTCCTGCAGCCAGAAATGCTCTGAGCACATACCCAGTGAGGAGTACAGTGCAAAGAGCAGAGGGAGTGCCTGGCAGTGGTCACAGGAAGAAGTGAGAGGTGAGATATTTGAGCCTTGAAGATTTCTCCTGTTGGGGCTGATTGAAATGTAAATCTGCTTCCCTCCTCAATCCAGTGATCCCATACCTAGCTTGATGAGTCAGGGCTTGATCACATTTGCAGTGATGATGGGGACAACAGGTAGCAAAGGGACAGTGCAGAGAGCACATGATTCTCCCCTGGTTATAGCACATTTCTGCAAGCAGAGAGAACTGGATGCCAGTCCCTTTTTCCTGGACTGCTAGTATGGTTTGCACTGGTTATAAATAAATTTCAGATAGGAGGAATAGAAAAAAAACCAAAACCCATCAAAGCACTGGTTTCTAATCTCACTGTGACAATCGTATAACTCATGAGCTGTGCCTAGCACCATGCAGTGCCCAGGACATTTCTGTGGCACCCTGTACATAAAGTTCAAGCCCATGGTATTCACCTTATGCAGAGGGGTGACTGTGTCTAAAATGTCTAAAGGAAATGGTCTGTGGTCTGAACTCAGGTTTAGTCTCTGTGGAAAGCAAAGCCATAGCATGCCTGGGAATGGTCTAACATCTGAGAATTGCAGGTGACCGAATTCCAGCATGCAGAGTGCTCCCTTCCACTGTTTGACTTCTTGCATGCATATAGCCAGGAATTAAGCCTTGCTGGCTGCAAGAACATATGCCTTATCCATGGGTGAACCAAAAGCCAAGGTCAAAGCAGTGAGTGAATATACAATGAACTATATGAATAAAATAGTTTAAGAGCTCCACTTTATAAAAAAAGTGAAGTTTATACACTGAAGACCAATGTGGCTCTGTTTCTAACAGACAAAGTATTAAAGGTCTTCAGGTTAAAAAAACCAAAACAAAACAAAACAAAAAACCCAGTCAAAACCATGAGATTTTCAGAGGGATTCTTGGTACTTAAATTTCTTTCATTTCAGAGTCAACAAAAGTATCCTGAACCATCATTTTAATGTTTAGATCTAAATACTTTTACAAATCTGATCCCTTGGCACTTCCAGATGTTTTTATTATTGCATATAGCACTCAAAACTACAAACATCTTTTACATTTAGATCTTACTTGACATAATTTTTTCATCAAGAAATTAACCCTGAAATGGGATGAGTGTTAAAGTGAAACCTCTGGTTCATTCAATGTCATGGACTCTTTGTTGACAGTATTGATCATCTTGCAATACAAGATACAAGTACTACATTTTTCTTTAGATCCTTATCTTCTGTGTATTTCTGTTTAACATTTTGTATGGTGTCTATTTGCTTGTATCCTTGAGAAAACAAAGTTTAGTCCTCTGTACAAAATTTATTATACTAGTATTTGGATAATTGTAATATTTGAAATATATTTAAAGGCATATTTTATTAATCTACAGAAAATAAATTTGTAAACTTGTCATATACTGAGTCTGACATTTCTAAGTCAAATTTCTGTATTGCTTTGTTGCTTTCAGGCAATTCTTCACTTGCCAGGTTTGGTATCAGGCATAGAAGGCTGTATTGAGTCACTGCTCATTTGAGTGTTAAAATTCAATTTACAGTTACACAGATGTTCTGGGATCCTTTGAATTTAATGAGGATGACTCACACAGATGAGTAAAGAGGATGGACTTTGAGTCCTCTAATGCTTTCTGAGATCAATGCATTCCAGCTGAAAATCATTCAGCTCAATCCATGCTATCATACTGAACTGCCCATTATCTTTGTCCTCTTGCCTTGTCTTGCTGCTTAAAATAGGTGTTTTTGGGAATGAACTGGTTTTAGTCACCATTACCTGACTTGCAATAATGACATGATATTTCCTGCCTTATTTTTACATTCCATTACTAATGGCCTGTATCAGTCCTTGAAAAGTTTTGTTTTATGAAATTATTCTTTATGTAGAAAGGGCAGTATATTTTGCCTGTAATGTTACTTTGTTAGTAAAATCAAATTTTTTTCAAATGAGTTTATTATTTAGAAAAGAAAAAATAAAAGTAGCTTTTAAGTAAATCTTATTTTTGCATATGAATTTGAAACACTGTAAAATATTAGGGCAAACATAGGCCATTCACATCAGTGGTGCAGTCTGGCATGGGCCTGTGAGTATCTGTGAAGTATCACCAGACAATCAGAAACACTACTGCTGAATATGAGTTGTGAGAAAGAGTTGAGAAATTGCATGACAATGATTTACATGAACAGAGATTAAAAATACTGTAGTTATTTGGAAAGAAAACCATAAACAAAGAAAAACTAAAGTATATAAAATTAAATGAAATTATAAATCCTGAAAGAATTCAGATCATGACTTTCTGTATCCCCATCAAATTATGAAGAGACAAAACATTGATTTAGTGAAAACTGAAGAGAAATTAGAATTAGAAAGGATGCAATTAGGACAAAATATAACCATGCTCCTGGAACTCATTGTCTCAGGATGTTTTTAACACCAAGAATTTCACAAGCAGTGAAGAAGAACCAAGTATCACAAGAACTTTTAGAGCTGTGAAAATTAGTACTACAAAGTTTTGGAAAAGAAATTTATGCTTCAGGGTTTAATCCAAATTTTAGCTATCACGAAGAAGAGGAGAAGTGCAAGGATTAGTGTATACTTTAATTACCCCATGTTAGTCTTGTTCCTTTGGACATCTGGTACTGGTTATTGTCAGAGAGAGGATTTTGGATAAACTGGACCTTCGTGTTTGAAAAAAATAGTAAATGGAATGCCCAGTTTCATTACAGCAGTTTCTGGATGCTGTGGGTTGCCTCAGAGCACCTCCCTCTTTCATGATAAATCCTCTGCCTTGTCCCTCCCCACGAGGGGACCACTCTGGAGCTGTGAAGGTGCCTTGATAGCAAAGCTGTGTAGTCCTGCTGCCAGGAAAGGCAAATACAGCCAAGGAAGTGTATAGAAACACCAAGCTGGACCATACAAGTAGGAAAAGGGAAAGCAGGGCTGGGTGGATCTCTTTTCCTTTCTTTTCAAAGGGACCTTCTTATTTCAAACCTTTTGGTGTGTGTGTGTCTGTATGTGCTTGTGTGGTGGGGGATCAGGGCACTGGTACTTTGGAACTGGATACAGCCTTGGGAAACAGTTTTATTATCATCAGGCTCTCAAAAAGCAGCTTATATTGTCATTTTGGCAGGGGGTGTCCTTGGCTCCATAAAGGTATCTGCTGTCTAGCATATTCAAAGCAATGTAAGGTGGGCTGAAAACCATCAACCAAGGCTAAGTCCAAACAAGGCAATACCAATGACAAGAATGAGGATAACTCCATTATTAAAATCGTCTCTGAATGGATTCACTAAGGGGCACCTTCATATCATATGAATTAAGGTTCTCTTTTCCTATCTACAGCTTTACATTACCAGCATTTATTGCAGTCTTATTCTTGCTGGTTTCATTCTGGCTGGTGTCCAATGTAGGCTAAAAATAGGTTTTATCTGGGTGTATTTCAATCTCAGGTTGATGAAGAATGTATTGATATTCCAGTCTGTGCCACAACTTATTGTCCCTGTGATGTGATGTGTGTGTGAGAGAGAGGCAGGGAAAAAATTAGAGATTTTTGTTTGCCATCTTACATGCACTGAGGAAACCGTGCTGCTTTTTGTTCTGCTTGGAGTCCCTCATAACCTGGCTTCCTCATTATGGTTTCACTGCAAGTGAGCAGAGAGTCATTTTTGTGCCATCCAGTTGGATTTGTGCTCATATTTTGAAAAATATTTGTCAAAAAAGCATATAAAACAAGTTCAAAGAATGTAGAAAAAGCACAGAATATGCCCATCAAGGATGTCATGAGTTTAGATAATTGTACTTCATCTTATAGTTGTACCCCAGAGTCTGAACTGAAGGAGAAGAAAAATTGGCTCCAGCACAATCAAAGCTGTTGTGAAGGACATTTGCTTTGATGGGAGGCTCTATTTGTTGTCCAGAAGCCCAGAATCCTTTTGTTCTTTCAGGCATGGGAGCGTGGAGTTCCCAGCAGTGCTCCTCTTTTCCTATGGCAAGTGAGGACAGCAATGCCACATCAGTATTCCTATACTGCTCCTGTGAGATTCCTCTGGTCTTTTTTGCTGCTCTCATGCCATACAGAACACACGTGGCTGCTCAAAAAAGCCTTTATACTCCACCTAATGGGTGTATTAATCAGGTGCACTAGAATACTGCATACTGAGTCTCCTTAAAATACTGATATTAAATACACTTATGCTTTAATGGCCATGGCTCTCTGGATCATGGAGTTAAATAGAAGCCTGAGTTGTGGTAATGTTTAATTTAGGATTTCTTAGGCTACTGAAAAGAAAAATAATACAAAAATATAGCTATGCTATACTATTTAGGTTGGTAGAGAATTTAAGTCTAGTTCATAATCCTGTTTGTGAATTTTCTTTAGAGTCTGAAGAAAAAGGAATTGCTGGTCTATTAGTGGTTGTGTTTATATTTACTATAAAGAAAAATGCTGTATTGAACAAGATAAAAAATTCACTTGGGAGACAAAGTAAATTTTGTGTTGGATTTTTTTTTTTTTGCTACAGAATTTTTATGATGTAAGCAACCTCTTTTATTTTTCCCATTGGGACCAAAAGTGATAGTGTTCCAAATTCAGTTTGTTGTTATATTCTCATGTGCTCTCCTTTTTTCTAGGTCCTTGATAGTGTGAATCATTCTTGGCTCATACAGTCTCAATATTTCAAGCCTGAAAAGTACTGTCTCCTGAGATCAAAAGAACATCAGATACAATCAGCACATTTCAGAAAGCATTAAGTCTAGCTCAGGGCAGGAACTCATGGTTTTATATTTGCTGTTTTGTTCTGGATTTCACTGGGTTTTGTGGCAATTAGTGTGAACATATTGGTTTTGCTGCTTACCACGCAGAAGCTGGACAGTCTCTCTTCAAATATGCTGGGTATTTCCAATCATTTTTCAATGCAGCACCTAGGCTAACAGCTTAACCAGTTCCAGGGCTCAGACACCATCTGTATACTCATAGCATATTTCCCAGCATGGCTTTGACCTGAGTCAACAAGTGTCCTCTGAACAGTTCCCTGGAGTAAGCACAGACTGGCGTCTATTTCCAGTAGGGTGCCTGAAGGCAGCTACACTTTGGGAGCATAGCATGGACACATCTGGGCCAAGCTGCTGATCTCGGAGCCAGAGAAAGGGTCCTGACACTGTTAAATTTAGCAGTATAGATGTAGCATGTATGACCAAGAGCATAAAAACGCTTGGCACACTAATCCTAACCTAATAGCTCGGACAAGCTCTTGGGAAGGTTCCAGGCGAAGTACATGCACAGTTTCATTCAGATTAAAAAGATAATAATTGCATAATATTTGATAAATTTCCCCATTCCCCTTTATGTGGCTGACCCACTAGTCTGTAAGGTCTGGTTATCTCTTGCTGCTCTCTGTCTGTCCCCATGACTACAGTATTTGAATTTCAGCAGCATGTGCTTTGTGCCTTGCAGAGATGTTTGCTGGGGTCTTGGAGACAGAGAGCTGCGTCAGCAGGGCACAGTGCCCAGACTGATTAGTTCTGCCATGTTGATGCAGCTATGCTGCTTCCTGTTCCACAGCGAGGACATTTGGAGACATCTGAGATATTGTTGCATTGCATAGACATAAGGACAAACAGGCTGCTACTAAAAAATGCAAATGTGCACAGCGCGGAAAATAAAGTTATACATATCCCAGCTTTACATTTGCACGCACACAGCTTCTGTTTCAGAGGAGAAAGGGAAAGTCAGAAATGGCTGTTGCACACAGTTCAGCCTGCCTAAATCACTGAAATTAATATAAAAAAATGTTTATTATATACCATAATGTGGTCATTTGCTTCATCTGCCAGTTTCTTTCATTGATGCTTGTCCATGCTCACCTTCCTACCTAGATTTTAGATCACAAGGAAATGAAGGCTCATGTCTGAAGAAGGCAGCTCATTTTCCATTCTGCAGAGCTTTAAGGTACCCTTAAGTACAGATACTATAATTCTGCTTGAAGATACTGAGAACTCTGGCTGAGTTCTCTCATCTCTGAAATTTGACCCCCTGACAACACTGGCCCATCAAGGCAGGGGATAAGAACCAGCCTATCCACCCAGATGTGGCAGTGGATTTAAAAGCTTAGTGAACAGGATTGCTACAGCTGTGCTCAAGTCCAGTCCTGGCTAGACTGCTGGACCCTTCTTTGTAGTACTGAGCTTTCAGTGTATGCCTTGGACCTTTTCAATGGCTCTCATTTGACAGAGATGTAAACAATCGGCAGACGTAATCTGAAGGAAGGGAAAAATTTTTAAATTCCTGCTGTCTCTGGTGTCAAACCTTTAGTGCATTACTTCAAATCCATTGCAGCTTCTACAAAATACGTAATTTGTACCTTATCTGGTTTTTATAATTTAAGATGGTGACTGGGTAATTTCTTATGGTCATTTTCACTGCATATTAAAAAGTTTCTGTAGTGCTTGAGAGTATTTTCCTGCCCTCTTTTATCTGGAATTCAGAGAGTGCTTGGGCATTTGTCACAAGTAAGGGAACTGAAACCATCTGCACTGGGATGTAGGGGAAGGAGGGGTAGAAGGAGGACATCAGATACTAATAATGTGGAAACTACCTTTGTTGGCAGTTGATCCATGTTAGAAGATTTTCTACTTCTTCAGACACTTATTCTCACCTTCAAAGGATATTTTTGCCAAACCAGATGCTATTCTAATTATAGCAATTTTTTACTGTTTTTCCTTTGCACTAAAAACTATGTGTTTACTAGGAAAAACTGGCAACCTTACTTCAACTTTTGCATTTTTAAACTAAGGTAATTGATTTTTCTTTCCAGCCCATTTCTAGCCACAGGTTCCTGTATGCCTGTTTACTCCTATACTGTGCCCAACCTCACTGATCTTTCAAGTTATAATAGGCTCAGATACCCCAAGCTGGACACTCCACTGCCATGCTTGAAGAAAATTTTGACTTGACTCTTTTTCCCAAAGCCATGAGGATGACCTGGGAGCAGGATTAGGCAATGCTTCTGCGTTCCTCTCCCTTTACTTTTGAATCTTGCTTGTTTTTCTCATCTGTTATCCTCTACTCCATAAAATGAACTCAGGACCATCCGACCATGCAGTGACTCAGATTTATGATACACAATGAGTTCCATTCCACTCGGATAGCTGAGCACAGCTGGAACAATGCAATGGGACTAGACATGTTTGTGAGTGTTTGCAGAAGGAGAATTGTTTTAAAATGGAGGAAGAAGCTATATTATGTTGCATATGGCTTGTCAGAATTCATTTTTAGAGTATCTGTCAAAAGCCTCACGTTTTTTCATAGAACCTAGGGAAATAGCAAGAGTGGGGGAGAGAGAGGCATAAAAAAGAATTCAAATTGGCTAGTCCACCCAGTATTGCAGATCCAGCACAAAATTGTATTGTAGTCCCTCATCATGAGACTTCAGATAATCCCATTAACCTCCAAACTGTTTCTGTCTCTGGAATTTTCATTTGAGATAACCCACACTGAGATTTCACAGTTCAGTGATTATTAGAAGTCAGGGCTGTTACAATATTACATTTGAGTGAGATAACTTGATTTGCAGCATATGCTAGGTATACCCCCAAAGCATTGTCCTGATTCCAGGAGCAAGATTAAGGTACTAAGGGCTGCTGAAGCTTTTATTAAAGGGATAGGGCCAGAAATTAATTCATCTGTTTGCTGTATGTAGGCACAATTTAGCTATTAAAAAAATCTAAACCAACAGAGTAAGATTCTGATCTTAATTAAAATGGAGTAAATCCAAAGCAGCTTCAACACAAATAAACAGTCTGAACTTACATTTCTGTTAACTGAGATGAGAATCTGGCTGAGTAATTATGAATTTACTTCACCATTTGATTTAATATTTGCTGTTGTCTGTGGCTGTTTTTTCAACAAAAAAATGTACTCTGTTGTGAATCATGAGATTTCACTCCTTAGAGACATCTTCCCAGAGAGATTTTTCTTTGTTCTTGCAATAAGTGGGAAACCCCAAGGTGAGTGCACTGAGCATATGTTTCCCCCTGGGGGAATGTGTAATCATCAAAATGGCTGATATCTGAATATTTGAACCATTAGATAAAATAATTTACAGAAGAATAAAAAATCTTAAAAATGTTTGCCCATCCTCACACTTAACTTTTTTTTGCCTGCTTCAGTTAGAGGGCACTGTATTCCTTCAGTGCTTTTAGGCTGGCAGCAGGTTACCTTATAAAGGTAATGTGACTGTGCTGCACAGTAGAGTTGGATTGATTGGCATGAAACATAAACCTATCAAAAGAGAAAATCAAGCAGCCTGATAGCTCTGCTGTCAAGGCACATTTATCTTTCATTGCAGCCTTGGCGGTCCCACTGCCTGGGATTAAAAAGCTAAAATTCTGTTGTGGTCATTGCAATATGCTTGAGTTACTGTGAAAATTTTACATTAAAATTTCTTTTCAATAAAAACTGCATTTTGAAAACCCACATATATGTCTCTTTACTCCATGCCCAGGTGTTTGAGAAATATCTTCAGTGTTTCTCAAATACCCCTATCAACATTGCTGTATACTTCATACATGATTTCCAAAACTCCTCTTTTACCTTCACATTAGTATATCAACAGTGATTTTACTCATCTTGACTTACACACCACAGTGACACAGGCATTGCACTCCAAATTTGCCTTTAAGAACCTTCTCTCTGGCTTCCACCTTTTACACACAAACTCTGGGATTTTCACTTTGCTAGAATGCCTTTAGGGTTGAGACTGTCTACATGACATCTTCCATCAGCATGTGAGGATTTTCTAAAGGAGCTGGATCAAGTTCTTTGTATATGGATTGCTTAAATTTTGCTCAACCCTCAAGAAATGCATTTAAATACCAATGAACACCCATCAGTTGCCTAGAACTGACATGGCAACACTGGGCCACAGCTCAAGAACAAAGTCATGGCTCTTCTAATAATGTTGCAGATTTGAGAAATATGTCAAGCCCATCAACAAAAATCAGATCCAAATGTCAAATATCTTTAAAGAAATATTCTTTCTTCCATCTCTTCAGGCTTACACATTACTTAAACTCCCAGTATAAGTTCTAGTGTTATAAAAGTGGGGATTGAGGACCAAAGCAACCAAAGTGATTTTGAAGGACACATGTGGGAACACTCAAGATGTGCATAAACTATTGATGTGACACTGATACCCTGGTAGCCTCTAACTGTTGGTTTGTTGTGGACACCACACGTTCTCCTAATTTTCAGAAGTCAAAGTTGCTAGCAGGGACACCAGGTCAGTGGAAAGGCTGTTTATATTACCTATAGTACAAACCTGAAAGAAAGAATACCTGAAAGTAGATCAGCAATTTGCTTCTATTATTCCATTTTTCCACAAGTGTTAAGAATGGAGGTGTAGGAGAAGAGCCTTTTCTTCTGCCCCATGTTGCCTCACCTTGAGTCCAGTACTGGGCCGGAAGTTAGAGTGTCTGCAAGTAAGAATTTTGTGTTGATAAAGTTTCCACAAATATTTTTGCTAAAGATTTTGTAAGCAGCTATTCTATTTTCCTAAAGTACCAATTATTTTAAAACATTCTGTGTGTATTTAGTTTCCTATACTGAAGACATGCTTGCAGTCCATTGTGGTGGCCTAGGAGGATATAATTGAACATTCAAATACTGACTGCTTTCTAGGCAAGCTTAATGTACAGTGAAATGTACAGTGGATCATAATGTTTTGTACTTAACCCAATGCCAGGACAAATTTCAAGATCCATCACTTAAAGGCATGCTTATACAGACCTGCCTACTAACACAGAATTTGTAAAGCAGTTTGGTCAGTTAATGACATAGGAGATGATGAATTTTGAGTTGGTGCCATACATCCTGTTTCATACCTGGTGTATTTCTAAACTGAAAAACCTGAAAACCAAGAAAAGGAAAATCAATAGATTAATGTAATTAAAAAAAAAAAAGAGCAAAAAACCAGTAATTTTTCCTCATCATCCCTTAGCAACTCTGTGATATATCAAGGCTAATAAAGGAGACAGAAGACTTGGTGCAGACAGAAAAGAGTGGGTTTGGAAGAATGAGGTAGTAATTTCTCTTTAGTTTATCAAATCTCAGTTTACTCTTTTCAGAGTCTCATTTTATAAGCCAAAGATCATATTTGCTTTTCATCCACAGCAGGATTTCAATTGCTTTAGCTGCCATCCAAACCTGACAGAAAGCTTGTGTTTGAGTTCTGGAAATAAGCAGTAGATGACAGTTCTGAGCAGTTTTCTCTAAACATACTCACATCTGTGTATTTGTTATATGTCACTAGGAACCTAGTTAGGTGAGAGACATACTATTCCCCTCCAGTGTCTGCAGTAACCACTAATAAATGTGTGGTTAGGCATGACCAATATCTCAGACTTTCAGCTGGTGTGTATGCAGTGGTGTAGCTGCATGGATTCCGGTGAAGCTGTAAAAATTTATACCAGCTGAGAATCCGAACATAACATTCCATGCTTTGTAAACATCTCCACATATCTGGATTTTGGATGGGCCTTTTAAAATAAAGTGCATACTGATGAAAGTGTACAAACCTTATTAGCCTTGATATTTCTGTTTCTATGACTCTTTATCATATTTTTATTATTATCTCCAAATCACTTTGGGAGTGAATATTTTAAGTGTTTATCAAAGTAATGCAGGAAAGTAAGCTAAAATCTGTATCTACCTACTGTCCAGTCTTCTTGGTTATAAGGTACAACATGACAGGTGGAAATTTCAAGAAAAGAAATTACAAAGGCCAAGAACACTGGCTGAATTTAACTTTTGCCACCAAATTATTATCACTTTGGGAAACATATCTCAGTGTTTTAAAAAAAAAAAAAAAAACCAAACACAAAAAGACCAACAACTTGGTTGGGCTCTATTTTTCTAGAGTTAGAATAGATTTCTTCTGTATTGCCCTTTTTTACACAATAGTATACTAAGATGCAGACAGCACTAAATTGGGAAGAGCTGTTGGGCCAATTCAAGGCAGAGAGGCCCCACAAAGAGACCTTTTCAAACCAGACAATGGGCAACGACCATGTGAAGTTTAACAGAGACAAGTGCCAGATTCTGCACCTGGGATGGGACAACCCTGGATGTATGGACAGAATGGGGAATGAGATGCTGGAAAACTGTGCTGAGAAGAGGACTGGTCAGCAGAAAGTTGAACACGAGCCAGCAGTGCCCTGGCAGCCAGGAGGGCCAATCCTGCCCTGGGGACATCAGGGACAGCATGGCCAGCTGGGCAAGAGAGGGGATTGTCCTGCTCTGCTCTGCTCTGGGGCAGCCTCACCTCGAGTGCTGGGGGTAATTTTGGGCACCACAATATAAAAAATACATTTAGCTATTAAAGAGAATCCAAAGGAGGGCCATGAAGATGGAGAACGGCCCTGAGGGGAAGCGTGTGAGGAGTGGCTGAGGTCACTTGGTCTGTTCAGCCTGGAGAGGAGGAGAAGGGAGACCTCACTGCAGCTACAACTTCCTTGTGAGGGGAAGAGGAGGAACAGACACTGATGTCTTCTCTGTGGTGACCAGTGACAGAACCTGAGGGAATGGCTTGAAGTTGTGTCAGGAGAGGTTTAGGTTGGATATCAGGAAAAGGTTCTTTATCGAGAGAGTGGTTGCATACTGTAACAGGTTTTCCCAGGGAAGTGGTCACAGCAGCAAGCCTGGCAGAGTTTAGGAAGCATTTGGAAAATTCTCTCAGGCACATGGTATAATGATTGGATCTGTCCTGAATCAAGTCAGGAGCTGAACTTGGACAATCTTTGTGGGTCTCATGAAACTTAGGAATATTCTCTGATACTGTGATACGAGTTTTCTATATCCTCACCCCTGGAAGCAATTCAGAATTGTACTGATTTGTCTTCCCCTGACAGATTTGTTAAAACTGAACTTTCCATTATTCCTTTGTAGCTTTTATCTGATCCCAGTTTGCATGAATGACTACTGAGGCTAGTCAAAGCAAGGCAGTCATATGTATATCATATGTATAAAAAATATACCTGGTCCTTCCAGAGAAGTAGTTGTGATTGCTGAGACAGCCTTGGGAACAGTTGCAGTTCCAAAGCTGGGATCACTCTGTGCTAAATGTTATAATACATACTTGCAACAATTTTCTTATGCTGGGAGTAGACATTATCAAGGATGGATCCTGAATAATGCATTTGAGATAGGTTTTGGGGAGCACTGCTGGTAGAACCTTTGCCCTCTGATTTAAGTCACATAAAGACTTTCCTTTTAACTGTTAAATTTCATACAATACCTTCCAGAATAGATGTTATGTGCAGTATTGCAATATAATTGCTTCTTTGCAGCAGAGACAGACCTCTCTAGCAATTTCTAGTCAATATATCCATTATATAGTTGAGTGCAGTTTTGTTTAAGAGTCAATGCATTTCTCATGCAGCATTCAAGCCTCTCTCTGGATGTTGAGTTCATGTTTTCCAGGGAATCTCTTTTCTGAATGACTGCATGTAAGTTTATAGTAACTGAGAATGTAAGTCTAGACTCTTATTCTCTTCTTCAGAACACCTCATTCTTCAGGAGAAGGGTCACTGATTGATTTTTAAGATATTGATCTACTGAGTTATTATTAATATCCTATTAGTAGTTAACATATCTTCATACCTGATTATAAAGTTTGTCTCAATTTTCATGCTATTACTGTGACAAGTTCTGATTTCCATTTCTCACTCAAGACTTAATTCTGCAAGAACCTGATTACTTTGATCTGAGACACTGAGGCTGTAAATAGCAACCCAACTTAGGTATGTAAGGATATCATTAAAATATACTGGATACTTGCATATTTAAGCTGAAAGAAAAATCTAGTTAATCAGCTTGGAACATCCAAGTCTGAGTTCTGGCACACTTGAGAGTTGTTCATAGAGTCATAAGATCAGCAGAAAATTAGAAAATGTGATGTTCAAAGAAATGGAGAAATGTCTGCTTAGAAAGACATGTCTGCTTCAAAGACATGAGACTGATACAAAAAAATAAGACAATACAGGGGAGAAAAGACAATGCTTAAAATTTTAGAAATATTTCATTCAGATATTAGAAAATCTTTTTACGCAGGAGATAATGATGCACTAGAATTGTCTTGGCAGCCTGTGGAATTTCAATTAAAGGAGGATTTTAAGATAGAGGTTAAAGAGTTATCAGCTAAAAATGACTGAGGTATGACTGATGCTGGGCTGGGACAGCCTGATAGGTTAGGTAATCTCTGAGATCTCTTCAGAACCTATTTTCTGTATTTTTCTCTGTGATAATTTGAAGAAGCAAAATTAGATGCCTGCATTATCTAGTCCATCTGCCTTTGTCCTCCTCTGTAACAGAGGATACAAGCATTTGCCCAGCTGTGGGGAGAATGCAATAACTTTTAGCCAGTCAGGTGCAATGGCACTAAGTAGGGAGCTGGAAAAGATAGATAGCACAGGCTAAAAAACTTCAGTAGATTTGGCCAGAGTGCTTGCACTGAAACTGTGTTATCAGCATCCCTTGGGCTGCCAAGCTTTCAGTGACAGCAGAATTTAAACACTCATTTCATTGACTGCTGATTCAGTTCTATGTGAATTGAATAGGCAGTTTCTAGATCAAGAAGTAAACCCGAAAGATCCTAATTCTACAATTACCTACACATGAAGCTTAATCTACTGGAGTAGAGCTGTTAAATGTGCCTCCTCTGATATACAAAGAAAATGATGGATGCAATCAAAACCCTCTCTGGATACCCAAATCATCCTGTAATTAGGTGACAGTTTTTGATCCACAAAAACCATTTTACTTGCCTTTTTAATAAAAATAGGAAAAAAAAACCCCAAACGCCTCTCAAACTCACAGAAAACCAGAATAGTATGCTTGATGGAGCAGACATCTGGATATATCTTGGAGTAAGTTACAGCACCTTCACATATACTGCAATGCTGGACGTTTCACATAATTGCTTTATGTAATGATCTCTGTTAAAGCTCCACTTTCTTACATGTTTTGGTACTTGGCATGTAAAATAAGACACCTGTTTCTTCACTCATAACCCTAACTTGTCAGAGGTTTTTCTCTGTCAAAATACTTGCAGCTGATAAACTGTGTAGACTCCATGTTGTTTGATAATTTGGTCAGCCATTTGAATACATCTGTTTGCATTAAATAGATGAACTATGGAATTTATCTGTCCTTTGTGGGACATCTAAAATTCAGATAGCTATGTTTGAATGAGTCACTGATAGTCATGGGACAAAAAATTAGGCTGGTCAATGCAGTGTTCAGCTCATCCTAAAACAGGTCAGATGATGTAGTTTGTCTTATTGAAAAGCTCATATTGTGTTTTTGAAGAAGCACAGCCATAAAGTTGTGTATATGTTTTGCAAATTGTCATCAAAAGGCAGGATATGTAAATAAAAAGTGTTTTGTATAAGGAGTTGCCAGATTTTAATTGTTTGTCTTTTGAAATATTTGTATAAGGTGTATTGTGTAAAAGCAGCACACTGATGTTTCTGAACTTAGACCATTAAGGTAAAAAACCTTGTAATTTTTCTGCACACAGATGGCCTGAATCCAAAATTCAAGTAGTTGGCCAGGTAGTTGTTAATGGGCACATTTAAAGACAAGCCAATTTTGGTCCCAGTGCTTACTGTAAGTTTTTAGAGATGGGAGAGATGAAAGAGAGGTTTGCTTTAATGAGGGTCTTGTCTGGGAAACATCAACTATCTTTCTGCTTCCAGGTTCTGAAAGGCTTAAACATTATTCTTCCTTCAATTCCCAGCTCATCCCAGGGCAGTGCCAATCTATTGTATCCTTGCATGTACCAGTTTCTGACAGCTATTACAGATTTTCTGAAAGCCAAAGAGAAGGAGGTCTGAGTAAAAAGGTTGATCACTTTGCTATAACATTTATGGGATGTTGATATTTTTGCTACAGAATAATTTTTTTTCTTATGAAATAAGACAAAACACATTCCTAGCATTTATAGAATAAAACACTACGAACTAAGATGGGAGCTTCAAGCAAGCCTGGGGAAATAAGGATACAGACTTTCAAGTTCAGTTTGATAAATTTATAATATTGAGGATATCAAAAATGTTGACCTTAGGATCTCAATTTTATGCTTTACTTAACATTTACAACGCACTGACAGTAAATCTATATTGTAGTTTATTATTTTTGTACAATAAAAACCCTTTATATTTTGTAGATTGCCTTGCTTGATGAAGTGAGAAAGAACAGCTGTTTTTTTGAAATATTTTAAAATTAGGCCAGTATTTAAGTGAATAGATAAAATTTTAGTTATGTAATAATCCAAATGTAAAAACCCAGTTTAGAAAACTAGAAATTACATTGAAATAGAAAATAGAAATAGAAAATAGAAATTCTTTTCACTTTTTTGAGATACCCACATCAGGTTTTGAGGTCTGGAGCTCTTATGTGAGAATTCAATTTTATACTTAAAATGTTTTAATTATGGAATTTTTTATAGGTACATGTTGTTACTAAGTATATAATTTTAGGGTCATTATGATATGTAATTATGATATAGGTAGTTCATCTAGATTCTAAAAATACACACTCTAGAGATAAGATTGAGATTAAGTAATTACACAGGAAGTTAATATACAGTCTATATTAATAAGTGGTATTTACTTGTATAAAACAAGAAGTTTCAGTTTCAATAAATTGTAGTTTCAATATTAAGGTATGTGTACCTGGATTATCATTATTATTGTTGTTAACAGTAAATTGCTTGAAGACATTCTACCTAGCCTAGTGATGGTCATTGTGCCATGACTCAACACCTCTTTTTCAACATCTCTTTTCCTTCTTTCCTCCAGTGTAATCATTTCAGTCTAGGGCCACTGACTAGTCTCAGCCTCTGTTAAGGTTTTGAAAATGAAAAATGTCAAAGACTAGGTATGTAATCCCATTTATAGTTCTTTTTGAAATTAATTTCTTCCCCGTTATGAGAAATTGTGGAGATTTTTTTGCTCTTTCCTGGGGCATGAAGCCATAGGCAATATCCAAACTACCATGTCTCTGCTGATAGTGCAAAGATCATTTGCTGCCAGAGGTATTTTATGCTGCCAACACCAACTTCAAATGTCTATAGTAGAGGGTGTTGTCAACACTCAGCTGCTCTTCTATGCTCAGCCAGCACCTGTAAATGTAATGCTTTGCTCTGAACCCAGCTCTATGTAATTAGTTTTAGCACCCTTTACTTATGGAGCCCTAAATCAAATGGAAATTTCAAACAAAAGTATGACAGTGTATGTGCAGTGAATCCAGTCCACTCTGCATGTGTGGCAAAAGAATGCTGCCCTGGTGTGCAGAAAGGGATGGTTTCAGCTGCACCATTTCAAGCTCTGGCACGTCATTTAGGTCCAGTGTGGAACAAACCTCACAGAGCTTTTTCCAAATAGGCAGTGGTCATTTTCCTGAATTTTTCAGACATTCAGAAATGTCTGAAAAAATGTGCTGAACCTGTCATTACTAATAGAAGGATGGGAAAGTACAAAATCTTACTGCTCCTGACTTCCTTTCACAGAATCAGCCTGGCAGACTCTCACCCTACAAGGAACAGTATTTGCAAAGTGAACCATTGTTTCTGCTTTGTTCAGCAATAATTTTTGCTTCTGTGTAACCACACTTCAGAATCTCATCTGAAAAACACTAAACTTCATGATTTTGTGATTGAATACAAAGTTCAAAATATGAAGTGAATGTAACTAATTTCATGATAGCTGCTGGCATCCTTTGGCAATCTGAGGACGTAGTATGGGGGCTGGCAGAGTGATTTAATATGACATTAACTAATAAGATCAATGACATCTAAAATGGTAATATGAATAATTGTGATTTTGTGGCTCTTTTAAAGCAAAGTATGAATCTTTTTTGATACAGACAAAAGCAGGTCTTGTCCTGGGGAAAAGGACAGCTGGTTGCTACAAATTATTGTTATACTGAAGATGAAAAAGTTCAAACTGCCCTTCTTCCTACGCTTTTAAAAGCATGGGTGTTCTTGTGTAGTACACAGAGCCTGTTGTAGCAAAAATTGAGTCAATCAAATAATTCCCATTGATTTCAAGGGTTGTTGGATTGATGCCAGAGAGCAGAAACATTCTCTCTAGGAGCAGTAGTCTCATCTGCTTTCATACACACCATTTATAATTTCTAATCCCCTCCCTCATTTTTGTGAGGAAACAAAACCAAACCGACCTACCAAAATCTTCCTTTCCTTGTTCACAAGTTCTCTCAATGGTTTGGTGTACTTTTGTTGAAAAATCTATGTATTCCTGCAAAAAGCTTGGTGCAAAAAGCCCCATTCTAGCATAATGACAGGGATACTCTGCTGACCACCATGGACAAGCCCATGGGAAGGGCATGGTTCCAGCATTCATGATGCACCAGTACAAGCTCTGGCACATTTTTTAGAGCTAATGTTTGACAAATGGCACACAGCTTTGTCCAAGTTTACTGTCACTTGCAATAAAAATTTGTGTTGGATTATATCTCTGTATTGTAAACAGGATGAAATGTAGCTACTTATAATTTAGCAGTAACTTTAGTTGGTTTGTGACTTTGTTTCCTTTCTCATAGGAAGCATCCATATCTGCAAATAGCAACTAGTGAGTTGTGGACAAGGATTAAGTATTTCTTTTGTCCTGTGCTGAGATTCACTAGGTAAAGACCTAGGTCACTTGTGTAACTCTACAATTTCATCTGCATCACTCTGTTCTTTCTTTCTTCTTGTTGTCATTGTATAGAAAAATAACCTGTCACAGCTTGTCCTTTTTAAAGTCAGAGCCTCATGGTACAGTTTTAATTTTGAAAACAGTGTGTGATCCTGAGTCTTACCATCAAATAATGAATACAAAATAGTTTGGGATATTGATAAGCAGAGTCCTATATAGATAAATAATCTGCTTCATTCACTGTGCCTTTGAAGTCCTCTTTTGTTTGCTTTGAAGAAACCCTTTACGGGTTCTAGAAGAAATTAGGACCCTTTCTTCATCCCTTCCTTACAGGGTTCTTTCTTTAAGCCTGTAATTAGCTGCAGATGAAACTGTATCTATTAAAGTGTTTAAGCACTGATTGCTTCCATAAACAGATACTCACATGTCTAAATGACAGTCATTTTTGCCTTCTCTCTGCAGGTTCAGTCCTTGGCCCAAAAGTAATTTAGGTCATTCCTGTGGCACCAAAATCAGAAGGAGATGCCTATTCACTGCATTTTTCACAATAGGACAGGGGTGGCACAGTCCTCTTTTTGTAACTCTGTAGACATTTTAATGACATAGCATTACTCAGTATTTGTATACTTTTTAAACCCAGAGGAGACAAGTAGTTTTGCAAGCATACAACTGGATTTACTGTAACAGCAAAGCATGCAAGACAGAGGGGAAATCTGTACTAAGGCTGCAGCTATGGCTTTTCTCAAGAAAAGAAAGAAAGAAACCCCAAACATCTAGAATGTTTCTTTCAAAGGGCATCAACTGTGAAAAGCAGGACTCTCCCAGGAGTGTTAGGAAGGGTGGGCAGTGAAGAAAGAGCAAGGTGGTTGCTACCGTTGAGGGATTCTCAGATGTAGGGATCCAGGTGTTATTCAAATAAAATCAACTGCTGGCAGAGCTGCAAAATCACTCACTAATAAGAATGGATTGAGCATTGCCTGGAGGGGCTGACAGAAGCTCAAAGGAGAGCCTCTCCTACACACTACATTTGTCTTATATAAAGGCTGGATTTTTGATTCACTGAGGTTGAATTTGGATGATCTGCTTCCATTATCACTTACCCTACTAACACAGCCCATTGCTTTTACTACCACCTCTGTTTTCTCTCATCCTCCTGCATGTGTTCCAGGAAATCAGTCTTACAGCTACTGATTCCAGAAGTGCTGGCCAGCCCCAACCTGTGCTTCCCTCCCACAGCCTCTGACCTGCTGCAGCAGCATGGTTCTGAGGCTGCTACTGCTAAAAACCTTCACAGCCTGCCAGGACACTGCACATCTGTATTGTCCAGCTGCCACTGGCCTCTGGCAGGGTGACTTACCCCAGCAGTTATTACTGTGATAAACACTGTGCTGCTTAGAATATGCATGCCAACCAAAATGTGTTGCAGCACGTCAAAAAGATAAATGACAGATTTTTCTTTCATATGGTCTATCCCTGATATAAGCTTCTATACACCTTCTATATGAACATTGCATATGTTCACAGTATTCACATAAAGCATACATATATCTACTCAGATATTTATTCCCAACACCAAATCCAGACAGATACAAGTTCTGGCAGTGCCAGATACATGCAGTGCCAGAATGATTGCCTCCCTGACTGCTCTTTAACAGGAATCTTGCCTAAATTTAGTGAAGAAAGAGCAAGGTGGTTACTACCATTGAGGGATTCTCAAAGGCAAAGGCTCAAATTAAATGTGTGTGGATTTCTATCCTGGGTGCATCTATGCAGTTTTATACATATATATGTGTGTGTGTGTGTGTGTGTGTGTATAAATAAATGTGTTTCTCTCTGTATATTTTACATATAAGTTATTGTATTAATAAGCCAGTACAATTTCATAGTATAAAATATAACTGAATTGTTGAAATTTGGGTAATTCAGAATACCTTGAATCAGTAAGACAATAAATACAAAGCTTCTTTCTCAAATAGAGGACAGCAACCTGCCTTTGAAATGGGAATATCCTTTCCATGCAACCTGTCTGCCCATATGAAACAACAAATCTAGAGTTACAATCTACCACACTATCCTGTGCCCAGAGAGGGAAGAGAAACATTGCTTTGCAACACTAGACAAAGCATCAATTGACATTCCCTAACCAAAGCAAAATAAAATTCTATACAGTTCTATTCCAAGCAGAATTGCCTGTAAACATGCAGAAGAAAGGCCACATTTTGAAACTTTTATCCACTGTACATAAGACAGACACCCTTTATAAGTAGCAGCTCCCTGCAGAGCATCTGAATTCCTTCCTCCCTCCCTCCCTCTGCTTCAGGCTTTTTCTGAATGAACCTGATGATGGTTACCCTCAGACTTCACTGAAAAATCTGGAATCTCTTAAGGTCCTCAAAGATACTACAGGGAAGTCTCTAGACCAAGAAGTAAATGAACTTCAAACAAATCAATGGTCTACCAGTCTGTGTTGGCTAGTGTTCATTATTTTTCCCAAAACTCTAAATTACCCCAAGTGGTTTAGTCTGATTTAGCCTCAGCTGAAAGTGATGAGGATTTTTCCACTCGTTTTAGAAAATGCTGGATCAGACTTTACTCATTTTGTTCCTGAACCAAACCTTAAAGATGTCAATAAAGTGCCTTTTATGCAGTTTAATGGGCTTGTAGTCATTCCAGTAGTTCCATATTATAAAACATATATATATATAAATCCTTATTTCCTTAATCTTCTTCCAACTAATGTGGTTTTGGCTTCTTTTTCTTCGTTGCTAGCCCTCCCAGTTGGTTCAAATTAGCTTGCTCACAGTAAATGTCAGCTCCGAGACAAAGGCTCAAACGAACGCAGAGACTCAGCAATTCTCTGAGGTCTGCTCCTCTCAGGATGCACAAGAGGGAAGACAGCAGAGAAGCCTTGTTCTCTTTCATACCTACATAAAAGACATCAGTCCCCAAGGCTGTTTCTGCCCGTGCTCAGCCTGCGATGCCGGCACAGGGCTCAGGGCAGCCGGGATGTGGCACTGCCGTGTCCCCGCCCGCGGAGCCGCGGCCACCGCGATGTCCCTGCCATCGATCGGGGCTGGCCGCGCCGCAGCCACTCTGACACCTCTGTGCGCTGCTCCAGCCCTCCCACTCCAGCCTAAGCGCCACTTCCAGCCCTAAATCAATGGAGAGATTCCCATTTCCCAGCACCTTCCTGCACTTGGCTCGCAGCTCCCCAGCCCGCTGAAGTGCTCACCTCCCTGAAGCACCCCAGCATCACGACTGAGCTGGAAAGGGATTACTTCGGCACTCTTTTAGATTTGCTTTAGCAAAACAGCCTTTAAAATCTCTAAATTTAAATGAAATATTGATTACTAGAATGAAATTCAGATGTAGTTATTGTCTGAGGCAAATTATTAGTACCTGCACCAAACTGACATCTGAATACTCCATGAAATATTGTGGGTTGTGTGTGAGAATATCATTACAACCACAATGGTCTCTCCTTTCTGTAGTAAATAGACTTCCAAAATATTGCACAGTATTAGAGCTTATGAACACCACTTAAAAAATGATGCTGAAAACTCTGGAAAAAAAGAGGATTTTTTTAAGCAACAAACTAAATTTTGCTTACTTTACAGCCAGAAGCTGCATGGCTCTTTGGATTAGGCAGAGGGCTAGGCTAGCCACAGCACCTTGTTTCCTGGATACTGAATTATGTACCAAAATTGGTGCATTCTATTACTAAGATACACAAAAGAATAATTGCTCAGAAATTGGAAATTTTCTGATGCTCAGTGCCCTTTAAACTATTTCAGGATAAAATCGCCGTGATGAACTTCCCGCTCTGGCGTGTTTGGCTGTTTTGGTTTGTCGTTGGCCGTGTTTCAAAACAAAGCTTTCATGGATGTGGCCATTGGTTTCCGATGGCGAGGTTTTCCTGCCGGGAGCGGGCTGTCCATGGCTGCTCCCGTTTGCAGCCCCGGCTCTCGGCAGCTGCCTGCACTGACGTCACCCCCACACCATCGACACCTTCTTTTGTGTGCTGTGAATGAAAAAGTAAATTGATCCCAGCGGGGACTGTGCTCACAGTGAGCAGAGAAAAGCTGCCACTCTGCCAGCTATAGATGGCATCAGATGTCTGTTAGTACAGCCCTGCCTTTGGCGCTCAGATCAGGCAGGACATCAGTTAGGGGGGTGATTTGTGCTCCTCAAAAAAACCCCCATGTTTTTCTGGGGGGCTAAATGTGACCCATAAAAATTAATAATAATTGGTAAATGTAAAAAAAAAAGCAACTTGTATCTAGCAGGTAATTTTAGAAAGGACAAATATTATTATGCTAAATTTATGGATGAGAGAAGTGTAATTTCCTTGGGTCTTGGAACAAAGGCAAGGAATAAAGGGGAATTAAAGAACAGCCACCAAATCTTTAACTTGTGAAAAAATATCCATTTTGGAATGTTGAAAGCATCTGTGCTAAATAAATTATCCCTACTAGGATTCTGGCCTCACTTATTCTGAATTCTAGTCCTGAGCTCCAAATATTTATTACAGAGCAGTGTTTCTTAGCATGCAAATGTAGAATTAAAAATTCTACACTGAAGTTCTGTTTTAGTTTTAGTTATTGTTTTATATGGGTATTTGTATCAAAGAGAAAAGAAAAAAAATTATTTTCTAAGCTTTTCCCACATTTTCTACATTTACCCTCCACCAATATCAGTTCCTATATTTATAATGTCTAACACTTTTATCCTTTCAGAATCCCTGAGGGACATGTCCTTCATTTAAGAGTGATGTACATATGTGTGTGTGAGAGAAGGATTAGAGGAACAAATGGTGGCATGACTCAAATTCCCTAGAAAACCTGTGACAAGGCAGGGAAAGAAACTAAAAGCCGAAATGGCATCCTAGAAATGAACTTTTGTGCCTCCTCTCCCATCACACAACAGCTGCCACAGGCTCCCTATCCCCTATCCTCACACCAAAGTGGGCTCTACTTACGCTGCAGTAAAATGCTGTCAATAGCTGCACATGATCAGGCATGCATCTGGTGAGGTTTGGCCTCTTGATTTTAGGCTATTTCCTGTTTATCACAATTTTTCCTCACTATTATCCAGCAGTGTGTGAATGTTATGAATGACTTGAGCTGGCAGACTTGGTGCAACTCCTTGTAAGACAGAGCTGTCAACACCTGACCTGTTTTATCTGCAGTCTGACATGATGGGAATGTGACCTGTAGGGTTTCTGGAGTGCTACACTGCACTTACACCCATGACATTCACATCCTTGGATCAGGGAAGCCCCATGCCATCACAGCAATGGGTGGTTACACCCAGGCATATTCTATTAGAAAGGTGACTTCTTGTGCAGAAATGCATCACAAAATTGGCTGCCCCCTGTGAAAGTACATGTTCTGCTCAAGTCCCACTGTATAGAAGTGTTTGTAGAAAAATTCGTTTCTGCCCATTTTCCAGGCTGCTTGGGCTTTATAGAAAGATGTACTGTAGGTAATATCAGCCAAATCCCAATAACCTGGGCTAAGTTATGAATGGAACTCATAATTTGCCTCCAGTAGAGGAAGGACAATTGTTTGGGTAAGTCAGACAGGCTTTGGCCAACTCAGTTTCCTCCAGGAGTGTATACAGTTTCATTGTGGGGCAGAATTGCCCACATGTTTTCTCTGTGCACATTTGGTTCTACATATAATTGCCTTATCCCAAAATAAGAAAAAAAAAAAGTTGCAGTGTCAATGTTAGCTAAGGAAAACATGAATTTATTTCAAAAGCATAACTGCAGAGTAGAATCTGTGGGCTGCAGGGTTACCAGTTCAAGATGCTGCTGTTTTTTCCTGTAATGGAGCTTGACTCAGTGGAATTTGTTTGATTTCAGTGTTCACGAACTTGAGACCATTTTCATCTTCTACATCAGAGACTCCAGTGAAAAAGGGAAGAGCAATTTTTATTATCCTATTTTAGTATTTGAAGGGTCATTTTTAATTTTTATTATCCTATTTTAGTGTTTGAAGGGGTATAAAAATATGTTGATGCCATAGGCAGAAAATAAGCACTGCCGTTTTGCTACTTTTAAAAAATATATATGCATTACAGACTTTTTTCTATGGATTTTCCATATAGATTTTATCACAAGGTGACCTAGTCCACATGAGAACTTCTGAATGCTACCTGCATAAAAGTCAGGGATAAATAAAGTAATTTTGATGCTCAATCAAGAACTTTGTGGGGTTTGTTCCTTTCTATTACTCTGTTGAGTGTTGCTATAAATCTATGTGTAAAAGAAGAGAAATTTCTTTCTCTGAATTTTCATCTGAGATGGATTTTTTAGGCCCCACATTAAAAGAGGTGCTTTAGGGGCCACAGAAAAACTATTTTGTTTTGACACACTTGGAATTACATTTTATTATGTTAATTACAAAATTCTTTTTGAAAATCTAATTAATTATTTTGTACTAAAATGTTCTTAACATTTAAAAAGACTGAAATTCAAGTGAAATGTCACAATTTTTCAATCAAAGCAGTTGAAGTGATTTAAATGTCTAATTTCTTAATTTTCCCCCTTTTTCTTTTTCCAAACTTGTTTTTGCTTTTGTTTCTTTTGATGGGGAAAAAAAGAAAAAAAGTGTGTGGGGGGAAATAATTCTGTTTCCATTAAATAGACAATCTGGTGTCTGTCCTGCTTTACTCCCATGGGAAGAGCATGACAGATGTACAAGAAGGACTAATGTTATATAGCTGATAAGTTTAATAGTCATTTGCTAAACTGTTGAGTAATGTCTCTCCTGCTGCTCACCAGCCCCTGCCCATGCAGCTGCAGTGGGAAATTGAAGTGCATGGTGTCAGTGAAGGGACCCTTGAGCAGGCAGCTCCAGAGCACTGAAGCACCATCTGCCAGGGACACACATCTGTTACCAGCTAAAACTGGGAAGCTGGACAACCTTTGAGCCATTTTGGATTGATGCATAAAAGTACGGTTTTATGCTGGAAGCACAATCTTAGGGAAGATTTCCTGGGTGTCCTTATAAATTAATATATAAAGTGTATGGAAAAAGACTCAGGTGATATAAACACAGTGGATTTGTGTTTTCATGGAAACAAAGCTGGGAATTGCCTGAGTGCAGTGCACTCTAACAAATCCCATGGACTGAGTGTGCAGGTCATGCGTAGCCATCAGGTTTGGGAAGTACAGGAAAAAGAAGCAGCAGCTTGGACTTAGGACAGTTTTTTTCCATCCCCCACTACTCAAATTCACTGTTGTGCTGGGGCAGGGTGGCAGAAGAGGAGACACCAAGTTTTGAAAGACCAGGGCTTCAGGAATTTGGAAACATACTTGGCATTTATGGATCAGGGGGATTTTTCTGTACAAGTTCTGCTCCTTTCCTCCACCTCCTGGTGGCTGTGCTGTTTTTATCCGCAGGAGGTGGTGTCCCTGCCCTGCTCTCACAGGCTGGGTATCCTTCAGGCCTGGTCACCCCAGAGAAGAAATCATTCCTGTGGTCTGGAGAGGTTCTCAAGAGCAGACAGGAGATCTCTTAGGGTGAAGGGTGCAGAAGTTGTTGTCTACTGCCGGTCACGGTTGTGTCATTGACTGACTTGACAAATGTTGTCCACCCCTTACTTAGTGAATTGGCACAGCAGGAATAGTGTAGAATTCCCTGCTTTGACTTTGATATTAAATTGTGGAAGATTATTTTTTCTCCCCACCTAGTAAACTTTTCTTGTCTCCTCAGTAAGTTTAGAAGACTTCCTGTGAACACCATGTGTATTTTGGAAAGAAGTGACATGGTAATATTAACTCAATAATTAAAGTCTACTATTGTTCACTAGCAAGCCACTGTCTGATAAAAGTCTCATGTTTTTCCCCATTCTGCTCTGAGTATTTAAAATAGCTGTAGGATGGAAAGGTTTTTTACCTGTTACCAGTGACCTAGGCCAACTTCTTTAGCTGGCTCTGGCTGTATGGTTCCCCTGGGGGAAATACAAGCAGTAAAAGTCAATGGCTTCCACATCTTCCTTGGAAGCAGATTTCTAGTCCATAAAGAAAACTTCCTTCCCTTAAAGATGGAGAACTCTTCAACCTTGGAGGTGAATAGCCTTTCATAGACAGAAAATGAATTATTTTCTTACTTATCAGTGGTGAATTTATCAATAAGCTCCTATAGCTAGTCTCCATCTTGTTTCCTGTAAAGCAAGTTAGGTTAGGTCACTGCCTGAAATCTGTCATGAAAATTGAAGTTGAGCCAAAAAGCAGCCTTCACAGTGTTCCTGTCCTAGGAAAGTAAAACATGTCAGCGGAGGAGTTTAACAGATTTGTTGTCATGAATAAAATTTTGAAACAGAAGGCAAGCTTGTCTCATAGAGCAGTTTGGAGACCCCACGATTAGTGCTGCTATTCAGCCAACATGGATGCTTTATCCTCATATATCACAGCATCCCACTGCTGGGCTCACACAGGGAGGCTTGGCCAAAAGAGCAGCATGCTTGGCTGGGGCAGGGGTATTTACATGCTGCAGCTCACAGGCTGGTTACTCTGATGTAGCTGTGGCCTTTGGAAAAGGCCAAGAGCAAGAACCTCCTCTCTCCAGATACCACACTGCAGACTCCATAAGAGTCTCTGCTCTGCAATGTAGTTATTCACCAACTTCTGCTGCACCAATTCCCCCTAGCACTGTGTTGAGTAGTTTCTCTCTACTCCCAGTGACCTTGGCTGCTCTTTTTGGTCCTACATAGGGGATTTCTATATGGCTTGAGTCTTCTGTAGAAACCATTTGCTGTGGTGATGCTGCCTGCTAGTTATTTTTAACTTGTTTTCCTTCCTTTTTCCTCAAAATAAAATATCTCTATATTTTATAAAATTAATAATTACTGGGGAGAAGTGAGACAAAAAGGCAGTTTATTGTACAAAAATTATTTTAATTTAATTAAGTTCTTAGATTACATATACTTCCAGTACCACAGAAAGCAGTGATGGATGGTAGAAAAAGCATTAATCAGAACTGGGGGGAAACTCCCATGGTTGAAAAACACATTCAGTTGAATGGCACAAGTAAGGGAAGCCTTTGGCATTTATTCGGAGTAAGGTTATGGAGGCAAAAAGCTGAAAAGTGCTTTAAATGATATCACATTGCAACAGAAGACACAAAATTTATGTATGTTAGAATGTAAAAAACCAAATGAGCAAGTGAAAGAGGAAATGAAGTGGGATGGACCCTGATTTATCTCACCTTCTTCAGCTGGTGATGTCCCTAGCTATGTGCCAATATCTGGAAGAGATGCCCAGGTCACTGAAGTCTTTTTCAGCATGTGACAATGTTATCATAGACCTCTCTTCCCATTGTTCTTCCAATATTTAACTGTTCTTTAGCTCCTCCAGAGCTACTGCTTCACAAGATGAAATTAGAAATCAATTCTTGAGGACACAAATGTTTTTCTCATGAAAAAGTTGCCTTTGCAAAATTGTCTTCATCACATGTTTATGTATTTTCCATTCAGTGGGCCAATAATGATAGTAATTATCTTCATTATTCTTGAAAAAAAGCTTTCACTGTATAATAAAAATAATTATAGCTGTGACATAAAAAAGGCAGAATGAGGGAGGTTTGTAGAGGACAGTTAGAAACAGTAATAAGAGAAAATATAATTAAAATTAGTTGAAATTTAGTAGAGCTTATATCCCTATTAGAAGGAGTCAATTGAGTCTAAAACATTAACAACCTATATATATTAGAAGTTTTTAGTTTTCATATATATGTTCCTAATGCCTTATTGGGAAATAAAATTTTGAAGTCCTTAACTCAATTTTTATTCACTTCTCACTCAGACAAAACTTTAATCAACTTCAATCAAGACCTGCCCCAGCATGCTAGATGAGCTGTGTCATGTTTTACTGCCATCAGATGATAATAAAAAGTTACCTCTATAAAATATAATGAGGAAAGGACATTTTGTGCTGAATGATTTAATAACACTTTGTGCTTATACAGCCAAGCAAGCATCTCAAATTGCCATACAAACACTCGTGGATGCATTTTAAGAACAATGTCTGTGATTTAGTAAAATAAAGTTTATTTTAACTTTCCTGATAAAAAGGCACTGTTGGGTTAGATGGGTGAAACACAAGTCTCTTAAACCGAGGGATCCAAAGCCCAGCCATTCCTACGTGTGCTGTGGCTCTGCCTCAGTGTGGGCACATGCTCACAGGTTTTCCTCGGATTTCCTGATGCTTTGATTGGGAAGTTATTTTGTCTCAGAACCATCTTATGGAGAATTTTTTCTGTACTCAAGATTCCTTCAAAGTTCAATTTACCCTGCTTGGCTCATTTGTTTGTTGTCAGAACTGGTATACTTGGAGCAAAATCTCCTTTTTAGAAATGCAGGCTGACCATCTATTCAGGTTTGGAAGTATTGGCCTCTTTTTCAGGACTCCCAAATTACTCTCACTGTATTTCAGTAAGCTAATTTCACGTGAAAATAATGCAGAAGGAAATGCAGCAGAGGTATCGAGTTATTTTTACCATGACTTGTTGATTCCTTCCCGTTATTTTTTATTGTTCTTTAAGCAGAAGATGAATATATCTGAGTCAGGAGCCTTCTGCTCACAGTGGAAATGTTCAAAATGCAATCATAAAATTCTATTAGGCTGTCATTGCCTTTTCAGGTCTTCTAGTCAGAGGAGCCTGCTTTCTGTCAGAGATCAGAGATCACAGCCTGCTACAGCCACAGACTCACAATGAATGAAAGAACACACTGGGATTTGTGAAGGCTGAAGGCAGGGCTTTGCTTTTTATATCCTAGAGCTTTAGGTGCACAGCTGAAACAGTAATGAGCTACCAGAGGTGTGGTACCAGTTCTGAGTATTAGGGAACTACCAGGCCCTAGAGAGTTAGTTTGAGATGGAAAAGATCTTCTGTTTCAGAGAACCCTCTATGCATGCTGTGAGGAGATAATGTATCTTTCTGCCTAATCTTTTGTGGTGTCAACTTTCATTCAGGTGATTGTTAATCTCTTTGACTCCTACTCAGTCATTTTCATGGTTTCATCTGACCTTCAGTCCTATCCAGAACAGATAGATTCCTTATGTCCTTAAAGCCTTTACTGAGAAAGGCCCACAAAGTGCTGACTTTTGTTTGATAATCAAAGCACAAGCTAATATATCACATGAAATTTCATCTGATACAGCCTGTCCATTTGTCTTTCCCATGGCTTCCAAGCAGGAGACAACTGGGGCTTCATTGTGTTGTTTTCCTTTTGGTCCTCTCTTTCTTCCGCACCCCAGGTCTTCCAGAGTTTAACATTTCACATCTCCTTTTCCCCTCTTCCTGCTCTTTGTTGAATTTCTTGCAGCATTCTTTCTTGTTTACCCCAGGTTCTGCCACAGCCCGAACGTCATCTCTTATCTGATTCTCCATCTCAGTGAAAATGTATTTAGTCTGTCTTTCTCCAGCTCCACCAACTCTTGACAAAGCAATTTAACTTCTTCCTCACAATGACCAAGTCCACATCCTGTGGCATCCGCTTGTCTCTAAATTTTGATGCCATCAGCTATACTGAAAATCATGTTGATTTCAGAATATATTATAAAATCCATAAGCTGAAAGGTGTTTAGCTCTATTTAGCAGTATTTTGTTGAGTAGTGAGATGTAAATGATAAACTTCATAATAGATCTACTTATACATTAAAGATTGTCCTTTGTGAAATGAAAATATCTATAGAGGCAAAATCTAAGATCTCAGCTCTCCTTTCCCTAACACCTGTGTCCCAGGGTGCTGGTTTTGACTGGTACAGAGTTAATTTTCTTAATGTTATCTGGTAAGGGGCTGTGTTTTGTATTTGTCCTGACAACAGGGTTGATAATGTAGAGATGTTTTTGTTACTGCTGCTGAGCAGTGCTCACACAGCATCAATGTTTTTTGTGCTGCCCCATCAAAGTGGAGTCTGGGGATGCACAAGGGACTCTGGACTCCAACTAAACCCAAGGATATCCCGGACCATATGGCATCATGCTCAGTATATAGAGCTGGGGGAAGGACAAGGGAGGTGTGTAGGGAGACATTGGGAGTGATGGAGTTTGTCTGCCCAAGTCAGTGTCACCTGTGACGGAGCCCTGCTGTCCTGGGCATGGCTGAGCACCTGCCTGCCCATGGGAAGTGGTGAGTTCATTGAGTTAATTCCTTGTTCTGCATTGCTTTGCTTTGCCTGTGTGCATGTGGAGCTTTTGCTTTACCTATTAAACTCTCTTTTTCTCAACCCTCGTGCTGTTTTTACTTTTACCTTTCCAATTCTATCACTCATCCCACTGAAAGTGTAACACCAGAGGGAGGAGAGCAGGTGGGTATCTGGGGCTGANGAGTGATGGAGTTTGTCTGCCCAAGTCAGTGTCACCTGTGACGGAGCCCTGCTGTCCTGGGCATGGCTGAGCACCTGCCTGCCCATGGGAAGTGGTGAGTTCATTGAGTTAATTCCTTGTTCTGCATTGCTTTGCTTTGCCTGTGTACATGTGGAGCTTTTGCTTTACCTATTAAACTCTCTTTTTCTCAACCCTCGTGCTGTTTTTACTTTTACCTTTCCAATTCTATCACTCATCCCACTGAAAGTGTAACACCAGAGGGAGGAGAGCAGGTGGGTATCTGGGGCTGAAGCTGCTGGCTGGGGTTAAACCACAGCAGTTTGGTTAAAAGCCTTTTTGTGTTTTTCTGTGTACTGTTTTTATTTTATAACAACATAATTTTAATTTTATGCAAAAATTATATTTTAAATTCCCTTTTATCATTTCAGAGTATTTTGTTGTCGAGCAGGAACTGATACACATTTCTATTCGCTCTGTTTCTTGAAAGGAAGCTTACAGTCCCAGAGTGACCCTTTGGTAGCTATTCTCAGCATGGGTGAGTCATTCATTAGAGCTTTTGAGTCCCAGACAGTATCAGTTTCACACAGACATCAGAATCACAACTGCACTTGCTATGTAAGAAATGAAAGCAACAGTAGGAGACTAAATAATTTGGCAAAACTTGTCTGTTTTCTTGCTTCTCCACATTCTAATTTCACATCTTCTGAAACCTGTAGACACGCATTATTGAAATGTATTTTGTCACCTGCAAACTTTATTTTGATCAGCTTGCTAAGAAAATATCAAATTTATTGGACTTTGCCGTGCTGTAGCTAGAACAGTTTTCTCCAGGCAAAGGGTGTTCTGCAATGACATTGAATGTGGATTTATTCCTTTGAGAGATTGTGAGTTGTCTAAGGGATAAAAGAAGTGCACTTTTTGGGATAACTAATTCTAGGACAGAGTTCTATCTAAACTAGAGTCATAAAACAGGTTAAAGAAAGGCTACTTGACAGGAGAATCTTAGAGCAATGAATGAATGAATGACATTTTGCTTCTTTTCAGTTCATTTATTGATTTCCCTGCAAGTGGCATCCTCTTCAATTTTTATTTAGTAAATTAAAAAAAATTCAATACAACAGAAATGAAATGCAAAACTCCTTTGAAGACAAATTTTACCATTCTGCTGTGCCATCTTCATTTAACACCCAGAGTCTCCTACCATTGAAGTTGTCACAATTTGCTTTTTAAAAAAATTTTCCACTCTTCTCTTCTGTCCTGGTTTCTCTAATTAACAGATGAATATCTACACCAGTTAAGGAATTTCCTACATGTTCTCTTTAGGCTTCAGCTTCAGTCCTCTCAAACATACGCTCTTGTTTTAGAAAGCATAATTTTCATTTGGAAAGGACAGACTATTGAGAGGTAGGGAGATAAAAAAGGGATTGAAGTCAGGGATTCCTGGAGATCTGCAGCAGTGGAACACAGCAGAGGTCCCATGGCTGCTCTGATGGCTTCTGTGCAGAGTCACACTTGACGCTCTCTTTGCTGGGTTGCAGGTGCTTGTACTTTCAAAGGGCTCTGGGAACAGAGCTGAAATAAATTGTTCTTTTAGTGGAGAGTACTCTCTGTAGCCTGCCTGCAGCACGATACTTGCCATTGCACCCAGATATCACCTACACATGAAGTCTTCCTCAAAGTTATTTTCTGTATGAAAAAATGTCGTTCCTAAAAAAATCAAAATAACCTAGAAAATCTTGCATGTATCTCAATTTTTTTTTTTTTTTACTTTTTCATGAAGGAAAATTTCCATTAATTATTTTGTTCACTTTTTTTTTTTTTTTTGAGGTAAACCAGAATTCTTTAATTGTCAAAATTAGTTCTGTAAAACACCAAGCTAAATTTTCCTATTGTAATACATTTCTAGCAGAAGTAAGAGTTCTAAACCATGTTTTTCCTGATTACTATTCTTCCCAGGAAATTTAATATTCCAGAAGTCTTTGCAACAATTTTTACTCTGAGATACATGGTCAATAGGAAACACATGTTGCTTACACAAGGGAAGAATAGTTTAGCTAAAGAAAATGTAGTCATTGGCTCTCTAGGCTATAAGGAAAGGCAATTTAATGTTAAAATTGCTTGAGAAAGGTTTTTGAGTTATTTAATAAATTTAATAATAATTTAATAAAATACTTTAAAAAGTTCTTTTTTATCAGACTTGTTAAAATATAATATTATTGAAAATTCAAATGTGACAATTTTAAGTGTGAATATCTTTATATATGTATGCATTCCCATTGCACAGAAATTTGGGAATATAAATAACTTTGCACTAGTGTAATATGGAGAAAACAGTGAAATGTCAGGATTATGGATGGGGTAGAAATTCAAAACTTTTTCACCCAAATAACAATTTGTCAGAATTTTTTATTTTTTAAACTGTTTACTGATTTGTTACTTAGGACACTTCTTTAATAACAGCACGTGAAACAGTAAAAATTATTAACATGCTTAATGTGGTCTTCATTCAGGTGACAAAGTTTGGGGACATTTTGAAGACACAAACTGAATTTATTTACAAGCTAAAAGCAAATTTCATATAGTTGGGAACTTGAGAGCCCTCTTTGCTCAGAGGGCCTCCTTCACTTGCTGAACATCTCTGCAGTAGTGCATGAAACTTAAAGGATTTAAAAAATATTTACAATCTTATTGCAATGCTGGCAATAGTAGTCCTATATTTCAAAGGGGAAAAAAAGGAAACAATCAAAGGACTGTAAAGAAAGTACTATGAAAGACTAGCTATGACTGGATATTTATGTCTGCAATTTCACCTTCACAGTGCTGCTTTTAGTTATAAAATACCAGCAGCACTCCTTAGGAAATAAAGCATCTATTTTGAAATATATTAATATTTAACTTCTATGTTGCTTTAAGGAGCATCTGCTTTGCTGTAGTGAAAATGAAGATTAGAAATTAATTTAAATATTGGACCCTTGTACTGTAAGCTTATTTTGCTTATTATGCCCTCAGAATGTTTTTTTCCCCAGACTAAAGCTCTTTTGTCAGAAATTATAAGCAATGTCACCTAACAAGTTCACAACTGGGACATTCATTGACTGGATCAAGGTTGGGTTGGAAAGAAACAAAGAATGAACCCCTGATAGAAACTAGATTTTTAAAAAGCAGCATGCCCTTGAAAACAGGGAGCAGTAGGTTGTTGGTATGACAGATTTAATTTCTTGGTGTTCTTTGGTAGCAGCTACACTCAGTAGCATGTAAGCACAACTGAAGGGTGCTGTTCAAAAGAGATTTTAGTCCATTTTTGAAACCTGAAAGCTGAAGAAAAATCTGGGTTTACACAACAGATGACAAATTTTGCCTTAACCAGCTTACATATAAAATTTTGGGAGGTTGGAAAGCTCCTTGTTCAAACCATGTCTGATTGAAATGGATGCAGAGCTTCCCTGTGCCAGAGGAAACTATTGACTTTCATACAAAAAAATTCAAATTTTATAACTGTTCCAAAACCCAATTATGGATGAGAACTTTGTCATCAGTTACAAAGAATTTTTTCAGGCTCGAAATCAAAATTTCAGCCTGGTAAACATTGGTGCCAGCTTTCCATCCCTTGCAGAGAGGATTAAGATCAACCTTATTTCTACTCTGAAAACTAATTTTAATTAATCACCTAAAGTTTTAAAACATGACAATAGTGTATAAAGGTCTGTAAAAGTATAAAAGTAATCAGATTTATGGCGATGGGAAAAGCAACAATTATGTCTCTAACAGTAAATGGAAGTAGGTGAGAAGAAACAGAACATAAAATTAGTGCTGTGCATAAGTACTTCCTCAGTTGTGATGAGAAAAAATATGAATAGCTACAAATATGTTTGAGTTAGAGAACGTGCAGAGCTATCTTCTGAGAGATGACAGAGGTAAAAAGACCTCAGATCCAGATTCTCTAAAACACTCATTTGTGCACACACACACACACACATTGTCAGTCCATCTCTTCAGTAGCAGAAATCTCAGGACTCTATTGCAAACATATCCATTTTCTGCCAATTTTCTTGTATCCAACCCCTCTGGCTTAATGTATCTAGAAGTTTAGAATCATTATCACTCTGTGTTTGGCATCTCTAGGTTCAAATCCTAGCAGGGTTTAAAAGACTATGAAACTAACACTGAACAAACAGTAGAGCTCACTTGATGAGGCAATCAGCATAGATTTCTTGTAAAAAAATCAAATTTTGTAACCTGTTTGATATTCATAATTATAAGCATACCTAGTGATTCCCATTAACTATAGCCTATTTTGCCTTCATTCTACTTAATTAAAAGTCCAATCAGCACTCGCTTTATGGGATGTCAAAGAAACTCTAAAGTAAAAAGTACACTTTTAAAATTCTTGTAACTGCTAAACTAAAGAAGCAAAAAAAGAGGCCACAAGAAAATAGTATATTGATGAAAATATGCTTGTATTTGTTAAGAGATAAAAATAAAGCAGTCAAAATGAAAATGTTCTAAAGTACATAATCTCTGTCACCTTGTGTCCTGATGAGAATGATTCTGACTATAGTAAGTGAGATAATCTGTCCACTGTGAGTAAATTTACCATAGATTAAAAATTACATTTGTTTTCATGAAGGCACTTTAAATGCCTCATGTGAATTTGTTGCAGAAGATTTAATTTTAACAGGTGTTTCACATTTATTTTGTTTGTTTGTTTGTTTGTTTAAATATAAAAGGAAAAAAAACAACTTCCAGACCCTGGAACTTAATATTTCAATATTATTTGCTATTTCTCCAGGTACAACCTGTTGAATTTGTCAGCTAACTTGTGCACTATTTTAAGCACCTAATAAAGTGATAGTTGTAAGGGGAATCACATAGTTGCTTATATATTGTAGGAAGAATGTTTAAAGATAGGCAAATGAATCTGTCTCCTGAGGTACCTTTATTAAGCAAAAAGAAAATGTAGGCTTCTACTTGAAGAATACCTTTTCATTAGACATGTAAAATTTAAGACCTCATTAAGATGCTTAAGAATGGCAAAGCAGATCCAAAGCAGGTCTGTCTAGTTTTTGTCATTCCTTTAAAGAATTTTCCTTGATCTATGTCTCATTTTTTTGCCTACCTTTTCAGAAAGAGAAATTCTGGAATCTCAGTCTTGACTGGGTGCACTTTGCCTGCCCTTTGAGACTCATCAGGTTTTATAAACAACTTCTGTTAATAACAATAATAAGATTTGCTTGTGTAGTAGTTAATTGCTTCTTTCAATGGGCAAGAAAATAAATTTATAAGTCAACAGAAGGACTCCCTGTAGTTTGTGGGGAGTCCCTCCTTACCTGAATTTGTTGAGGCTCAGGAGGGCTGTGCCCTGCCAGCAGCCAAGGCACTCCAGTGAGTGGGAAATGCTGAGGGCATCAGGCACTGCGCTGCTTGCAGAGAGCTGAGTCACTTGGGTGATTTGTTCTGCACTGCCCTGTGTGGGCCTGTTAAAATATTGGGCTTCCACTTGAGCAATGTGGTATTTTTTTAGGGAATCCTTCCTCACTACAGCAGGGAAGAAGAAAGGCAGTACTACTTACTCTTTCCCACTTGATGGGAAAACTTCTTGAGGGCATGGATTTATATTAGTCAGATCTAGTGACCCTGGGATTTATTTTCATGCACTTACCACTTATACTGAATAAATCCATGCTTGCCTTCTAAGCTGGGAACATTTGAGTATGAAGTGCTATCATATTTTATAAATAAGCTCAAAGGAAGGTCATGGATTGCTGCTGGAACAGAACCTAGGACCTCATATAATAAGTTTTAATCTTCACAAATCATCCATATGGCCTCTCAGATTGAATATGTTTTTCATAGTGAATCTCTGTACTAAACCACAATTTTTATTTTTAAGTCAAGGATAACAACCAAGAGAACTGATCTCTAGCATGTGATTGGCAAAGAGGGAGTAGTTATGTGATCTAGACTGAGCACATGTCAAGATTACTTCTCACAATTCTGATAACATAAAATGTCTTCCATTATTTAAATGCACTTGACCTGTGGGGAAAAAAGTCATATTTACATGGATATATGAATTCTATTTGCTTTCACTTTTATTTTTTCTACTTCATTCGCTGTTGGTAATGTCATAAGAAAGTATACCAGAAGACACAGTTCAGACACAAGAATCATAAAAAAATATTTTATAGTACAAAATATAGTATATTTGTATATAGTACAAAAATCACCAAAAATCCAAATTAAAGTATTTCACCTCCCTTCTTTGGCTTGGTGATTTACTCACTGAATTAAAATAAATAAATTTCAAAAAAGAAAACATAATCATTGGCAAAACCTTTACTGACACCAAAAGGTACACCAGACACACCCTGTAAACCCAAAATCTGAGAAATCAGATGTCAAGAGAGAAGTTTCCTGAACTCTTTATCACTTTTTCTTTGTTTGAAATACCACCAGCAGCATTCCCCAAACCACATGAACTTTTTACTTTAATCTGCAACAAACATCTAAAAGAAACCTGTATTCCAGCTGCCAGACTGGTTTATGTAGTTCCTCGGGGTCTCGGGCTTGTTAAGGCAGAAATGCTTCCCGAGTGCACGGAACAAGTGTGAGTCAGAGAGACCCATCTGTTGGTACAAAGAGCATGTGAGGTCAGCCTTAAGACTCTCAAGTGTGAGTTTGATGAAGTTCTTGTTTATGCTACTAGAAGGTTTCCAGTAAATGGTACAAATCCTATACCTAGTCCATTTGCCAGCACATATTTCCTCCCTGCAATGTATCTTCCAGATAAATAACATGAAAGTATTATTTTTCTTTCTTTACCCCCCCCTTTTTTTTTTTCTTTTTCCTTTAAATTCTTTCTTTTCTGCATTCACTAATTCCTTTATAAATAACACTCTTTCCACAGGAAGTGATAGAACCTGGTAAGACACTTTATGGGCTGACAAAACTGGCTGTTCTTATGCATTAGACAGAGCAGAGATGTAGAGAGGATACACTAATACCAAATACTAGCATAAACATCTGTTGCAGATCCCATATTTGAACTTAAATCTGGATGAATCAACACACTATCAAAAGGTATTTAAATGTTGCTAGAATGAGCAGTACGTGAGGCTATCTTGAGTTTTAAAACTATTACATAATTTTCATAATGTGTAAAAAAACTTTAAAAAATGGTTATAAGTAAAATCTTCAATAAAATACAACAGCAACCACATGAGATATGAAAGAATGGATTTCTCTTACTGTATGTCATACATAGGTACTGATGATTCAGTCTTAGATGTAATTAAATGCTTTGGCTGAAGAGAAACATATTCATATGAAAATATTGGGCTGTGCTAATATAAAAATAGTACACAATTTGTGAGTATTAGCTGTTTTTGTGGGAAAAGAACCCCCTACCAAAAATACCATATTGTAATAGTTAAAATAGGACTGAAAGGCTATGAGGTAAATAGATACAGAGAATGTTTTCCATATGCAGGGAGACTAAATTGAATAGACCTCTTCATCTTGGAAAGAACAACCTAGAGAAATACGACAATTGCATAAATTTATTGTGGAGAACAGGGAATACTTGGATCTCTTGCAGCATGGGAACTCAGGAGGACACATACACAATAAAGTTATCAGGTAGTGAGTTTAAAATAAACAGAAGGAAACACTTTTCCGTATTGTTGCATAACTGCACTGTGAGGTAATTTTCCACAAGATGTTGCAGATGCCAAAAATATAAATGGACATAAACAGACTTTGAGAAATTCATGGGAATACATTCATAAGTAACCCAGATGCAATGTCTGGCTCAGGAAATACTCAAACTGATTGCTGCTGTAGCTGAGAGGACAGATCAAGAGTCAGACACTTTATTCATGTCTTATTTTTTCCATTTTTCTCTATATTCACTAGTAGCCAGAGACTCTCAAATTCACCCCACCATGGGTCATGACTGGGAAAAATGAAAAACACTGACTTATATCTGTTGTTTTTTAGATGAACTTTGAATTTTTACAGAATACATAGAAAATACAGTATATACATAGGGCAGAATTTTGAAATTAACTACTGGGTTTTTTAACTTATTTTATTTTTCCCAGTTCTGCTTCATAATTTTCCCTTAGCACTACGGTGGGAGCAGGCTTGCTCCCCTCCATAGCCTCATGGCCAAGGGGTCCCTGAAGGTAGGGGAAGACTGAGGCTCAGTGTCCTCCAGTGGACAATTCCAGCATTCTGTGAAGATAAATGAGAGCAAAGACCATTTGATAAAAATGTTATTTCATGAAAATAAGGATTTATAGCAAATTCTCCTAACATTAGCCATGGAAATGTGACACATCCAAACCTCCAGACTGCCTACAATGAATTATCATTTAGGTTTCTTCTGTACTTAATAAAATGATAGAAGTGTTAAGGATAGAAAGACTGGTTCTTTCATTCTTGCTTTCTTTCTTACTTGCTTGCTTTTTTCTTTCTTTCTGCATTGATTATAAAGAGTTCACAAATAATTTGTTTGCAACTAATTATCAACTTTTTATACAGCTAAAGGGTAAATGTGACCCATAATGTCCAATTTCCCAAATTAATTCCCTCGTCTGTATAGGGGGATTTTTCTCACTCAATTTTGGGCCATATCCCAGAGCTGAATCTCCCCAAATGCTTTGATGTCTCCTTTTGTTTTCTCCTAAATGTGGTTTCATTTCTGAAGCAAATTATCCTTTAGTCAAAGATAGTGGATTTCCAGCCCTAAAAAGCCTTTTATTAATTCATGAACCAGATGTAAAATAAACAGTAGCAATTTAATTCTCCTCTGCTTATTGCTTTTTCAGGGCCTCTTTGCGTACACACCATCATCATCCTAATAGCTGCTTGGTCAGTCTCTGCATCCCTGCATTTGCATATAAGCTGAGGCTGACAATAAAGTTTCCAGCAAGAGCCAAGTGAGATGGTGTTCTTGTAATGTGAAACACTTCTCTAGCAGTCTGAGACCACACATCTCATTTCATGTGGGATATTGAACAATTAACATCTTTCAGTCACTTAGCCATCTGGACAAAATATGAAGTGACAACTTAGTCTCACCATGAGCAAGTAATGATCTCCTCAGCTTTCCTGTAGATGTAGTTTTAACACAATTTAATGTAATTACAACAGAGGATTTTGCATGAGAAGAAACAATTTAGTGTTCTACAGCGTGGCATGCCTGAGCTGTGAATCTGATGTGAGTGAGCTGAGTCTTTCTCTCAATATGTATGTAGTACTAGAAATCATTATGGCAGGGATTTTAAAGCAATAAATTGAAGAGCCTACAGAAAAGTAGTGTTTAGTATTAGAACAGATAGCAGATCAAATCTTAATTTACAAACTATTCAATATAGGAATTTACCACATAAATTCATTCACCACAGGAAGGATAATGTAGTTTCAACATTTTTGGTCTCTATCTGTATATTTTCTGTACAATAGTGACAGGATAAACCTAGAAGGCTTTCTAGAAATCTGGAGACAGCATTGCAAAAATCTCAAAAAGTATCTACTGCCATTTTATGAACTCCAGAAGGTAAACAAAATCATATCTATCTATGGAAAATCTAAACAAGCTAGTATCTATATTTGCCTTTGGAAAGTCTGTCTCCTTTTGTTACCTCATCATGTCCACTGATTGACAGATATCACTAAAGTGCAGACCACGGACAGTGTTAATTACTTCTTGATTTAGTCTCACAGTAAAAAAGGAACAAGAGGGGAGAATCTTTATCCTATGAGTGTATGAGTCTTACAGGCTCAAATACAACATATCCAGGAAAAATATTACTCTCACTGTTCTCCATATTTAATAGCTGATGCACTTAGAGAGTAACGTATATTTTGCACATTATAGAATTATTTTATGTAAGTTTATTGTCATTAGCTTCTAGAATACAATGAAGAACTGAGGCAATTCTCTGGGATGTGGTTTTTCCAAGATCCCACAGTGGTCCTTTGTCTAAACCAAAGCTGGAATTCCCCCTGTCCTCCTGCAGTTCTGTCCTCTCTTGACTCCCAACTTATCTTTCTTGTCTTCAAACTATTGTTCCTTATTCTAAGACATATATATATAGCATACTTATTTGTTCTTTATCTTTTGAATCCTTGCTTAGAATTCTCTGTCTCACAAAGCAGACACTGGTAATTTTCGTCAAGTTATTTCAAAAGCAAAGAAATATTATACTCTGTTTTCTTTTGTAGCTGGCTGGAGTCTCACAATCAAACATTGCTTCCTTCAGCTTTTGAAGGAAAATTAAAAGAGGCTCTTGCCCTGCAGTTATTGGCAGCCTCTGCAGTGGTTAATTATTCATATTTCAGGCTCAGATTTACTGTACAGCTTAATCAGCATTTCTCTAGACTTGTGTAATCTAGGAATGGTTTTATGAGCATGGCAAAAGTGTAAATACAAGGTCACACTAAAACACTGTGGATGAATGTACCATTTTAATGTCACTATCACTATTCTGATGCTCTGAGGGGAAACAGAAATCTCAGTACTCTGCTGTGGATACAGATTCTTCCAAACTTGCTTTTTAAATTTAGCCTGGAATTTGCCAGAGGTGTACTGGCAAACAAGTCCCCTCTCCTATTTGCTCCTGGGAGGAGGTCAAGGCTCTGATGGCATCCTTGCTGAATCTTAGTGCACTTCAGTTTCCCTTGGGAGATGAAGAAAGTATTTATTCTGTGATGGATATGGCACATGGATTCAGTAATGGTTTTGTCCAGAGATTGTTTCTGTTGGGTGGATCATAGCACCAATTAGGTTTGCCTGTTCACACACTGTCACCTCACCTCCAGCACATCAGCATTTCTGCAGGACAACAACATACCTGTGACCACCCTCTCAAGTTCTCTAACCTCATCTCAAGATATGTGAGAAGTTATCAGAGTATATAGAAAACACTCTAGCTAATAATAACAGACCACTTGCATTACTGTAAGCATTTTGATATTAAATGTAAAAGATCTAATTGTCAATTTTGTCTCAGAGCTTCTCTTAAACTAGATAACACCAGAAGAAGTCCAGATATTGCACCAAATGTGAAGGGATTAGACCAGGTTTTGCACCCTCATCACATTGAGTGTTAAAGTAGTTGAAGAGTCATCTGCAAAATTTTTGTTTGACCATCTAATGCTAACAGAAATTACTGTTAATCAAAGCTCAGATATATGTCTGGGCTCTGTTCCCAGTAGCCTGGATGCTATGACACTCTACAAAAAGGTTAGAAAATTAAGAATTAAGCCAGTTTTCAGGGCCAGAAAAAGAGCTTTGTGACAGGGTAGGTTGCTAGATATACACTTGTATCTAGAAGTGGAAGACCTTGGTTGGATGTCCAGTCTGCTCCAGAGAGGCTGTGTGGACACAAGCCATCCTGAGCCACCAGGCTTTGCTGCCACACATCACTGTGTGCATCAGAAGGCTTTACCAAGGTAGCTGTAACCTAAAATTTCTGGGGTGCTTAGTCATATTGGAATAACAGTCTGGATGTGATTTTCAAGAACAAATCTTGGAATTGCCCTATATTGTGGATGAGGTGCTTCACACACCCTCTCTGAGGTCTGGCTTGGCAGATTGTGCAGCCTCTGTTTGCCTTTGCAAAGGCTCTGGCAGGTGCCAGCTGGAGTTGTTGGTGTTGCCTGCAGCAGGGGAAGGTGAGGTGTGCAGGCAGCCAGAAAGGAAGGCTGTGGTGAGACCTGCTGCAGTTGTGAAGGGCACAGCAAAAGCTACAACTGTGGGATTCATGGAGGTACCACATGGTTGTGAGTCTGGAGTAAGAGATCCTCTCCATACCCCCTGGAAAATGCTAGTATCCCTTTATGCCCAGACTAAATGGCATGGGTTAGCACCCTGTGAAGGTAAAAGTGTCACTAAATACACCTGACACGAGCAAGAAGACCTTGCCTGTGTGGGGACTGTGGTCATGAGGAACCTGGAGCAATGCATTTAATTTCTGTTGAGAAGCATCAACCCAAAGCTGTGACAATTGCATTTTGTGTGTGTATTTTTGCCCAAGCAAAGTTGGAAAAATACAGCTCAAGTTGTGAAGTTCTGATTATCAGAAACCCAACGTCACACACATCCGTGTTCCACAACAGCCCTTGAGCTACATAATTACAGAGTTTAGGCATCAGATTTCCTTTTCAGAAAATAACAAAATGTTGATGTTTCCCACAGAATAGGAATTAATTTTTGTTAAATCACTGGTACAGTTTTCTCTCATTATGTCAAAAAAACGTGTTTCGTAATTTCAATTAATCTCATTTTGGCATATTGAGTAGGATACACTAAGAATTAATTTAATTATAATGCAGCTAACTTTGAAAATTAGCAATGATATGCAATTGAGAATGAAAAAGAAACAAATAATAAATTGAAAGGAAATATTTAAAGGTTTCAATCCTATTTACAGAGAGCTGCATTTATTATTTATTTTCTGGTTCTGATAGAACTGTAGTTTGATAAAAAAATCCATCTCTTGAATATTTTTCCCCATTCTTACTACAAACATACATTTGAAATGAACTAGTAGGAATATAAGGCAAAGAAAACATCCAAATGTTCACAATGCCTCATTTCAGTTGTTCTTTTTTTAGATTTGCGGAGAGGTACAATTTGAATCAGAACTGTAAATTGTTATCTGGAGGTGAAATTACTTACTGTGGCAGTGTATAAGCACAGCACTGGAAGAAGGCAGGAGAGACACCTGCTTTCCTTTCTGATTGTTTAACTCGGAGCTCAACAGCAGGTACAGGATGTTCTGAGGTATTGCAAAAACTCGTTAGTTCTCTATAAGGAAAGTTTGCCCTGGAGTTCAAAGCTATTATCCTTGAAGCTAATGATGTGAGTTGAAATTCTATGCAGCTTTGGAGCAGCATGTTTCTGCACTTACTGTATCACCTCAGCTGAACCCTTTTGGCTCCTAGAAACTCACTGCAGCCCATCAGCAAAATTACAGGTTGTGGTGAACAAATACTTCAAGTTCTTGGGTAATTTCTGGATTAATCAATGGAAATTTTTACAGCTCTAGTATTTTTCTGTTGAAAGGAAATTTTTCCTATGTTGCCTTGAAATGAACAAATGGATAACCCAGACTCCAAGACTAGAGCATAAACACACATAGTTTCTATTGCTTCATGTGCTCAAAATTTTATTCAGTCACACAAGTGCTGTCCATTGAATTCCCCAGGCTCTTACTAAACCTGGAATTACTATCGGCACTGGACAGCAGGTAGAATGCTTTTTCCTTGCAGGTGCAATATGTTGAGCTGCATTCATAACACTTTTCCCCACAAGAATCATTTTTTTGAATAGTACTTCCCCCATTTTTTTTTCTGTTTACACATCTGTGCTAGAAATCAATAAAACCTGGATGTATATGATGTGATTGTGAATACAAGAGGCAGATGTGTATGCAATGGATTTTGAGAGCCTTTTGCTCAGCTGTGAGAGCTGAGCTGGAAGTGGCCTCCATCCAATGCTGCTGGCTGGTGCTGACGTCTCCATTCACTGTGAAACACAAGGCAGAGCTGGCTTATATTGGTCTCTGGGATGACCCCAGTGAGGTCAGCATGGCTCATATCCAAGCAACTGTGTGCACTCCTCACAGTGAAACCAGGTTAAAACACCCAGCCAAAACACTCCCACATGACAGCCCACTTGTACAAAATTCAGAGCTAGACTGAGATTTTAAACATCTCTATAGGAATTTTACTGTTTAAATGCTTGCAGCATCCCTGCATGAAAAATTAATCCCTAGAAATTCAGACTCAGATGCTTCATCACATTATAAACTAACATTTTGCATATAAACCAACAACTTTCAACAGTTTGGCATCTTTATATTTAGTTCCCTTGTTAATCCCCTTTTGCTAAATGGATAATTCAAAAATAGGAAATAGGTGCTATTGTGTAGCAGAGTAAAATCCAAATACTATATGATACATTTGATCAAAATCCAAGACTTTTAAGCTTTATTATAAAGCTTAAAGTAAACCAGGGCCAACTGCATGTATACGACCTGCAATCTCTGTTTGCTATTTAATTAGTAAATTCAGCAGGACTTGTCATTTCTTCATTAGAATCTAGGGTGATTGTGTTGTTTGGCACATAATGTAAGAAGCCCAAATTTACTGCTTGAGGTAAGAATACAGTCTATGCTCTTGTGAGGGCAGTGCCAGAGGGAAAATCCTCAGTGGTAATTTCTGAGCTGTGTAGTGGACTCTAAGTGGATCTGCAGTCCAGACTGTAACTCACCTCAGAGTGTGCTTGTTGCTTCAATAGAATTTTTATACTTGTAAATTATATGAATTATAGTGAATTTTCCAGCAAAGTGCAATATGTCAGACAACAACATATAGAAGCTTAAATGGCATCACTTGAAAGGCAGTGGACACTAGTTCAATGTTTTCATTTCTAAAAGAAATGTCAGCGCAGGGTGAAGATGTGTCTTCATAGCAGGGTTGGCAGATGAAGGCACCTTCATCAAGTTTTCCTATTTTGGCATGATGCAGTGAAAGGGACTCTTCCTCTCACCTTTGTGCATCAGGGCCCTATCCTGAATTAAGCATTCCTCTTTTCTGAGAGGGGCGTTTACTAAAAGTAGTAGACTGGGGCTGTGTTTCAGGAATGTGGGCGATAAATAAGAGGGCTGGAAGCACTGCCAGTTAGGAAATTATTAAGAGGAAGTATCAGCAGATATTTTAATGTTTATAGCTTTTTTGTCATGGTCAATGCAGAAACCTTAGAGCAGATCATAACTGGTGATTAACTCACAAGCACAGAACAACACAGTGGAGCAGAGTCTGTGGTTTGATCCAATTGCCTTCTACTGGGGACACAAATCCTAAAGTGAGGGAGCCTCTGTGAAGACTGGATTTCAGCTAGACCAGATTTAAAATGAATTATTAAAAGGAGCTCTTGGCTTGTTAGGCAAAAACTGTCAATGTGGTACTTCCATGCCATCTAAGGTTTAAAAGCACTCAATCATTAACTACACAGAGATTTTCTTGGTAAACATGGTTTATAATTCTGTTATTACCATACATGTAATCTGCTTCTACCTAAAGGTCAAGATTGCAATGGATATTTGCAAGGACTAGTGTCTTGTTCACTGACTTGGTTTTGGTTCTTAAGATTAGACTGCTGTTCAGGACAATGAGAAGAGTGAAATTTTCAAATTTGATGCTTCTTTGGTGTTCATGGCTACACACTAAAGGTTTTACAGTGACTTGAGAGATCCTAAATTTTGTTCAAAGTTTCCTGCCATAATATTGACAGACTAAAGGGCATGAAGCATGATGGCAAAAGCTGCTATACAAATTATCATATCTCCTGAGCATCTTGTATCACTGGCTATACCTATACTGGATATTTTCCTCCATGGAAGTAAAAATTGGGATGGCTGTTGTGATTTAGATTTGGAGGCTGTTGTATAGTTGTGAGGACGACCCTGACTTGTTCCAGACTAAGAATTTGACAGGTGTAAGCTCTTTCCCATTTAATGACAAGAGCCACGAGCTCAAGTAGTTCATTAAAGTGAGCCAATGAGGCAATTCTCTTCTGTATTCGAAGTATGAAAGCAGAGTGGTACCGAACTCTGCAGTGGGACTGACAGCTGCCTCACCCTGTTTATCTGTCCTCTCTGAAGACAAGGAGAAGTTGATGACCTCTCTAGAAAGTAGAAAATTGTACTGTGCTTTTATCACCAAGGACAAAATTTTCCATTCCATAATAGAATTTTTTAACTTTTCAGCAAAATAAGATGACACACCAAATTTTTTTCAATAATGAAAGGCAGCCCAAACCTCAGCTTGCTGGTTTCTCTAGAGAAATGGAGGAAGTCCAGGATGGTTCATATGTAAAATCTGGTCCATACTTTTCATCTTTGACACCAGTGATGTTGAGATAACCCCTTTTCCCATTTCTGTTACTGTTACTGCCTCATCCATCAATGCCTGTTACTCATGTCACTGCAGTCCGCTCACCAAAACTCTGATCACATTTACATGACTTGGCACCATATATCATATCTTCACAAAAACTTCTCAGTCCTTACAGACAAATTGAGATGGGACAGTGCCACAGAAAGTGACAAGTGACAAGTGTTTTATCAAGGATTTTCCATAGCAAATGAAGAAAAACACATGGATACCTAACTAGTTAGTTTATGCTGAAAGATCATTTAAATGTAATAATATGGAATGAAATCAATTTTGAACGAATGTTCAGACTCTTAATAGTTTCCATCTTCCAACTTTCCAGTCTCCATTTCTACAGAAATCATGTAGAAGACATCATAGAAAAGATCATTATTGTTTGTACTTTAACCCAGCCAAAGTTCTGTATAAAATTAAAACAAAATTAGCTTATTCTTTGTGAAATTTGATTGCTCTGTGTTCAGTAACTTATTAAAACAGTAAGAACAACAAAATAGCTAAAAACTATGATATGCAACTAATTACCCACAAGTTTTGAAAATTAATATCAATTTCATGTACTAGACAGGTAACACTCACATGATGGAGATTTTTCTTGGCTTGAACTGCAGAAACCTCATTTGAGTCAGGTGCATGTTTATTTGTGAGTGAGGAATCAGCTGTAAAGCATGAGGTAGAAACATAGAGAAAAATTTAAATTCTACATTTTTTATGTGGAGTAAGGATCCTTGGAGCAGATCCAAGGAATGAGACACTCCAAGTGCCACACACTGGAGTGGTGGCTTAGGAGGAGTCAGAGCGTGACCTTTAGCCACTCTCATTCTGACCTGGCTCTCTAGCTCTTTAACTGAGGCATCATTTCAGGTAAACACAGGAGCTAATTCCAAATGCTGTAGGACTCTCAAGGCTATAAGGACTGTTATTTTTTCCTCTCAGCTTCAACATGTATCCATAACATATAGTTTGATAGTTTGCTATTTACTCAAAGAGCATCCAGCTATATCAGTAATGGGGAAAGAATTGTAATCCAGCCCCTCACAGTGGCTACCTTGGCTAGCTAACGACTGTGCTGTGTATGTTTTTAGAATGAGCACATTTTTGGGGTCTTTTTAATTACCTGTTTCTGTCTCCTACTAGTTCTTGCAAATGGGAGAATGAGGGCCATTATTTCAACCACAGACTTCCTCCAGACAGCTTCAGAATGAGATAAAGAGCAGTCTCAGGAGCTGTCACATTAATTCTGGATGCTTCTCGACCTTTCTAGCTGAGATGCTCTGCAGTCCATGTTTATTTAAAGATTCTGTGGTCAAATCTATGTCTTTTTCTCTCTTTTTTTTGTCTTCTCTGATGTTAAAAGTAACATAAACAAAATAAACAAAAGTAAAATAAAACTAAATAATATGGCCTGTGGATGATCCAGGTTGTCTATTTTGTGTTTAGGCAGTATGTAAGGACAGCACCCAAGGGATCCCTTCCAGATGGGATTGAGCTCTTGCTGATTTCTGTTCACAAGGTGATGCCAGAACAGCTCAAGTACCCAGAGCTCTGTGGGCATGGTGGTGATGCAGAGGAATTCCCTTGCCTGTGGTCTCTTACCTGATCCATCACTGCAGTGAGAACACAGCATTACAAAGGCTTAGATCTGCTGTATGCTTATTCTATTTTTTTAAAAATTGTTTATTCATGACAGTGACTCAGACATTGTGAGGTATCCTAATTTTCACAATTGTGTCCAAAAGAAGCATTTCTATTACCACTAGCTTGATTTCAGTATTTGGACCACAGGATACCATTTAACTGAGGCTGTTGAAATTGGCTGAATTTTTATGATACCAGTTGCTGAAGCTATAGTATGCTTATGTTAATCTTACAATTTATATTAACACAAAAGTAATTGAATACTAAAGCTGCTTAATTTGCATTACAAAATAGTTTCAGTAAAATAATAACAAGCATGAATCTTTATTCTTATGGCATCAAATAAAACTGGCCTTTTGTGCATAAAAGTTATTTCAAAATAGAATTAGCCATGAACAGACCTACAGGGAATTCCTGCCCTTTTATCACATGACTTTTAAGCAGCTTTTTCTAAGGCAGGAATCAACATGGATAATATTACAATTCAGATGGGCAAAATAAACAAGTGCAATTTCCTTTAATCACCTATGAATATGCATAAATAAAATATCTCCTCTGTGGTTTAGATATCAGAGGTTTATTGCTAGTGTAGGAAAGCTTTGAAAAAAAAAAACCAAATAGAAAGAAAGTCAATCAGCTGAGAATAGTCAATCAAGAAACCTTCCTTCATCCCAAGTAGATTAAATGGCAGGATGATTTAGGCATCATGTAAGTATTCCACAAAGCCCACAAGCCTTATTTGATTTTTTTCAACCTTAGTTAAGACAGCATCCTGAATAACAGTTACAACAGACCCGAACAAACAATGAAGCCCTGAGAATGGTGTGTTTATTTTCCAATATTTACAGAGTGACTTGGATAACTTTGGCAAAGGAAGAGCAAATCCATCTTAATTGGTATTAAACAGCAAATAAAACTGCATAAGAGACTCCTTGGTGTAAAGAGCTTAAAGACTAATTGCAGGCACTGAGCAATGAGCAAAAGGAAACCAGACACGTCAAACATGGTGAGAGAAGAAAGGACAACAATTACTCTTTTCAAGGTCACATGGTTAGCAAATGTTAACTGCTGCAAGATGCCTTTACAAATGTCATTAAGGACAGTCTGATTCTCCTTTGGACATGGCTTTCCTTAATTTATCAGAGCAGCAAAGAAAGCTTTATTTGAAATAACATTTAACTCTTGGAGATGCCAAGGGCCCTTCTGAGAAAATTACCACTTTAGGAATTTTCAGATCATCTGAACCACAGTATTTGTTTATATGTGCTCATCAAATATGGATTAATTCTACCAGCCATGGGTAACTGGGAATGCTCTGCTATACTGCCCTTTGGTGGGAAAATGCAGAAATCCTGAAGGGGCTACTCAGGTGTCAAGAGGCAACTTGTCATGAAAAAATGACAGTGTCCATGTTTGAATCTTAAGACCATCTTGGGATAATCTAGGGAAAGATCAGGAGGAGCAGTAATGTTAATAGTTTGGTGAAAAAGCATCACAAATTGTGTGTAAGGGAAAAGGCTTCTAGATCCAAGGAAGTTGAGGCTATTAGTGGAGCTGTAACTGAACACAGTAAAAGTTAACATGTTTAGGAGACCTGCACATGCTGAATAGAATCATAGAACCATAGCATTTTGCTTGGAAGGGACCTTAAAGATCATCTAGTTCCAACCCCTCTGCCATGGGCAGGAACACCTTCCACTAGACCAGATTGCTCAGGGTCCCACCCAACCTGGCCTTGGCAGCACTTCCACGGATGGGGCAGCCACCACATCTATGGGCAACCTGTTCTGTGCCTCACCCCCCTCACAGTGAAGGCATTTTTTCTAATATCTAATCTAAAACTACTCTCATCCACTTAGAAGCCATTCCCCCTTGTGCCGCTGTCATTACATGCCCTTGCAGAGTCTCTCTCCATCTTGTAGGGCACCTACAGGGACTGGAAGGTCACAATTAGGACATTTCTCACTCAGGAGTGAGAGAGGTGATGATGGTATTTGAAGAGTGCAGTATTGGTTTCCACTGACTTCTTTGGGAGTTATGAAGTTATCAACAGCTACACAAAATTACTATAAAGTCTTGACCAAAGACTCAGAGTAGCATGTTTCATACAATTCAATACTAATATCAATTACCATCAAAAATAAAATAATGAGCACTCAGGCTTAGTGTTAATAAAAACATTTGAGATCTTCAGATGAAAGTCATTGCAAAAGGCACATATTTTTTAGTAACATTAAGGTAAGACTTATTTTTTTTTCCTTCTCTACAGTGTTATTACCTGTAGGACGAATTTGGAAACAAAATGCTTGGCCGTGGTCTCTTTGATTTTTATGTGCAATCCAACTCTGCTATCTCATTTCAGCTGGAATTCACATATGATATGAATAAATTTTGTTTGGCATGGGTGATATTGTCCAGCTATTTTTACAGGAATGCTGAACACAGCTGTATGTTTCAGTCTCCTAATGCACTTCTTGCATGGTTACAAGATTCAGCTATTTCATACCCAATGCTGTTAAAAGCAAATAGGGTCACTAACTTCCTATCTAACATTTCTGGCTCATGGAGTTTTTCAAATTGACAAATAGGTTCAGTGTGGGTTCAACACATTTTTTGAGCCTTGCTTTTTGCTAGTACTTAAAATTCCAGTTCCTTCTCCCTCCTTCTCCTCAGGCACTGCAGATTAAATGTAAATAGACACCATTCTTATTCATGTTACCTGTGGTTATGATTGCCTTATGACTCCTGAACTGCTGGGGAAGTATTCATTTTCCACAAACTTTTGCCTTCACTATTAACCTGCTTGTCAATTTAACATTCATTCTCCTTATGTCAAGATATTGTGGATAATTCTATTCAGATTCCAGCTTGTATTTTTTCTTCAGGTGCTTCAAAGAATGTAAATGAAAGGACTCTTTACAGAAACATTTTTTTCTGTGGGTTTTTTTTTCTGAAATTTTATTTTAATTTTCTATTTTATCTCTAGTATTAATATGTTACCTGTGAACAGGTGTAAATGAGTACAAGCCTGCTCAGCTAAATAAAAGATATTAATTCATAGTGTCTGAGGGTATGGTGCCAAGGTTAGAATATAACATTGCTTGATCATGTATTTTTCTCTAGTCTGATTCTGACAACTTCAATACTATGTTAGTTTCTACTGTGAAGAAGAATATATGCCTCTGCTTTATACTAGGACAAGGTGAATCATATGGTTACATACTTATTATTTTTTTTCTAGTGTTGCATATCTGAGTGGTAAGAAGCAGCCTTATGGCACAGAGTCACAGATTCTGCTGAGTTGGAAGGGACCCACAAGGGTTTAGTCCAACTCCTGGCTCTGCACAGGACCATCCTCATGCCCAAGAGGATTGTTCAGAAGCTTCTTGAGCTCTGTCAGGCTGGTGCTGTGACCACTTCCCTGGGGAGCTGTTCCAGTGCCCAAACACCTTTTTGTGAAAGGGTTTGGCTCACCTTTGGGTGAAGAACCTTTTTCTGATATCTAATCTAAACTTCCCTTGACACAGCTTCAGGCCATTCCCTCAGGTCCTGTCACTGTCACCACAGAGCAGAGATCAGTGCCTGCCCCTCCTGTTCCCCTCCAAGGAAGCTGTACCTGCAGTGAGGTCTCCCCTCAGTCTCCTCCAGGCTGAGCAGACCAAGTGACCTCAGCCACTCCTCACACGCTTCCCCTCAGGGCTCTTCACCATCCTCATGGCCCTCCTTAGGACACTCTGCAATAATTTAATGTCCTTCTTACATTGTGGCACCCAGAACTGCCCCAGCACTGGAGGTGAGACTGCCCCAGAGCAGAGCAGAGCAGGACAATCCCCTCCCTTGCCCGGCTGGCCATGCTGTCCCTGATGTCCCCAGGACAGGGATGGCCCTCCTGGCTCCAGGGCACTGCTGGCTCCTGTTCAACTTTCTGCTGACCAGGACCCCCAGGTCCCTTTCTACAGCACTGCTCTCCAGCAGCTCATTCCCCAGTGTGTGCACAATAACCCTTGGCCTGACAAGTAACAGGTGCACTGTGCAGATAGCTGAAATTCTTTAATCAAAATGAAGAATTCAGCAAAAGTGATTTCCCACCTTGCAGTCATATTATAATGGATATTTTCATGAAGAAATGTTTTGTACTAACTTCTAGTGGCTACAAATAATTTTATACCATCCTCTTTTATCCTGCATTATTTTCTTCACAAGATAAATAGTTCCGATCACCTTTGTCTGAACACTGTCATGCACAGAATTGGTTATTGTGATGTGATGTTCTGCCTTCTTTTGAATTTATTCTCTTTGAGCCATGTCTCTGTAGGTATTCTCCCACACCTAATGGCACAGTCAGATAAGTCACACTGTTCTTAGTCTGCTTTACTGTGATTATTTTTATGAAGACGCTGTATATATCTTGATTTAATCTTACATATGTAAATGGTTCTGCTACACTGAGCAAGCTGAACTTATGTCTCTAAAGAGAACACATTGTGTTCACATATGGCTTTGATTTAAGATTTATCAGTACCTATTAACTGTATTAGTAGCAAGTCATACAAAACTTTTCAGTATGAAAACTGGCTTTATGATTCTTAAACTCTGAAAAATACTCATTATGTGGTGGAAACCTTGTATTCAGATTAAATAGTTTTGTCATTCTGATATAAATCAGCTCTTCTCTTTCTGAAAATATCTAGTCTTGCCCATTTAAAGATAACATTACAGCTGCTTATTTGTGAGACTCTACTACCTTAATGTGTGGTTAAAGAGGTACTTGGAATCTCTCTGGGAGGGAGAAAGGCCATGACCAACCTCATTTCAGAAATTTGCCTTCTGCCATGTTTTGAAAATTACTCAAATATGACCGAACAGTCAGGCTAGTAAAAGTTTCTGTTTACATACTTCCAGAGTAAAAGTCTAAAAATAGCTAGATTATGTCCTTGACGATATCAGTGCCAACAAAAGTGGGCACAGGAAGGAATGAGAAGAGAGATTAGGGAAGACCGAGATGAGAGTCAAAAGAGTGACAGGTATGGGGAAGGGATATTGTCAAGGGAATGGATGGAAAGCAGAGGGAAGCAGAGCTAACAAGCCTATCACAGCTGGAATAAATGTGTTCCATAGCCCAGGATGGTACTTAACATTCTTTTATTGTCTAGCAAGTGCCTGTAATACAGGAAATGGAGGCTTATTTACCCTATGGAAACTGGGGCACTACGAAGAGCAGATGTCTGATCCTCAAATGTGATATTTCCCCCACAGGGCTTCTGCTCTATTCAATCCATTGGTCAAATTAAGGCACTGATCAGGTACCTCCTGGAAATTATTTTTTGTCTTTATGGCTCAGTTCACATAGCTTCCCACATAATGAACACTGATATTGTTAAGATTCGGAGAAATTATTCTGATTTTTCCCTATTACATTGCAATATCCAAGACCTTTCAATTCTGTGGAAAAAGAAAATAATTTCCACCCTTCTCATCACCTCCATCCAGCCTGAATTTCATTCTGGAATAGCCAGAGACTGTCATTCAGGGCAATTACCCAGAGTGTGAGACATAAAATTTTAAATTTCTGCTTTGAACCAAGATGAAGATGACTTGAACCTTTGTCTTTCACACTATTGCCTGGACTATTTTATTACAAATAAAATTCTTTATTAACTTTGACCAGTACAAGTTTAATTCAAATTGATATGCTTCTGTGGATGTGCTTCAATGTCACTGACCACAAAAAATCCATTACACTGAGAAACTCTTGCCGAGTTCTGCTCTGGAAAGCTGCTAGATATGACCATGGTGGGAAGCAGAGAGTGTAAGACAACTTTTATATAGTTTGGAGGGTGATGTGATTTGAAAAAAGTGATAAAGTGTGATCCTTTTATCTCTTTTTGGAAAGCAGTACAGGACAGAATTTTAAGGAAAGCTTAGGAAAGGTTTCTCATATTAACCTTAACACTCAATTATTACTTTTTGGTATTATTTTATAACTGCACATAAGTCTCATTGTGGAAAAATGGTATAAACAATGACCTAAAAAAAGTGTTTTCTAAGTTCAGACAAGACAATATTAAATTGTGAACAAGGGAAAAAAGAGTTGTAGAGAGAGCTGCCATGTCACAAAGGGAAGAAATTATGATTATATAGGTGAGTAATAAGCTTATTTAATGTCCCTAAAACAAATAAATAATAAAATTTTCCTTTACTGGAATTTTATGCTTAGGCATTATGGAACTTGCTATGGAAATCCCAAATAGATTCAATGTAATGAACAGGTGAATTTTCTCACATATTTATTTCCATCTGCTTTTAATAATAGGTGTATTAATGCATATTTGTATTCACACTGCAGAATATCATTCTTTTCTCTTGATTTTGATCTATTGATTTTAACTGCGAACTACAGACTTTGTTAAGAAATGATCTGTAATTTTTCTTATGCAATAGAAAATATAGGGAGAAATGAGCAGTAAAATGGATTGAAAATTGTGTATTCCTGAAAGGAAAAAACCCAAAAAATCAAAACCAAAGCGTCAAGGGAGGTATGCTGTTTTATTCTGTTTATTTAAAGTAAATAGCGTTGCAGATTTTTTTGGTGACATTTTATTGATTTTTCAATCATGAACTAGACCTCTAGCTACTGTTAAGAAAGATCATTCTTATCAAAATTATGCAGATTTACAAGACCTAGGAGTTTTCTTTATTAACCTTAAGTTTCTATACATGTCAAATTCATCTTCAGCTGATTTAGATTTAGAATTATTGGAACTTTACTGCCAAAAGAAGGATTTGTGGTGGTTTTTAAAGTTTGTTTTGCTTGTGATAACAGAATCACAGAATTGCTTGGGTTGGAAGGGAACTTAAATATCTTGTTTCAAGCCCCCTGCCATGGGCAGGGGTGCCTTCCTCTGCCCCAGGCTGCTCAGAGCCTCACCCAACCTGGCCTTGAGCACCTCCAGGGATGGGGCAGCCACAGCTTCTTGGGGAAGCCTGTGCCAGTGTCTCATCACTCTCACAGGAAAGAATTTCTTCCTAATACCTAATCTAAATTTACTTGCTTATAGACCTATCATTATCCCTTGTCCTGTCACCTTTTTTTTTTTTTAAATGCAGTTGTCATGAGAAAAATTATGAAATAAAACCAAACACCTGATATCCTTTTGTGTCATAAAACATATTTCCTACAATGTACAATATGGCCTATTACCACAGATCCAATTCTGTAATAAGCAGGAGAGGTGTATGTGGAAGGAAGTTGGGATGGAATTATATTATATTTCCACAGGAAAGGACGAGAGTTATTTCATCCACACAGCAGCATTTCCCTCTTCTCCTGGGTTTTCAGGTTGCTCTCAGTTACTCAGCTTGATATACTTCTGATCTTTAAACACAGTCATGTCTACCTTGCAGCAAAGAAAGAAAAATCATTAAATACATTTATCTTTCTAAAAAAATAGGATTTTTAGTGGTTCCCTTGGACTGTGACAGGATAGTAAGCAATTTTATCCAAAATCAACAGCTGAACTTTCAAATTAGGCACTTGTATAAATTGCCTTTCAATGATGGCATTTATCTACAAACAGAAGTTAATTCATTTGAAGGTACAATGTGATCTTAAAAGTATCACTGTTCTCTTTTCCTCTCACAGTGAATGGAGCTAAACAGAGTAAAAGGTCCTTACCCTGTGTAAAAAGTTGTAGAGATATTAAGAGCAGTTGTTATAGAATAACTAACCTGTCATGACAGAATAGAAATATTCTTGGCATTTATTGGCAGTTACCACTGAAAACCTTCATATGAATCATTCTTCTTTCATCCTGCAAATATAAACACACAGACCTGCAGCTGTAACTCCAATACCATTGCATGAATATCAGAAGTAATACTCAAATCATGCTGGTATTGACCTTGGATTTTTCTCCCAGTCTAATAATTATCATGAAATAAAATTAACCTTTTTTGGAATGTACAATAGACAACAAATCAAATGTACATATATGTAATTATGTTTCTGAATGTTAATTACATAAAAACCCTCTTGTTTTATATTTTTCTTCCAACATAAGGTTATGCCTTCTAAAAGGTTTCCCAAATTGTAGCTTGTAGGAAAAAGAAAATAGGGAAACTGTCCATAACTATTTTTTAGCTGTGACCTTACATTGCTTGAGACCTAAAATGTTACTTTTTTAATACAGCAGCAAATGGTTTTATCATTATTTTATTAAATTTCAGAGGAAAGAAAGCAATTGTGCATCAATGCTTTATGTTTTCTTTAAGGGAAAAAGCTAACCTGGGTCACAGAAGGCCAATGGGAATATGTACTATAGGCACCATATTTATTCTACTTGTAAATGCCAAGTGATTCAACATCTGCAAAGCCACATTTAAAGAAAAACTTTCCCAGATGATTTGATAGCTTTTACATCTGTAGCAATGTACTGTGGGTCATATTTATAACTGCCTAAGCTGGACAAGGAACATTTCTGTTAGGATTTTTTTCCATGGTTAACCTCCATGAGAAAGATACTCTGAATTTCCAAAATAGTAATTATAATCCCAGGTATAAGTTTTCTTTTTTATTCTTCTAGGAAGGATCAGATTTATACACAAAATACTGTTACTCTTACTTCTCTTATTCCTTTTGAGGGAAGCTACTGAGGTTTTTTTGGCCATGTTCCACATTTTCCATATTCCTTGCTGCATCCTCTGTGTGCTGTCATTTGAGAGACTCCTGTGGAAGTCCAGAATGCACTGGGTGCTATTGAAAAATATAGAAAGGATTAGAAGAGTTTCTCCAGTAATTAGGCAGGAATGCTTCCATTGAGGTCATTGCAGGAGTTATTGTCTTAGCTTGAGTAATTGAAATGTTTTGTTTAACACACATAGTTGCTTTCTGAAATAGAAGAATCTGTTCCCATTTCACTGGGAAGAAGTTTCTATTGTAAATATATTGCAGCAAATATATTGATTTTTGTCTTTTATAGACACACTGGTTTTAATTCTAATTTTCAAACTAATTAGGCAGATAAAGATGGGAATAAAAATATAAATAATAGTTCCTTTCTCTGTGGTTCCATCCTGTATAGCTGTAGGTGGGGAGGGGGAGTCCTAAAGAAATCATTACTTCTGTACAGCACTGTCAGTATGACTTGAGTCACACCAGGCACTATGACTGGATACAACACAAAATTCTTGCCCTTTGAACTCCATTCTGCACACCTCCTATCCCTGACACACAGGGCAGCTTCTTCATTGTCTGGACTACTTATTTTGCAGGTCATAAAGCTTTATACAGAGATTTTGTCATCAGACTCAATGGTCTGTGAAGGATCTTGAACTTACCAACTCATTCAGGCTTGAATTCAGGACTCCTGCAACTGCTGCTGCCTTTCCTTTTCTTCATCTGTCATTTTCTGTTCGTACTTTGCAATAGAAAAAATTCCTTACTAGAGTTACATTTTATTTTTAAAAAGGATGCATTATCTTCACTTAAAGAAAGATGAGTGACTGGACTAATTAATTTCTGGTAGATTGGAACATGTCTTTTCCTTGGATACAAAAGACAAAACAAATATAGAAGGATTAATCCTTCCCATGGTACCCTCTTTCTCATGCCTGCTTGAATCACTGTCTCCTGCCATAAACAAAGTATGTTCTTCAAATTCTACATCTTCTGCTCCTTATTCTACCTTGAAGTACAAAATATTCTCATCCAAATATCCCTTTGCTGTAGAAACTATTTTTTCTATTAGGTTTCTTCGATCCTTCTCCACATTCTACTGGGGTGGGATGGTGAGAGTGGGAATTGAGTGAGTGGCTGTGTGGTGGCTAATTTCCATGTGGCCTTAAATCATGTCAGAGGTGAAATATGATTGGGCTAAAATACATGATCTCACTGTTCAGTAGAATAGTTTCTACCTCTATATAAATATATATATATCCATTTTTTGCCATTAAGTTAGTTTTTCAATTTGATTCAATACTCATAATTTTTTCAAGTGTCATTCAGTCATTCTTGTTCTGTTTGATGGTAATACAGAAATGCACCTGAGACACAGAATGTAACCAAGGCAGAGCCTGTTTCCATTGGTCATAGTCCCTGAAGTTTTGGTCAGCTTGCTTCCACCATAGTCACATTGACTGAATGTCTCAATTCAAGCAGGAATAACTCTTGCCACAATCACAAAAAAAAAATCATTCCCAACAGGATAATTTTATTCAATTTGAATAAAAAAAATTCTGATTAATTGTCTTGAAGGTCTACTAAATTTTCTGTATATTAGTTGATACAAAGGTCAATTCCCCTGATTTTTATGAAAGTAGAATGCATGTTCCTCTTTCTACTACTTTGATGTAGAAATTGAGAAGAAAGTTGAGTAAAGCCCCTTGAACTCAAAATTATATTTAAATAGAATTAATTATTCATTTTAAAAGTAGTTTAAAAAGTCTTTTTGAGGGATTAGCTCTTCACACAAGTAGAATGCAAAGAACTATTTGTTCTAAACTAAGCATGAGTCAATTAATATGATCCATTATGTTATTATATATTAACTATATATATATTATATTAACTATTAACTATATATATTATATTAACTATATTTTGAAACACACAAAAAAAAAAAAGGTGTTTTACCTTGGCAAACAATATTATAAATAGTGTTTCTTTTTCTCTCATATGTTGTTTCTACTGCATGAGTGATTGATATTTCCTATGACATAGCTAAGAATAAGTTGCTGTGTGTTGTGGTATTCTCACAGTCTCAGTCAAAGAGAAAAAGATAATTTCCCAGGCTCATCCCAGAAAGCTCAGAGAAGGAATTAAAACAGTTATTATGTTGGTCTCTGCACCTGGTGTTTATGAAAGATATTCACAAGAAAGTGTTGTTCCAATTGACCAATGGTGTGAGAATTGTTCCTAAAGACTAATCAGGTCTCAGGTCCACGATCGTCTCTATAAGAAGTGTGATTTTCTGTTAATAAATGCCTTTTATGCCTTCTGAATCATGCAGTCCATATCTTACCTTCTTTACTGTCCCCTATACCTTCTGTGTCAGTGTGTGATAGTTTTGGCTGGGGTAGAGTTAATTTCCTTCATAGCAGTTGTTATGGGGCTGTGTTTTGGAGCTGTGCTGAAAATAGTGTTGATACTACAGAGATGTATTAGTTGCTGCTCCTGAGCAGGGCTCACACAGCACCAAGGCCTTCTCTGCCAGCCAGAGGGCTGGGAGTGCACAAGGATCTGGGAGGGGACACAGCTGGGACAGCTGGCCCCAGCTTACCCCAGGGATATCCCAGACCATGTGGTGTCGTGCCCCTTCTGGGGGCAGAGGGAGGGAAGGGGGATGTTCAGAGTGATGGTGTTTGTCATTCCATGTCACCATGGCACATGATGGAGCCCTGCTCTCCTGGGGATGGCTGAACTTCTTCCTGCTCATGGAAAGTTGTGAGATAATTCCTTGTTTTCTTTGCTTGTGTCCATGGCCTTTGCTTTCCCTATTAAACTGTCTGTGTCCCAGCCCAAGAGTTTTCTCTTTTACCCTTCTGATTCCCTCCCTCATCCCCATGAGGGAGAGTGTTCTCAGCTGGGGTTTAACCATGACACTCTGCCTGATATAACCAACAAAAGGCACCTTTGCCACTTTCTGAAGATCAAACAGATTGCATTCTGCTGCTTTGAAAAATGTGCTTTTATAACTTCTGGCACAATTAATTTATTTGTTTTACTTTTAAAAAGTCAGATTATGACATGTCACAATTACCTTTCTTTATTAATTTTAGATACCTCATTAAATTGATCAGAAAATCTCTCACCCATAGTTCAGGGTCATTGAGAAGAATGTTTTTGTTTGCAATGCTCAGTGGAACACAGCTTTCTTCATATTGTGAAACAACCATGATAAATTAACATGAATTGTCAGGCTTCTTTCAGGCAATGCTTGGTCAGTAGTGTAAAGCAATAAGCATATATTTATTGCAATTATTGCAGAAATAAAAGAATTAGCATTAGCTAAGTTACAAAACAATGTGCCCTGTGGAGATTGCCTGAAACAATTTAATGAACTTGAGACAATTCTGACCATCATTCTTCCAGTGGGACAGGTATTTTACATGACTGTCTCCAAGCACAGTCTGTCACTGTCATCCTCATCAGTGCCACCGTATCTCTTGTGTGACATATGCAATATTTGTAGATAAATATCAAGTCAAGCTTCTTCTGCTGAACATTTTAATTTAAATCGACCATGAACTTAGGAAACCATAAAAAGGAGATGGAATTAACCTGCATTGTGTCAGGGGCTGTCAGCATGGTGGATGCTGATATCCTTTGATTGAATCTAGAGTGAGTTCTCTAAGTATTTAACACAGAATAAATGTTACTTTTCCTCAACTGCTCTTAATCATCCAGACATCTTCCATAATTAGAAAACAGCTAACAATACAACCTCCCACTCTTAAAACTAGGAGACTCAGAGATTCCATGGAGTCATTAGTGTTTATTTACTTGAGAGACTCTCAGTTACCTCTGTGACAGAGAGGATCATCCTGCCTAGACTCCAGCAGTTATCAGGGCAACAGCCAGCATTGCACAAAAGAATTGTGCTGCTTTCACACCACTTAAATATGTGTTCATTGAGTGATTTTTACAACTGACACCAGTGGTTTTGATCCTCAGCACGTGTGTAACAAAGCTGAAATTTATATTTTCTTCAATTCTAAGTATAAATACAAATAAAGCACAATGAACCTAACTGAGAAATAAAATCAGGCCTTTCACAACATTTTATCTGAAATCCTGGTTCTCAAATGCTATGCATGGAAATGACATCACAGGTCATACAAATTAAAACAATTAATTTTTTTTTCTGCAGGCCTCCTGCCAAGAGTTATCTACTGCTGATACCCAAGAGTTATCTACTTCATGGATAGAGGGAACTGGATTCTGGTCCTTATGGCGTGTTTCTGTTTTTTCTTTCTTTTAATACAAAGGACAAAAATTGGCCATATTTTTGAGTCATAGTCTTAATTTTCAAGGGGTATTGTGATGCACTTAATGCATCACTGGACTTGCACATGAAACTGGAACAGGCATGGCCAAGTTTCCCAGGATACTCATTGTTCTGTAAAGAACCAGACCCAAGAAATCTATCAGGTAAGAAGTGAGGACTGACTGTTTTCCACATGACTATCTAGACAAATGTGTGGTATAAGAGCCATACGTGGAGACTTATACCACTAAATTTCCATTAAAGCTTTGCTTTAGTTTTTTTTTTTTTTTTAAACCTTCCATCAGCTTGGATCTTAGTGCCCTATTTATTGATTTACACCAAAATCAGTAGGTCACAGCAAACAATCTGGCCAGTGCCTTCTACAGCTAATGTCCACTTGCTTTTCCAGAAAGCTATTCCCAGTATTATTAATCTGTACTAGCAATGATATAATATTATTTGTAAGTAATCATTCATTTCACTTTGGACTGTTATATAGCAAAGTCTAGGCAAACCTGATACAAAGGAAATGAACTAACAGCATCTATTTATATTAAAAGACACAAGATTTCCATCAGAAAATAGAAAATGAGATCCTAGAATTTTGCTTGACTGATATATATTAGTGAGAATAATGCATATAGTGAATACTAAAAAAACTCAGGACAATTTAATGAAGGGAATCTTTTCTGTCCAAGTTTTTTTCTCATTTAGGTTTGACACAGGGTTATACTTAAACAGCAGCAGGTGATTGACAATGGGAACTAAATCTTGGTCAAGCTATTTGGATTGCTCCAAACTCTACTTTCCATTCTTGTGTTAGTTCATTTGCATCCACAGAAGGGTAAATCAGTCTCATCTGCTGATTTGATATCACAGTTTTCTAATTCAAAATTCTCCCTTATGCTGTGTGGCTCAGAATGGCAAGCTGATTTTTGTCATCTGTATGTACATACATACTAAGGGGTAATATTTTGCTAATGTTTTTTTAATTTAAAGTATAACAGAAAGCAAAATTTTAGAAAGGAGGATATGTTGAAAATTTGATAGAAAGATAGTAAGGGGGTTGTCACATTTCCTTGTTGGTTTGGTAAGTCAGAGCAAATTCACAGGTGCTCCACAGGCCACACTGCAAGGGAGACAATGGGGAACAGAAACAATGTGAATGTCTGTTTCCCACAGATGGCATAAGAAATGTCTGTTTTTTATAGCCTGCATGAGATCTCATGGAACATAAATTTGGGAGTGGTGGAGGGAGGGCAAGGTATCCTTGAACAGATGCAAGATGGTCTTTCACAGATTTTTGTGACTGGAAGGGACAATTCTGAACATCTTGCCATGTTTGCATAACAAATGCTACTTGTGTTTTCTAAATGATGAGAGAGATGGGGTAGCTAGGAAACTAAATTTGTACGTTAGAAGAAACTGCCAGTAAGATAAAACTGCTAGACTAACACGTAAAATATTAAAACATGTAAACCACTGCCTACACCATGTTTAAGAGTACTTTTAAGTGAAAGGCTTCTGTTCAGTGCAATCACCCAATAGACCTTTGTAGGCTTACTATGTTGGCATCCATGCTACCATATAAACCAGAAGACAATACTCTTTAACAGGATTACCTGAGCTCATGTCTGGAGAACACATAAGGACCAGGACATGAGAACTTTTGTTTTGCTGGACTAAGATGATATTACCTATAGATTGTTTAGCTGCATAAAAAATGTAATATGGGGTTGCTGCATAAGTAGGATAAAGCTAGATTCTCTCTGAACTTCCAAACAGTAAAACCGGTGTTCATAATATGAACAGTTAAAGTACAGAGACCTGTCTGCTCATAGAAGATCATGAGCCATTTAATTTTATATTTCAGAGATTCTACATAAAACTCTTTATGGTTACACAAAACGATAAAGACCAAAGCACCAATGGCAATACAAAAAATGTAAAAAAGTCTGGAAGTGGCACCTTCTATCTCTAAAAGTTATTTCCTGTTCTATAAGAGTAGAAGCATATGATGTGATGTAATTACCTTTATTAGACCCAGACTTAGACATGAGAGAGGTGTGATTCTCTTGTTATTTTCCTGCTTGTAAATCATAGAATGATTTGGGTTGGAAGTGACCCTAAAACTCCCCTGCCACGTGCAGGGACACCTTCCACTAGATCAGGTTGTTCAGAGCCCCATTCAGACTAGCCTTAAACACTTCCAGGAATGGCACATCCACCATTTCTGTGGGCAACTCGTTCCAGTGACTCATCACCTTTCCACTAAAGCATTTTTTCCTAATTTCTGATCTAAACATGCCCTCATTCAGTTTAAAGCTGTCACCCGTTGAGCTACCATTCTGCGCCATTGTAAAAAGTCCCTTTCCAGCTCTCTTGTAACCCCTTTAGGTACTGGAGGGTGCTGTAAGGTCTCCCTGGAGCCTTCTCCAGATTGAACAATCCCAGGTCTCTCAGCCTGTCTGCAGAGGAGAGATGCTCCAGCCCTCTGATCAGCTTGGTGACCTCCTTTGGACTTGCTCCAACAGGTCCATGTCCTTCCTGTGCTGGGGACCTCAGAGCTGGATGGAGCACTGCAGGTGGGATCTTACAAGTGCAGAGCAGAGGGAGAGACTCACCTCCCTTGCCCTGCTGCCCACACTGCTTTGGGTGCAGCCAAGGACATGATTGGCTTTCTGGGCACATTGCATGAAACTTTCTGTGACTTCAAACAAATGGAAAGTAAAGGACTTGCACTTTACAGCTTGACTATTTTTATGCATCACTTTGACTTCTATTTCATGCAGACAGCTTAACAAAACCTTAGTTGGTTAATTTGAATGTAATCCTTCCAGGTAGTGGACATCCAACCAGCATTTCTCAGGGTAATTAGTGAATCAAATAAAATGCTAATGGAAGCAGGTAATTACTTGAGAGCTGATGGATAATAGTGGGAGGTAATTATTTCAGTGTCTGCATGGTCTTACTCAAATTGCAGATGGATTGCCACAGCCTTGCTCTAGGAAAGCTTGAAGTGTCACTACTTCATTTTGAAAGGGATGGGATAGAATCATTGCTTGAAAAAGGATGCATCTCAGACCATAAAAGGAAGCACAGTCACATAAACACTTTAATTTGATAAGATAGTCTATAATTTTGACAGGCCAAAGTAGTCCAGTGTATGGAAGATACAGTGCTTCTTAAAAGCAGATTTTTACTCTGTACAAAGTTGATTAGAAAAAAAAGATTCATTAAAACACGAATGAAAAACATCTGCTTATATGGCAGATGGTAATTCAGCTATCAACACATCCAACTGTTAAATGAATGGACTGATTTAATACAAAAAGTGTGGCTTTCCCTCATCTATGGCTCATTCATTTACAGATTGTTGAAGTATTTTTTTTTCGTATTAAACTGAGCTTTTCAACAATTCAAAATTATTCAAGTCCTCCTCCCCCTTGCCTCTGGCATACACCTTCTCTATTCTTTTTAGCATTGCTGCTAAAGACAAATGATTCATCCTTAATGTGGAAAAGTGGAAATTTTGTCCTTTCCAGGCATGGCTTTTGGCTGCTGTAACACTGATTTCTAGGGAGTTGAACTGATTTTATCTGGTTTCTCCTTTACTGTGGAGAAGGATGTTGTGAATTTACTTCCTGAATTCCTAGAATAATTTCATAATTAGAAGTATTGCAATAAAGATCTCTTTAGATACTGCGGTCAGAAAAAAATTCCTAAAACAATTGCACTGAATCCCACCCTTAAAAGTAATATAATAAAACAATTATGAGGCTCTTTGCACAGTGTCTTTCATATCCTGGAGGCCAGCAAAAAGCTGTCACTTGAAGTAATTTCTTGGCTCTTGACTACTCATTGCAGAAGACCACGCTCTGCCGTGCATTATACTTGTGCAACATCATTGCATTCAAAAGGGTTGTGAAACTGAGACCTGCAGATAGAATTTCAGATGTGCCCTGCATTTATACTGCTCAACTGCTATGCACTGACTTCTCTGTTTTTTGAAGTTCATCATTTTCTGTATGTGACACAAATAAATGCTTAGAATTGGACCGTTTTTATTCTTTAATAAGTGTAGGAGCTCTGTGTTTGATTCTAAAATTACTAGGAAGTAAAACTTCAAGTTTTGGAGTAGCAGAGGAAACCTCAGAAGAATACTGACACCAAGTCAGTGAAAGGCAAGTGGCTGGGGCTTGGTCTGAGACCTAAAAAAAGTGGAGTTGTTAACTTAAGCATTTCTTTATCTAAAAACACAAATTGTGTAATAAAGTACAAATGCAGAATTATAAATAAAATATGTATAGAAAATATATATTTAAAATGTATAAGTGGCTTCTTGGTCATTTTGACAAAAAGACAAGAAACAAGGCAAGATAAAGCTTCTGTGAGGGTAGAATCAAAATAAAATATGTAATAAAAATTAGTATTTTCTTCTGTTTCCAGTGATAGATTTTAGTGCAGTTGACATTTCTGGTTAGGACACAGATTGTCCTTTGACTCACATGAGCAAATGCTGCTGTGGCTTTGGTGAGAACAGGAGGTTTCCCACTCATATCAGTAATACCTCAGGAAATGATGCTTGGGCTTCTCTTGAGTGCCTGATGTTTATAATGAGCACCTTGGAAAAACAGATGGTGTTCTGAACTTCTCTTCCTGATGGCTTGAAAATGCATGTTAAATGCTGGTTTGCATATTCAAATCTATAACCACAATAAACCATAGCAGAGAAACTACAGTATTTTTTCTTAAAGTTGCATGACTCACACAGCAGAGAAGTCCAGCTGAGTGAACACACAGTTTCTTGAAAATAGGTCATTTATGTTGCACTACAGTAGCACTACCATTACAAGGAAGTCCCCAAAGTTTTAAAAATCTCTCCTCTGGAAATGAGCATCAAAAGAACCCTGCAATATTCTCTCCATTACTCTATCCATCAGATTTCTCCACAGCAAGTGTTTCATTATTAGTTCTTTGAAGTCAGTGTCAAACAAGCATGTTGAAGAAAAATACCTTTGTCTCATTTTGGGCAAAAAAAAAGGCCTGGAATGCAGGCTGCTCTCAAGCTATGTCAGGAATTCAGGATGTTAAAGGCTTTGAGCATATTTCTGGAAGTACCTGTTATAAGACTGTATAGAATTCATGTACATACAGACATCCAGAAACAGCACCCACTTTTATTTGTATTAGACTGGGTTTGAAACTTGTTGGACCCTGGATTTCTCCTACACAAGATTCCAGGTCAGGAGTGCTCATCTGTTAAGGAATGCACTTTAAGCACTCATTCCTCCCTGAGCAAAATAGCAAGGCACAAATTTGCCAGCAATAACAGCAATGGCAGCATACAGGCTTTATTAGTTCATCCTTAAAGCAATCCAGAAAATGCTATTCATAACATGGTTGAGTAGGTGGAAATTTGGAACAAACTTACACAATTGGTATAACTGTTCATAATCCAATGAGCCTTTCAGGTAGTTAGTAAACTTTCACTCTTTTTCTGAAGTCTGCTTGTGTTCAAGGTACCTTTCTTGGAAACGGAGTTTAAAAATAATTTCCCTTGAAGTCAATAAGTGACTCATCAAGACAAATGTTTTGACCAGGATTTTGCTTTTACTGACATGTTTCAGAGCTGAGATCAATGAGTGTACATAGCTTAAAAAGCCAATCAACCTTTAGAAGAGTCTGAAAAACATTGTGCTGCTGCATTTGTCAAAGAGGGAGTAACTGTATAGTGAGAAAGGGAACAGATCATTCTGCAAATTATTATGAAATCAATACATTCTGAGGTTTTAAAATATTTTTATATGGTTTCTTCCATTCATATAGAGAATATTTAATAATTTTCTGTTAAGATGTTCCCTTATTTTATTATTTTGCAAATTTTTGCAAATAGTAATTTTTGTGTAAAAATTTTAAAAGATCAATTAATAAAAATATAAAAAAGCATTTTATAATATATTTTCTGATAACTGTTTTCCAAAGTTTTTTCTAGGAATTTGTGTTACTTTTGCAGCTAAACTTCAGCAATAACAGAAGGAGACTTAAAAAGAAATTTTTGACGCAAAGGCTAAGGCATAAGTGAAACATGACAAATAAGGAGGTCTGTAGCAAATGATAAAGTTTCATGGTACACTGAGCTACAGTGTTCTGACATTAATTTTTTAATTAAAGTGAAATATTAGGATTCAAACTGGTTCAGCTTCACCCAGATACAATGCAAACATCTGAACTGGGAGTTAGAACTTTTCTGCAGACAGTGGACAGAAATGGAATTTTTCTGGTATGTGTCTGATCTCATAATATACCTTTACTGTAAGTGAGGTGAGATGCACTCAGCAATTGCCAGTTCTGCCCATTACCCACAAAGGGGGTCTGTGTACTTAGCTTAGATGCAGATATCTTCACTGTATGCAGTTTGTCAAAAGAAGTATATCAGGTCTTTTTCAACCCAAATAATTGAAGGAAACAGTGTAGACAAGGATCTCTTGGGTTAGTGTTTAATTGAAAAGCTTGAAGTTAATATTTGACCCTTCTTTCACCTCTGTGAGTCCACTGTAACTTTAGAAAACTTCATTGACTCAGATCTCATTATTAGGCAGATAAGATTATAGTACAGCTTCAAGCATGAGGAAAATACCATGCTCATTCAAGTTTGGAAGTTCATTATGCTTGTTATCCCTGGACCTAATTTAAGTAATTTTATTTTCTGACTTTTAAAAATTATACAAAAGCAATTTGTTCAATATGCAGTAAACAAGTAAATTGGCTATTTAATTTTTGACATCATGGTTTTATTTTAAATATTCCTATTGAATTTTTATTTTGTAGTAGGATTTTAAAATTCCCCACCTTGAACTCCCTTACCCATGAATCAATTATCTCACCTGAATAAATCTGCTTACAAGACAAAGAATGTAGAAGTCAATGGATAAATTCCCTTGAGCTGAATGGACACACTTGAAGGGAGCATAAATATTTTCATAATTAATGTTTCAAATTCTCAAAAAGATTAAATCAAATGTAATCTTATGTGCTTGGGAAAAAACACATATATCTACACTATTCTGATCAGCTTCACTTTTAAAATCTCTTCTATTGCATTTGAAAGTGGTCTTGAAATAGAGCTATAAATAAAGAAATTTGGATGTTTTATTTTCTCAAGCTCTAAAAATGATAATTTCCTAGAAATTGGCACAGAGGAAATTGATCTTCTAGGTGGATTATCCAAAGACATAAGTAAGCAAAAAACCAGCTTATAAGTACTAAAAGTATAATGCTTTAATTACAAAACCAGACATGATGAACTGTAAATGTTGTGTAATATCATAATGAATATAGGGTATAGGAAAAAGCTATGAAATATTGGCAGATCAGTGAGCAGATGAAATGAAACTAGAAAACATATGTCCAGACATAGTCAAGACTTCAATTTGCCATTTTCTGGAAAAGTCATGAAAGGAAAAACATGACTTTTACTTCCAAAGCCTCATGGATTATGAGAAGAAGCCTTGTGGGATCAGACTGCATGTGGTGGAAAAAGTTAAAGATAGCAATCCAAAAGAAATTAGCTATGGCAGCTCCTGTCACAAACATTTTATTGGAGCTGTTATTTCTTTTTTTCTGGAAGACTGAGGTAGAAAAAAGTGTAACTAATTTTTTAGATTTTAAAACGTATTTCACGTCTCAGAGTGTGTGTTCTGCAGAAAACCCAACCATGCATGAACTTTCTTGCATGAACATACATTTCCCACACAGTGGTCATTTCTGCACTCCCACCTCTGGGGAAGACACTTGAGGAAAGAGAAAGTATTGCATGCTTAGTGTTAAGTGGTGTAACACCTATCTCTATTGTTTATTTCTGTAGGACAAAAGCAGAAGCACAAAAGTGAAACTTAACAGTGCTTTGTCCCGTGGGGAGATTTGTCTCACTAGAGCTTAACTGTAGTCCAGTACAAGATCTATTTCTTCTGCCATGCATTTTCTCAGTGGGAATAGAAGGGGATGATGCCTTAAGTTTTAGCTTTCATATTATCCAGATTCTGTAGTGCATTAGTGTTTAACTCTGAACTTCATATGAAGTGTTAGCAAGTTCTCCCCACAGTTTAGTTAGACAAAGGAATCCTTCTCCAGCCTGAGAACCAAGGACACCACTGCAGCTTGGGGCCCAAAAAGTTCAAACAAATATGAATTGAGGAGAGCAATCTGGGAGGATGGGACTTCATAACCTGAAGCTGTAATCGGACAATTAACCCCAAATGTAAATGGACCAAAAAACTTATAAAAGTTTAAACATGTGTGACTTGTCATCCATCTTGGGTAGAGTCATGGCTGGGGTCTTGTACTGCCCAGGGTGTATCCTTTGAAGGCCTTTTTAATAAATACCTATTTTATTCCTTTTTCTCTGTCTCACCTCTGTCCTAGGTAGCCTCTCAAGGCATCAGGGAAGCTAAGAGACAGTTTGAGTGAACAGGTAAATTAATCATTATATGATTAGGAAAAAAACCAAGCCAACTTTTTATTAAAAAAAAAAAATCTAGCCTATATAGAGACCAAATTTATTGATTTACAAAAAATAGACAGTAGCTTTTAAAGGTAAAATTTATTTGACTATACATTATTGTCAGCCAACTTCATTTTATAGGGCATTTTAAACAATGGAAATAATTGAATCCTCTAGATAAAAAACAGCCAGCAAGACTCTCTTGATTCTGCTAGATATTGATTTCTCTTATCTCATGCTCTCAAACATGACCAAAACAGTAACAGCTGGAGGAAAGAACAGCAGCTGTCCTAAGAAGAACCAAACTGGAAAGCACATTGCCCAGGAGAGAAGGATCACCTGCAGCTGCCCAGCATGGCACTAGAAATAGGCAGCCTGGCAAACAAAAACATGGACTGAAACAGTGAGGAAACTTCTAGAGCAAGCCAAGGATGCCCAGAAGGTCAAGGCAGGAGATTACATCACCCTCAGGTCACTGCCTTTGGTAAGATGTGAAAAGGACAAGTTCCCCAAGGCAAAAAACAGAACCAGTGTTTAGTTTTGTGAGGAGAATGAAAAAGAGCAGCTGAGTGACAGCCTGGGGATCAACAGGATGCATGTTTGGGAAAGTTAAAGGAGTTTGTCTGTTTTAAAAACAAGGCAGGAAAACAGGTCAAAATGCTGTGATCAGGAACCAGTCAACCCAGAAGAATCTGTGCTGGCTATGAAAAGTCATAAAACAACTATCTCATACTAATATTTTGTAGCCTTGCTATTTTTCCCTTTGTATAGTTAACCATATATTTGCAAAATATATTTTCTCTTTCTCACATGATGAGCTTAAGACTGGTGGAGAAGAGAATTCAGTACACAAAACATCTGCTTAAATGTAAGAACCTGAATGTGTCAGTCTTCCTATAGCAAGGGTCTGCTTTGTCTTACTCAGCAGGTGCTGCTCAACACCCTCAGAGGGAGCCTGTGACCTGCTGCTCTGCCCCACAGAATTGCAGGACACAGGCAACTACAGCTGCTGTGCTCAATAAATAACACATATAGAGCTATGACTGCAGGATTTCATATTCACAGAAAATCCAAACCTCATCCCCCCTGCCCCCAAGATACCACCTGAGCTGGAGTACTCAGAGAAAGGGAAAACAATTAGGTCTGCTGAAGCTGAAACACACTTCAATCATTTTATTTCTCCTGCTGTAAATTTTATTAGTAAGTATTGATTAATTTCACTCTTAACCACACTGCAAATCAAAGACTTTAAAACATTCTGCTTGTGTGGGAAGCCTGCAGAGGCTGTAAATGGGTCTGGTTCGTTATATCACTGTAATTAATAAAAATGTCATGAAAATGAAACATTCTGGAAAATTTAGAAATATTTCCTTACATTGTGTGAACAGCATATTAGGAACATTCTTTCTACTGAGCTGTGCTGATCCATCAGGGACTTGGGACATCCAGGAGAGTACATGAAGAGTATGGGACTTTTCTTGCAATAGGCAGTGTATTGTAGGCAGCCTAAGCACATTTTCATTTTAGGCCACTTGTAAGGAAAATATGAATGAAATAGTTTTGGAAATGTACAGTTTTTTTCTTAGATCAAGCAGTTTAAAAGAGATTATGCACAGCAATGAGCTGTTTTGTGTTTGTCAGCTAGTGAGACCAACAACCAATGCTTTGTGAAACTTCCCCATGGCTACATCCTTGTATTGAAAGGGTCAGAGGAATTCAAGTGTTTTGAAGGTTTTATTAAGCAGTCATTTTTCCATCCAGAAGCTGAAAGAAGCCTGTTTCAGCATTTTGTCACTACTTTGGCCAACTCTGCCTGGGGACCACCCCAACTCTAGCCAGATTTTGGCAGATCATGGGTGCTAAATGGAGCAATGAAGCTGTAATTAATATAGAGGTTATATTCTGTTACAGGCAGCTCTTGTTCCAGCCTCTTTAAGAAGGCTGCCTGCAAGTAGGGGCTTTGGACTAAGTTCCATAAAAATTAGGCATGAAAATTAGGAGAGGTACTGTTGTCTACTGCTGAGCTACACTGAGTAAAGAGGCCTTGTGCTGGCTTGTATTTATGCTGACAGGATAACAAAAGCCCATATTTCAACTCAGTCAAGTTGGATTACAGATTCACATGTAAGCTACCTCATTCAAAATATCTCCTGTCACTCAATCTAGCTCCAAATATTGCAAAGATGTGTATGAAAAATGCAGCACTGGAGACTGATTTGTGTGTATCAGATATGTGAATTTTCTGGGCTCTTACTGACAACCTTAAAATGCACCTTGCACATACTCCTTATACAAAGACATATCCTGTAAACAGAATATGTTGGATTCTTGCTGTTGGATAGACAGGTCCTGTTGTTATTGCACAGCCAGAGACACAGAAATGTTGGGTTCTTCTGCTGCTTCCTGGAGTGCCTGAATTCAGAAATTCATCCAGGTTTTAATGGAGTTCCTGGCCAGAGATGGGCACAGTCACTGCTGGTTGAAATGGCAGACAGCAGAGGAGAACACAACCCAAGGCTAGCCCTTGTTTAGGTATTTCTAGGTTTCATAGCAAATAAGACAGTAAAAATGATTCCTTTCTTGATGGGAAAGATGCCTGATTACAGGCATGAATAAATATAGTTTATTATCCAGAATTATAGGTTCTGGATAATAAATAGGCTTAATATAAATTTTTTTAAACTATTTTTTTCAATTTTATGAATTAAAACAATTTAATTACGTTTCTTAGGGTTTCTGTTCCTAACAACTCTTTAAACAAGCCCCATATGAAATTAATTTATCCTGAGGGAATTTTTCTTTCCTACTCTTTTATCCACCTGTTATTTTCTTCAACACATTTTATTTTGACAGTGTCTGTATCTTGCCTTTCCATCTAACTTTCCACTGCTGTGAAGTGTTTTGGAAAAAAAGGTGGGTTTGTTTTTTTTTTTTTTATTTTCTGACATAAGGACTAGGAAAAAATTGCCTGATGGAGCTATTACCTTCAAGTACTTTGCCAATATGATGATAATGAAAGTTATTTCCTCCTGTAGTTAAAAATACACTTTTCAAAGTAATCATTTCAGTCCTCGAGCCACTTTTCATGACTCATTTCTCCAAGGCAGGGATCTACAGCATTGTTTGTGAAGTTCTCAATATTAAAAATATACATTCAATGTTTCCCTGAGTGTGAAAAACAGTTAAATCCAGTTGCAGATGAAGTCTGAAACTGAAACAAACTACACACAAATAACAACATACTAGATAACAGCTTTAGCTACTTAATTATAGAATTATAGAATTTTGAAGCTGTTAGAAACCACCTGCAAATAAAGCAAAATAAGGGTAAATTAGCGTTTTAAGAAACAACTGGATTAATAGCTTAGGTTGATAGCATCTTTGCCACTCCCACTTAGCCTATTCTAGATCTCTAGCTAATATATCCATATCGTTTAGGTGTTTGGATATTTTCACTCTGTGTATGGATTTTATATATTGTGGAGTTTGCACTTTTGGTCAATCATACAGTGGGTTTCAAAAGTGTTATAACTATTAATGAAACAAATTTGGTCCCTTGTAAAGAGACATATTCAGTGAATTCTTCTGAAAGGCTACTGACCATTCCATCCCATCCCATCCCACTACTGCAGGAATAAATGTAGCACTTTCCCAGGAGCAAAGAGCCCTCACATTAAGGAGTCCCTCAGGAAAAGGCTGCTGCAGCCTGGATCCCCCATGGGGCCAAAAATCCAGCAAACCTGTTCCAGTGTGGGCTCCTCTCTCCATGGAGCCACAGGTCCTGCTCCAGTACAGGTTTCCCACCAAGCCACAGCCTCCTACAGGTATCACTCTGCTCCAGAATCAGCCCTCCATGGGATGCAGGTGAATAATTTCTCCCCCATGGACCTCCATGGGCTGCAGGGGCACAGCTGCCTCACCAAGGGGTGCACCAGGGGCTACAGGGGAATCTGCTCCAGCACGTGGAGCACCTCCTGCTCCTTCTTCTGCACTCATCTGGGTGTCTGCAGGGCTGTTTCTCTCACACTTATCCTTACTCCTATCTTCCTTGGCTGCAATCACATTGTGCAACAAATTTCTCTCTTTCTTAACTCTCTTATCCCAGAGGTAGTACCACTGGCTGATGAGCTTGGCCCTGGCCAGCAGCAGATCCATCTTGGAGTCACCTGGCATTTGCACTGTTGGACATGGGGGAAGCTTCTGGCAGCTTCTCACAGCACCTGCCCCTGTAGCCCTCTGCTACCAAAACCTGGCCACACAACCGATACAGATATTTTAAAAAATAAATACACAATCAAAATCTTCATGCAGTGGTGTCACCTCTGCATGCCAAAAGTTCCAACAAAATCACTCAACAAAACTCAAGTATTACTTGCTTCTGTAACAAACTCCTGAAGCTGCCTCCCTGGTGGCAGGACACCATGCACTGTGTAGGAGCAGCTGCAACTTCCATTGTGACTTTGGTTTATTAACTTTCTGCTAAGGAAGTCCTGGAAGAAGTGATGTATCACAGGGAAGAGAACAAGAATCTCAGGATAAAGCCCACTCTTCCTCTACCACTGAAACTGAGATCTTTGATGTGTGAGCTCAGCTTGTTGTTGTTCTTTCACACTTGTAATCACTGAAACAGGCTGCTGTGACTGTGGAGGTGGAATGTTGGGTCTGCATAAAACAAATCAGCCAGCACGTATGTGTGGGCAGCCGCCTCATTGTAATTTGGAGAGGTTTGTCAGTGATCTGTGAGGATGGGTGGATGGAAGAGTGGCAGAAGCAATTGAGGCTGTGTGGGAGAGGAGCTGGTGCCCTCTACATGCCCTGCCTGTGGATGGGAGCATCAGTGCTCCACTGGAGAGGAGTTCAAATGCTGATAAATTCCAGAAAAATATAAAAGCTAAAAATAACAGTCTGGCTCTTTGTCTGGAGTAAATCAGCAGGGATGTGTTGAATCTCTGGGTTTACCTCAGCTGAGAATCTCAGCCTGTGTACCTCACCCTCATCTCACACTGCTCTGCCAGCACTTTGAGGGATAGCTGGACCATCTGGATTTAACCACATTCTAGTGCTGAGTTGAGAGGTGGAAGAAATTGCATGAGAAGAATTTTTAATAACAATGCTTATTCATTTAATGCTGTTCATATTAAGATTCCATTTGGAATGAATCAGTTCCTCTAAAATGAAAGTTTTATATATGATAAAGATTTTATCTTTTTTAGACTACTGTAGAATAGTTTAAAAAATAGAAGCTTAACTGAACTCGAAACTCTTTAATAAAACTATTACAGTGAGAAAGCAACAGCTTTCTGTCTCTGAAACCTGGAGACTGTAAAAACAGTTACCTGAATTTGCAAAGCTATTGTGTATAATTTACAAGCATTTTCAGAAAACATGCAAGCTGGCATTTATCCCTTCTGCTCAAAACAGTGCTTAACTTAAGAAATACAAGTAACATTTTACCTGGAAGCACAGCATGTCCCTGGTTGGAAGTTAATTTAAATAAATTAGTGGCCATCCACTCCTGCAATTAATTAATTGTCAAGGCTTTCTTGTATCAGGGCTCATTTTTGGAAAGCAGAAAAGTGAGACTTGCTTTCAAAACCTTAAAAGAAACACCAGTTTCAAACCCTAAAAAGGCTTGTCTGTAATCCACTGCTTTGAGTGTTACAATAATCAGAATTAATGTACATTTAGCTGGAAATCAGTTAGATTTCCTTTGACCAATTTCAAGCATCCCAAATCTAGTAAACCCACTCCTATATTTGCAGTCTAGAAGCAACATCTCTATCTCCAAAGGATCAGGGTTTCTGTGTGTAGGAAAGGCAAAAATGGATTTCGTGAGATGGCTCTTTGCAACCTCTCAGTTTTTCTATATGAATCTCATGTCATCATTTTGGTGCATTTCCTTCAGAAATAGTAAATTTCCAATAATCAGCCCAAGTTTAATAAGATATGACTATATCCTGTAGCAAGAAAGAACAGTTCTTTATCCTTTAAGTCTTACCATAATACTTAAAAAAGCATACTAGCCTAGCAGTTCTTAATCTGAACGGGTTCCAGCTCATCTCCTCTGTTTCTTATTGCCATTCATATCCTTGTTTAAAATAGCAGAGTCTCCATCAATTTTTATTTCCCTGTCATCTATTATTCCTCTCAGCCTTGAGCCATATTAAACCAAAGCTTTCATATTTTCCATCCATTTTGATCTGTCTCATGCTCAGCTTTTGCTTGTATTTAAAGCACTCTTAGTAAGAAAAAAGTCTGCAATGTGTGATCGAAGTATGGTTAGGACCTTAACCTTTATTCTGTCACTTAGAATCTAAAACATAAGCATGAGAGGTAAACAAATAATTTGTAATGAAGAGTAAATGAGAGAGAATTGATTGTGACTATTGTGGTTTATCTGCAAAACTTTGCAAATTTATTTTATTCAGAACATGCCATAAAGTATTATAATGTGAGTGCTTACAAATTACAGAATGCATGAGTATCAAACAAAATCAGAATATAATATGATATTAGGTCATCAAATTGTCAGTGTACTTTATGCCCCTGAGCTGTTTATAAATAGGTAGCAGCATTGAAAGATTAATCATTTCAGGAGGTTTATAAATAGGTATGGAATGTTTTTCCCTACATGAATAACACATTTTCAGTGTTCCATATTACAGCTTGAAAATCATGTCATACTCATTAGTGTACATTAAGCCACAGGACTTTGGCACTTATCTCAGTTAATTAGTTAAAAAAAAAAAGAGAGAGTACATTAGAGCTGGTAAAAAAAAAAAAAGGAAGATGCAAAGAAGGACACAAAAAGAAAACTCATTTTCAGTTGTGAATAATCTATTCATGGAGTTCCACCTAGTAAGTGCAAGCTCAAATATATTCATAGAGTGCATATTATTAGCTTGACTGTGATACGATCTTGGTTTTTTTTTTTTTTTGTGGCCAAAATCTCCTTGGAAAGAGTACAGCTAAATATGTTAGTTTTCCAAACCCCAGGTAGTATCTTTTAATAACTTGTGGATAAGAGAACACTCAGATTTTCCACAAAGTCCTGTCCTGTCCTGTGCTGTGGGGACTGTGGTGCCTAGTTTGCTTCAGAAGGCTTGCTCTGTCTTGGCTCCCAAGGGGGAGGTAATTCAGCCTTGATCCTGAAAGGCCCCTGCACCTCTTACTCAGGTTATGTCAGGTCTCTGGGCATCCTTTTCTGACCAGGTGAACACCCTGAGGAAATGAAAATGGATTTAGACCCTATTATCCTGTTGTGTGATAGTGCTGATAAAAGTGAGCAGAATGGTGTAAAGGGACTCAGCTCTTTCAGGATGCCAGAAAAAGTCAAAGGCTCATAGCCTGTCATCAAAACAAATGTAAAATGTCATTTAGCAGCAAATACAAGACAAGAGATTAAATCAGGAGTCTGGGTCACATTTTGGAGGCTGCAGTTGCTCTTATAGAAGCAAGTGAAAAAAAGAGACCCTGAATGAGTCTCAGCTGTTTTGCACTTCGCTGGAGGTTCCTCTATGGGTATCACATCTCCATGGCATTGCTGTAAAATAGAGTACATCTCGTTTGGGAGTTCAAAAGTGACTTTGTTCTTGCTTAAGCAGGGATCTGAAACGATGACAATGAGTCAGGCTGGGGTTTGACAAGGGCGTTTTCCCACTGAGGTTGATTTGCTCTAATGGCTATTGATTCAACAGACTGTAACTTGGAAGAAAGTAGGAGCTGTGAATGGAGCTGGGATGGAGGAATTAAATTACCCTAATGCAACTTTTAATGGACCTACCAGCAGTGTCCACTCCTTCCAGAAGGCCCTGAAAACAGCTCACTCCATAATTTCAGGCATTATCACAGGCAGTTGCATTGCTAATGCTGTGTATTGATAAAAGGATAAATGCTATTTTTGCTCTTGGTGTCAGGAGGACTGGGTATCACATTAACAGCATAGATCGCCGAAGTTCTGTCCTTGAAATAGTCATGGCTTTCAATTTCTTTCTCAGCATGTGTTTAAATATTCCCAAGAGCCCCAAACTGCCTCAAGTTGCTTCCTGTTTAAATAAAAGATGATTCCTCTTTCTATTCTGTGGAATCCATTCAAAAGAAAAGGTCATGCCCAAAGGGTGAAAGCAATTTCCTTATTCTTCTTTTCAGAGCTCTAGGGATTTGTAATTTAAGTTTCCCAGAACACTCTCTATTTTTTCCTAATTGATATTCTTTGTTAATTTTCTTTTTTTGGGGGGGTGGTGGTGTCATGTTTGTCTAGTCCTAAAGCAAACCCAGCATTTACCCAGTTGTTAAACCCTGGGACCCTCAGAAATGCAACATTATTGAGATATCCTCAGATCAGGTAAAAACATAATAAAAAGAAATTATTTCTTTTAATTTACTTTGTTTCCACTTATGCCTGACACCAGTCATTCTAAATGCACCTTTCTTTCTTACTTAAGAAGGGGAGACCACAGACTATTTCACAGGGAGGTATTAATGTTTAATAATAAGCATTGCTTCAGTGGTGACTGCAAGGTTTTGCTTTTTCAGAAGAATTTTTGTCTGAAAATTTATGTGACCTGGCCATTAGGCTAATGGGGAGAAATTATTCTAGCAGCCCTCAATGATATTTAAAAAGAGATTTATTTTTCTGATGATGTAAAAAAGCATACGTATTTTAAAAATTGGCTTTGTCTCTTCTTTTCTTTTTATGTTATGTCTTACATTGATAAGCTATGTTAATGATTACAGAAATAAGATAAATTGTTTATGGTTAAGCTCCTGTGAACATAGTAAATGCCAGCATAAATGGATCTAAGTCCATTTAATTCTATGGAAGTTCAAGCTCAGGAGTCAAAACATAACATCTTAAAATTCTTAGATTCAATTACTATAAATTTTTTTTTTTTGAAGAATGGATAATAGACTGATCTTTCACATTACATGAACAGTTGTTAACATAAATTATGATATATAACTATTAATTTAAAAAATTATTCTAATATTGAGAGGTGTTCAACTGGATTTTGAACACTCACAGTCAGGAAATCTGTATTTCTGGCTGGAATCTGATTTATTTTCCTTTTTTTGGATTTTCCATGCTGATGAGTAAGGAGAAGGTACTTGCTAAATAGCTCAATACTGCCAAGCTAACAAGTATGCTAAATGTCTTTAGGCTTTTTTTACTTTCTTTACAGTCTCTTTTCCCCACTCCTGTCTTACACAAACTTTGTTTAGTTGGATTTCTGGGAATACCCTGCTCGTCAGGATCAGGAATGTTGTTGTGCCTCCCTGTCACCCACCTGACTGCCCCTGAGCGGCTTTGGGCACTGCCACCAGACCTCCCATCCCTGGCAGTCCCTGACCTCCTTTCTCCTCCCAGGCATGCTGCAGGCTGTGAGATGCTTCCCCTGCACCTTCCCTTTCCAAAGGCCACCCCGAGAAGCACAAACCCAAAATCTGTGTTCAGCCCCAGGGACTTGAACCTTGTCACGCCCTGCAGCGGCCCGCGGCATCGTTTGGAGTCTGGATGCTCCCTGGAGTGATGGAGGTTTTGTGGATGCCTGCTGTGATCAAGGTTCAGCTTTGTTAGGCACAGGCAGTGGAGAGTGCAGCCACTCTCCTGTGGTGATGGGAGGGACTGCAAAACAAACTGGTCAAACTGTTTCAAAACAACAATCATTAAAAGTTGGGGTTTTCAAGCTGACGTACGTGAACAAGTTTAATGAATATTTACGAATAAAAAATTGGCTTAGAACTCTCTAGATAACCTCATGCATAATTCAATACTCAGAGTTGAAAACCAAAGACCTGTAGTCTGCTTTCCTTAATGTAACATTAAGGGTATACATTTTTATAAGCAGGCCATCACCTATTCCTATCCCATGCAAGTCCAGACTGATTACCTCCTACGTGTGCATTTATTATTCATAAGTATCTACTGAAAACTATGGATAACCATTTTAAGAGCATGTTTTGTTCGTGAACTTTCTGCCTATCTTTCCATTTTTCTTATTTGTAATGGATAACACTGTGAGTGGATGACTGAATCATTTTGACAGTAGAGCTAATAATGGAGCATGAGACTATGATATAAACTTTCCTTATAAATAATTATGGAGGTTAAAAAAAAATAGGTGCTAAAAATGCTACAGCTTTTTGGCATACAAAGTATATTAGATACTTGAGAGGAATCTTTGTGGGCAGTGAATAATGCAAGCACACAATCATAGCAAACCAAGCTGATCATAGCAAACCAAGCTGTTCCCAGGGACACTGTGGATCAGGCTTCCCTGTGTGTCTGGTGCTGGCTGAAGTCATGTATGAGAATTTGTTCTATCAATCTGAACAAAATTTCACAAGGGTGCCATCGTGGATATAAAATATTCTTAATCTTACTACGATTATTGTTGCTTGGCTTGAATGGATGATGTCTAGGGAGGGGTGTGTGTGTGAAAGAGAAAGAGAAGAAGGATGGCAAGTGACAAAATACACTAAAGATAAAAAGGAGACTGTTGCTATTCCATCCGAGGTCCTGGGTGTGATCTCTGCAGCAAATGAAAGAAGCTAAATGTTCAACTATTCTTTCTAAGTTTTCACTTTATGCATGCACAATTATGTGCAATTAACAAACCTATTTGTAAACCTAGAAAATTATTTAAATTTATATGAAAAAAGTCTGCAAATGTACATTTAAAATCTGGTTTACAAGCCTGAATAAAATATTATCATGCAGAGGAACCTTTTTCAAGCAGTGACTCAACAAATTCTTTCAGAAGTGAAAATATGTGTCTGACACAGGAACCTCTGTACTCTTTCAGCAGCCTAGGAGCAGCCTGGTAGTAATTTGCCAGGCTGAGAACAAACCAAACCAAAGGAGGAGCTGCCCTTTCCTTGCTCCTACCTTCTCTAATGAACAAATTATTCAAAGATATAAACCAAGCTGTTGAAAAACTTCAGACTAGAGAATGTGCAGCAGGTGGCAACATATGTGTCCAGTTAGTTCCAGCCAAAACAGTCTAATTTGCAGAAAAGGGTACAGAATTTTGCTGTGACTCAGCTGAGGGGGTGATTCAAAGATGCTCTAGCTCAAGTGCTAGACTTGCTGAGGAGACTAGTTATTAAATAAATAGAATTTCTAGACTATCCTGACCTTTTGGGAGTACAATAATTCCCTTAATACTCTAAATTTTGTCTGTTAGGAGCTCATTTTCCTTTGGGATTTGGTCTTCTGCTTCTCTATTTCCAAATACATTAAAATAAAAATATTTGCATAGTTTAAAGCTTATGAAAGATTAAATTAATTAAGCCAAAACCAAATTATGAAGTATCTGACCTTTTGGCCATTGCAATATACAGAACTGAATATTTAACTACTTTTTAATAAGTGCGCTCTCCCTCTAGTGGTTATGTAGTCACTGCTTGACCCAGTCACCACATTTCCAACTGCAAGATGATTATGAGTTGTCTGAATTAGTAATTTTGATGACATTATATCAAAAGCAATTGCTGTGACCAGAAACTAATGGGACTTGCATGTTGAATAAAGAAAATGAGAATGAAGGAAACAACTTTCAGAAGTCAACAGTCAAAATAACAAAAAACCTATCATAATAGTGACTGAAAGCTATTACTACCTGCTGAGTATGTGGCTGGATTTTAGTGGTTCCTCTTTAATTATGTCTGCAGAGTTACAAGAACTGTCATAGTTATGAAATTATTTTTTTGTTTTACACCAGAATTAACATAGGCCTTAATAGTGCTCTAAAGCTCATGTAGATAGGCCTGGTTACTGAAACCACATGGTTCAACAGCTGATTAAATTATATAAGATGAAATATAAATTAATATTAAGCATATACTTATGCTGAAATAGAATATTTTCTTACAATAGGTCATCAACAACTAGTGGAATGATTTGGGAAATTGTAATTTCTTCCTATAAAAATGTCCTAGTGAGGAAAGGAGAAAGAAAAGATGGCTGGCTACTGTTGAATTTAAGTTTATCCTCTTTTTGGGGGAAAATTATTTTTGGGAAACCTTTCTGAGCAAATACAACACTGAAGGTTAGTCTGCACCAAAAAGAAACTAAGTGTACCTCCTTTCTAAAACAAAGTCAAGTGAAACCAAGCCAAACGAGATAGCAAGCACGAGTTTCACAAATTAGAGATGTTTCTTGGGAGGAACTTAATTGTCACAAAACCATATTTTTCACAAAATTCACATTTTACAGAAAATTTCCAATAGGCATGTGTATTGAAAGAGCTCTTCAGTCTGAGCACTTGACATCTCAGGTATGTTGGCTGGAGTAATAATGGATGGCTTTTATACAAACACTTTAAATCACTGTCTTTTGAAGAGATTCATGAAGGTGATCTGAATAATTTTTTTTATCTGGAGTGATAACAAACAAAGAGAACAAATTTATGCACAGATCTGATATCTGACTGGTAGTAAAATCCAGGAATTTTAAGGGACTAAATTACTTCAGGTTTTGTTTTCTTTTTTAAACATGATTAGGAAAACAGAACTAATGAATAAACAATACAGGCATCTTGAAAACATTCTGTTTTGCTAATTTGAATGTTATATTTTTAATTATAATAAATGTTCTTAGGGGGACTAAGCCTCCAGTGAAAATGTCTGAGCAACGAAAACTCGTTTGTTTTTGATTGTCAACAAAACATTGATTAAAATGTATCTTTTAGAAAAAATTGAAAACTATTTTGAAAAACTAAATTGAAACACAAATTTTCCTCTGTGATTTTTCAGAAATCTGAAATTTTGCTAGTTATTTTCAAAGCTATGAAAAGCTACCTGCATATGAAACCAAATCCTCCTATAAGGTAAGTAATGTGGCTACTTGTACCAGCATTTCTACTACTTGAAGTGAGCTTTGTGTGGGGTTTGGGTTTTTTGGCCAGGGGATAGGAAGAGCTACTTAATATTTATTTATGTATTTATACAATTTTATTTTTTAAGAAAGGTAACCTTCTATATGCACAGGCTCCACTTTGAACAAGTAGAGTTTCTTTTTAAATGTTTCTCAAGAAAGAAGATGAAGTGCAGAGATTTAAGATATTTAATTTCCCTTCAGTGAGCACACATTAGCTCAATAGATTGTATATTTGAGATTGGATATTGAAGCAATTATTTAAAAAATAACCAGTTTAATGGTCTTTGAAACATCATTAACAACTCAGTAAATTAAAATTGACTGCCAAAAGGCCAAAAAAATATTGCCTAAATAATTTTAAATTATTCATTAAGATTGTGAGATAGTCAAGGAACTGGAAAAAACTTTGAAGAATATATCCCACTGTTTACTAGATTTTGTCACCTTTCCTATTTTTTGCACTCACACAACCCCCTTTTTGTCTTTTAAAACTACTAAAATGTGCCCAAACTCAGTTTTGGAGCCTGGCCTTCACGATGGCAGCAAACTGCTCTGTGTACCTATTAGAAATACAAAGTAAGCAAGTAAATATCAGATGCTGAACTTCCTGCTGTCATTCTGCATAGTGAGAAAGCAGCAACTACTGCCCTTTTCAAGACTGCCTTCCCAGGAGGTAGTTAAACTGGCATTACCATCTCTTTTGTATGTTGAAAATACACAAAGACCAGCATGGACAAGCAAATAAGGTCTAAGAAGAGCTATATAACATATGCCCTCCTTGACTATTCTTTCATCCTATCCTAATAATATTTTTCACTTTCTCTCCTTACTTATTTGTGCTAAACACTGACAAGGGAGAATTCAGCCCAAAGCTGAATTTTATAGATAATGATTTTGAGCATCCAGTGTTTGGCCTGCATCTTTGGAATAGCAGACATATTAGATCACTTCTTTTTGTGGTGCCCTTGTTTATTTGAAAGCAACTTGCACTTTATCTTCTCAGTCACAATCCTGTATAATATTTTGGGCAGCAAAATCTAGTTTTGATAATTAAATTATACATTTATATCTTATTGAATTTCCAGGTTAACTTTTTTGTTGTGACTGCCTATTTTAGTTATGACTGCAGTAGGCAACTGCATGTCTCTGTCCTGACACAATGTCATGCATAAATAGGGAAATTAGGAAAAAAATCCATTTCACAAAATAGCAATGTCAACATAGCATGCTATGTTTTGGAAGGACTATGATGTTAGCAAGGCAGAATCTGAGTTGGCAAAGCATTGTTCGTTCTTGCCTGAGACATTCTTCCTGAGCAAACCCTGCCATCAGTCTTCTTACATAATAGGACATAAAAAATAAAGCTACATATTGTAACTCAGTGGTCAATGTTCACAGGCTCCCTGACATTGTCAAACTTATGGAAATCTGCACTGAGGGATGCTGAAAAAGAACCATAAACTGAAATGTGATAAAGAAGTATGGAGACATAACATAAGGAAATGCTTCAGAATAATAATGTATAAATTCTGTATGACTCAACAGCTGTACAGGTAGAGAAAGCCCAGTGTGGCATTGGCTGATTTAAGAAAACTTGAAGGTAGAATTAATCATTGATGTGGCTATTTCTGGAAATGAAAGGGATTTTGAAAGGGAGGAAAATGTGAGAACCATGCAGATTGAGTGACTGTACCATAAAATAAGATTTCTCTTGGTAATATAGCAGTAAAAATAAAATGTGGCCAGCTCTAGGATCTAACAAGAATGTGTTGGACACAGAAATTGTCTGGATTTACATATGATGTTTGCCAAGTCTACCATTCTTGGAAATCCCTCCTGCATTCCTGTTTCTCTAAAGGGAATTTGAGGTTCATTTGTTTGCTTCCAAAAATGAACATGAGCAAAATTTATATTCTTATGGGAGGATGCACAATGTAGCCCAAACTAGCAATGCAAGAAACTTCTGGCCCTTTCCTCCCAAAATCAAAAAACAGAGACTGTCATCAGCAGTCAGAGAACATCACCTGTGTTTCAGTCATGTGCAACCTGATCTTCCATATTTCAGGTAGTGACTGCATTGGAAAAAATAATTTAAAAATGAATAGTAGAATAAAACAAAACTAACAGGAAAGAATAAGAGAAGGTAAAATTGTCTGGAGGCATAAAAATTTGGACAGGATCTATAGGATTACTTCCAGGGCATGGTGGTGAGGGGAACCTCCCACCAAAGAACCATAGAAATATTCTGAGATTTGTGACTCAGTCAGGTGCAGATTTTTAGGTGAAAGATCAGCAAGAAAGAGACCTGCCTACACCTGTGTCTATATGTGAAGCAGACTTGGTAGGAGCATTATGAGAAAGAAGCTGAACTGAGTTTCCAGGATCTTTGATGTAGATGTGACAGATTCTCATTTGAAAAGTTATTCTTTAGGGACCTGAAGCAGCACAGAACTACCAACTCCTAATAGGCTATATGGATCCTAAAAAATACCATCAGGGCCTGATTCTGGTCTCAGAGTCTCTCTGGTCTCAGAGTCTCTTGTACAACCAGAAACATCTGCTGCCTTTATTAATGTTGTGGACCTGAGCAAACAAATTTTTCAGCACTGCTCCCTCAAGCTAAACTGCTAGTCCTGCTGGGTGGCAATGTCATGTATAACAAAAGGCTGCAGGGAGAGAACCCTTTCATGAGGTATGTGGGGAAACAGGTTTTAAATTCATCGAAAGCTGAGTGCCTAACCTTCTAACTTTACCCTCTGTCTGTGATTGCAAGTTAAACAGGTTTAACTCTAATCAGAAGTATCTTGGGTAATTGACTGCAGTAAAAAATACCAAGGCACACTAAACCAAACAAATCATCCAAACCCCCAGACAGCCCTTCTCCCTCCCCAGCTATTCAGCAGGTTGCTGCATTTTTCCTGAACTGATGCCCCTGCACATTAAGAACAGGCTGAGCCATTGCCTTCAGAGTGTGAAATGGAGTGGCATTAAGTTCTGGCTGCTGTGACTCATATTTGTTTGTCCTCATACAGCTCGGGTTGCCTGCTGGCATCCTGGATTGCAGGAACATTCGCACGGCGCATCCACGGAGCAATGCCTGCTTCCCCAGACAAAGAACTGAACACTGTGTGACAGCAGGCCCACCCCTCTGGAGATCAGAGAGTGCAGATCTGTTCTTATGATGAAATCCACAGATGACTTCATGGGAGAGGACAATGAAAGGAAACATTTCAGCAACCTCTCAGTAAATACTGTAGCACTCTTTCCAGGGGAGAGGCTGTGAATAAAAAATGAATATGTGTTAGTAATTTCTGATGGTGTAGATTCAGGGCAGATCTACAGCTGCTGATCTTGTTTGTAATATTTTGCAATAGCCATACATTTTGATCTTCTAGTTCTTGCTAATGAAAAGTTATGGAAAAAATGCTACATGAGAATAAGTAAAAAAAGCCCCAACCTTTTGAAGACTTCCTTTGCAAGAGAAATTTGTCTTGGCTTATTTCTCTGAAAGTGTTGACACTTACAGTTTATTTTCTTCATCACATTGTGCTCTTGGTAATACTGTACCAGTTCCCACACCATGAAAGGCTCTGTGCTTCTTTTCCTGTGCTGCCCACTCATCAACCTGACCACTGCAGAATCACAGAATCAGCTAAGTTGGAAAAGACCTTTGAGATCATTGAGTCCAGCCTGTGATCTAGCACCACCTTGTCAGCTAGGAACAGGAAGTCATTTAAAGTTTGACCATCACATTGGCAGGTGTAGATGAAGCACCTGAGCACACTGCAGGGATGTGCACCATTGAATAGAAATGTGCAACATCAGGAGCCCACGAGGGTCTTGTTTTCTGATGGGCTCAGGATTTTTGTTGACTCAAAATTCTGGAAGTGTTTAATGAGGGAAGAGGAATGGAGGAATTAATTCCTTTTATAACACTGAATTTATGCAGCTCAAGGGATTGCTCCCTTGCACTGAAATTGAGAGCTGAAACAGGCTCCCATTTCTGTCTGCAGCAGTGACTCTACAATCACAAATCCAAGTAACCCAAATCTCATTAGGAACTGGAAGTCACTGTCCCTAATGTGAGGTTGGAGATTAGCTAAAACTGCTTGTTGTTGCTGTATGAGGCAGGCATTTTTTTCCTACCAAGCTGGACATGCAGATATCCAAGATCTATTTTTCTTTACAGGTAGGATGCTGTCTTGCTTTTGTGTAAGGAAATAACAGCCACTTCAGCAGGAACTGAATGATAATGTAAGTACTGCTTAAAAATCAGTGATACTGTGCTGTTCAAATCAAAATAGTGATTCTTTGGCACACTATACTGAGCCTGTCTGATCTTTGGGTATTATTACATTTCTAAATTTACCAGCATAATTTTCCTGATACACACTATCTTCCAAATCACCATGTGGACAGATTTTTTTTTTTTTTTTTTTGTGCACAACTTTAGAACTGAAACTCCCAAATGGCACTTATATTCTGGAAAGTTTCAGGATTTTTTTTAAGGTTTCAGTCTTTTACTACTTTCTCAAATGTAGTTGAAATTTTGGAAAAAATTATGAGTGTTAGAAGACAGCAGACAGGCACCTCAATAGGCAGACAGCATGAACACATAAGGACTGTTTTCTTAGGAAACTCACTTGTATTGGAGCACCAGCAGATTAGTTGTTTGAAATATCTCATCTATAACTCTGGGATAAAAGTAATGTTGGTTTCTTGGTTTTTAAAGGTCTACTCCTAACAAACACTTGCTTAATAACCTTGCTGATTACTAATGAATATTTAAAAATCTTCTGATACAAAGTAGTATGTTCTGAAAACTCCATTTCTATATTGTTTTTAACAAATGTACTTGCTTCATTTCATCAGTATGTCTGTGATTCCATCACCAAAATATGGTGGGCCCTTGGTCAAATTTTCCTCTATTGACTGTAGAGCAATGGCTCTTTGGCTTCTAATAATTGCTTCAGGTTCTCTCACTTTTCGTTTGCATTTCCCACCTACTCAATATTACTCATCCTTGCCCCTGGTTTTTGGGAAATTAGTTGTTTAGAAGAGTTATGTATGCACCTGATTAGGACTGTCCTCTCTTCAATTATCTATTGAATAGAACCAAATAATAGTCTCCACTCTGTAGGCAATCATGTTCATGAACAATTAAATGTTGTCCTTCTCCACAGCAGATAAAATGAACCATTATTGAGTACCAGACAATTTATACAGAAAATCATGTTCTATAACTTTTCGAAATTGTGATGCCTGTGCTCCACAGCCTTCACTTCCCAAACTTCCCAAGGATATCATTAGTTTTCTGTAAATGACAAGAAGGCATGTGTAGAGATTTCTGGTGTAGGTCTTTGACCTGCTACAGACCTTTTGGTATCACCACCTCAGGGGCTGTCACCCTGTTCCCAAAATCCCCAAATGTTTTGCCACATCTCCATGCTAAATCCCACTGTGTCCTTACAACTTGTAGTCAAGTATTTAAAAATTGTGATCACTCAAAACATGCTTACTATAGCATATTTTGCCAACTAAAACACACTTCTGCTTTCCAAGAAATTTCTGTTGGTTTTAACCTAAACATGAGAACAAAAAAAGTACTTTCTTCACCTTATTTCTCCCCTAGTTTAATAAATTTAAAAAAAAGAGAAAAATTTGCAATATATTGGTTTTATCATCTCTACTGATAAAAATGTTATCATTGTCATCACTATTAATCAAATCTTCCAGATTACTTCATTTTGCCATTGCCCAAGGAGACTGGTTTGTACTCCTTTTTTACAAACCTCTTCTTATATGAATTGTTATGAAAAATTCTCCAAATCCCAATATATACTCAACAGTCAAGTGCTTCCTCACTAGTGAGGTGAAAGTATCTCCAGGGAAGTCAGCTGAATCCTGTTTAACATCCTGAAGACTATAATTTCCATAATTCCATGTGGTATCTCTTTATGGAAGAATGTCCCAATTGCTGTAAGCACTTGCCAAACTTATTGTTGCAGATTTATTTTTACTCCAGTGAAACGCTGCAGCATTTACTGTCCATGTGACTTCTGTTGATTTCTATCCTAGGCGTCTGTAGTAACAGGGCTTTCAACAGCTCCTAAGCTATGCTCACTATTAACACTAAAACTGATCAAATTTCACTAGAAAATAAAAAAAGACCAATCCCCACTCTCTAGTTCTACTGAGAAATTAGTCCAGAGAATGGCTCCTCAGACAGTTGCCATCCAGTTTACAGCTGTATTTTTGAGTTTACAAAACCTGCTATTCTTCATTCTTCCCAGCTTGCAGTGATGAACGACAATCTCTCACAGGGATGCTGAGATGCCTCTCTTGGATGCTGCTTGCTCCATCCCATCAGGATTATTATCACATACAGAATTTGTAGCTTTGGGTTTCTTCAGAAACTTGTTTGGCTCATTGAATCAATGGCAGTGCTGCTGCACTTAGAATAAAGTTGAAGGCATCCAGTTTTCTTTCTCTTTTGGTCACCAGAAAACTTACTCAGTTTCTTTGCAATTCCCATCTGGTATTATCCCTACTTGGTTGTGAAATGGAATTAAATAATTGCTTCTACACAATATGCATTTTCAACATGATATGTTGACCCGATTAAATTTGATGTGCTGAAAGGAAGAATATATGAAATGAGGTTTCTCTGTAGATATACAAAAGAAACAAAACCCCTCTCTCGGGCTCTTAAGGCCAAATATTTGATGGACTTTGCCTAGTTATAATCTTCCAAGAATGTCAGTTTAAAGCTATTTTCTTGACTACAGTGAAGAATTTTCCACAAAGGATGAAATTTATTTACCTGATTTTGGACATATAAGCCTTGGGCATTTTTTCTTGTTAGTTACATATGTCACTTATATAAGGTAGAAGTATAAAGACAACATCCCACATAGCATATATATTTATTTTAGGTTACTTACTTGAAGTGTCTCTCCCTCACTCTACTGCACAAAGACTCTATTCAACCAGCTTAATTAAATTTCTAAATTTTAGATGTGTCTTAGTTAATTCTCTCCTTTACGGTTTTCAGGCACCGCCACAAATTTTCACTCTTTAATTTTGATAGACAACCTTTCACACTTGTATTTTCTGGGGAAGAACCACCATTCACACAGGAAATAAAAAACTGCTGTGCAGCCTGAGAACTGGTTTTGCACAAGGGTTTTGCAGGGAGGAGGAGGAGGCAGACTGCAACACTAAATGAGCTGAAATCAAGAGGCAGAGATCGTGAGAGAACAAATCTGCTCCTCATCAACAGAACATTGAATTAGTATCTTACCTCTTGTTTCTAGACTGGGAATTGCTGCTTATTTTGTCTTAATAGTTAGTGTTTGAAATAAAAATACATTCTTTAAATTTAATGACACAGAGTGATCCTCATTACTTTTCAGGTGCCAGTGATTTCATTGGATGTAGTTGTGTCATCAAAGCAATAGACTGTATAGTATGAATAATGTTCCAGAATTCATAGCGAATTTTCTAAATTCCCTTAGTTTTATGTCATTAATTTTTCCATGGCAAAAATCTGACAGACCATAGCCTGACAATCTGCTTTCCCTCAGCAAAGGAACAGTGACATACATCAAATAGATTGTGCAAATGACTGAAAAATACAGATTATTCAAAGAAAACACATTTTCTTAAACTTACCAAAATCTTAGCAATAGTTTTGTGACCATTTGCAAAACCCCTTCTGCACACGACCTTAAACAAGCAATTGACCTCTCTAATGATTCAGATACTCAATTTACAAGAGTGGGATAATAATATGTTCTTTGAAACATGCTTCAAGCCATACAGATGAAAAACATTAGATAAGCAGCATCTATTATCTTCGTTGTTATTAAAACCTTGCTGACAGGACACAGATAACATGGCAGTTCTTACAAGGTCTCAAGATACAGTTTCATGGCTTTTGCAGACATGATTCTGTACTTGATGCCCAAACCTATTTAACATAAGAAATAAGCAAGATAAAGTAATTGTTTTCTGCTTTATGTGGCCTGACTTTTAATAACACGATGTCTCCTGGGGAAAACATCTTGCTATATTTTAATAAAAAATTGGAACAGCTGCATGTGCTGCATTCCAAGCTCTCCTCCTTGTATAGTTTATCTCCAAAACCACCTTAGAGCAAACCTCGCTTGTTTACTTCAGTGGAAGTTTTTCCACTAGGCATGTAAACTCATCCAACCTATCTCTCCCTAGTGTTTATATTTAAAAATACCTAATCCATCTCTGCCAGCAAATTCAAGGAAGAGAGTAAGTGTAGGCTATCCAAGGCTAAGCAAACAAAAAAAAGTCTTCAAAGTTTTGGAAAAACTCATTCGTTCATTTTCTTCAGATGAGCAAGGAAGAATAAAGAGTGAACCCAGGGTTCCAAATTTAGTGTCCCCTGTTCTCAAAAGGTTACCTTTGGCTCCTTTGGCTCCTCATAAACCCTTCACTGTTGCAATAACTTCTTCCCTTAAATCTGAATGGGGAAAAGACTGTCAGGGCTGTGGCTATCCTGGATCCACAGTAAGAAAATATTTTGGCTCCAGGAAAGTGATGACCTCATAGTTGAAAGGGCAACTGAATATTTTTGTTTTCTGAGGAAATCAAGCTGAAAGGAGCCATAGATTTGCACTAAATCACATCCAGCACTGTGCTGAAGGCCAAGCTAACTTTAGCTTCATCATCTACATGTTCTATAGGAGGACCTATGTTTAATCCACTGCACTGCTTTGAATCTGCAATGCAACCACAAGCCTCATTTCAGCCTCTAGAGCCTTTGATCCCTGTTGATCACACATCTGTTGTAGGTATATGCATACTCCAAGGAAAGGACTAAATTACTTTTTCTTTCTCATTTGTTCTGTTTTCCAATAGTGTGCTGCTAGAACCTTACAGGCCAAAAGTACTCTGTATTAACAGTATCTGGTATGCCTGGTGACACGTTATGGTGGAATGACGCTGATATAAAAATATTTCTCTTCCCATCAAAAAGAACGAACTGTATGGATATTTATTTAAAAAAGCATCCTTTCAGTGCTACTAAATAGATTGCAAACTTTTAACAGATGAATTTCAATTGGTTCAGCTTCTGTGCTTAAATGTCAACATGTTAGATTGGAGTGCACCTGCTTTTACAGCCAGTCAGCCTGACTGCTGCTTCCCTGAAGGGAGAAAAGTGATGTAGGATCCCAGAGCACCTCTGACATATTAGTCAAAGGCTGACAAGCATCTGAACAGTTTGCTGAGGCATGTAGAGGTGGCTTCCTCCCAGGGCAGTAGCTGTGACCTTGGCCCTTGCATCTGCATCAGTACAAATCTGGCAATATTCAAGAGAATTAAAAGCTTTCAGGCTTCTGTGTGTAATTAGCTGTTGTCCAGTCAAGGAAAAGACCTCAAAAAATGGTTATCTTATGTATACCCTCCCATGGCAGACACAGTAAACAACAAATTGGATTGAAGTTACTACTGATCATTGAACCCTACTGGCACTATCACCTTTTAACCATGTTCAGACTTCTGGATATATTTGACATATGCAGTACTCTTGGCTATGCCACAGCAGTGTTTGCTCAGGGTTATGACAAAAATCTGTTGGTAAAAGAAAATTAACTGCATTGCTCCAATCCTTTCTTTCAGGGTGTTTCCAGAGTGTGGTGACAAGATGACTTTTTCCATTTTCCAGAGCACTTTTTTGCTTATGTTATCAAATGAGGGGTCACAAGCAGTAAAAGAAGGAAATCACTAAACTAGTTACATAAAAATTGGAAATCCAGGAGATTAATGACTGAATGCTTTCAGCCACGGGCACATGGTCATGTTTCAATATATGGTAATACAAACTTTTGTTTAGGTTCAACACCACAACATTCACACACAACTGCTGTAGGTATGTGGGTGAACAGACTGTTCTGATCCCATTCACAGTGAGCTCAAGAGAGGTTAGAAACCAGAGATGATGTCCAAAAAAGATGTGATTAGAAGGTCACTCCTAGGTCATGACTTCTCACACGTGTGGCAAAAAATGTCCCAGCTATCATTCTGGTATGGAGACTGGTCTCACTCAGCTGTTGATGTAATAACTGGTGGGCTCAGGCCTGAAGGGACAACGTGTGTGATGACACTCAAGCTCTCCTACCACAAGCACCCATGCAAAACAGTTAATTCATAAAGGTAGCACCCTTCATCTTCAAAGTAGGAGTTAAATAATGTTCCTTCAGGATCTCAGTTCTTTGATGTCATACTACTTTTCTAATGTTTTTGGGGCTCAACATGAGCCTTTTAGATTCAGTAAGGAAATTAAGTCTGATGGTTGATAACATTTTTTCTTTATCATGTTTTTGTCTGAAAGCCTTCACTGGAAACAGTTGGCTAGGAAGGGTCTTCTCATTATATCCTTTCCCTGGAGCTGTCTGTGGGATTTGGTACCACTAACTTCTGGATATTTGAGTGTGCGAGGACATGGAGTCAGCTCCTCAGCTTTGTAGACACCATGTCTGATTATCCCAGGCATTAAAGCTCCAGATTTCACCTAAACAAGCAGCTAAGATTTCTGCTTCCATTTTGATTGGAAGACTGTTTTAAAACATCATTGTTCTGACTGTTTCAATTTCCAGAGCAATTTATTCCTGCACAACTTAAACTAGGGTATTGTAATGCCAGCATTGTTCTTTAGCTTAAAATAGCTCTTCTGAAACCCTTCTTACCCCCATAAAACAAACACAGCTCCACTCAACTTTTGTTTTCTTAGTCTAAACTGTGTTATTACCCTGGCAGTCTCTCGCTAAGTTTGTTCCAGTCTGTGTTCATCCTTGGGGCACACAGATGAACAAAATCATCTTGATCTCTTGCACAACAGCATTAATGCTTCCTACATTCTTTCTCAATACATCTTAGGAACTAATTATTTTTGGGTGGTTGCATCAGGCTGGCTCAAAATCATCTCCTTTCAAAATTCAAAACCTTAGAGGTGAGGCTTTTTCTGTTTGGTTGTTTTTGTTTTCATTTTTATTTGTTTGCTTACTCTTTTAATAGATGAACAGCTATCTAACAAATTCAGTGTCTGGCTGATATTTTTTGGATGTTTCTTTACAATGGCATCATTTGGTAGTAAGTAAAAGAGTTTAAAATATAAATGTAGTATTCCTGTGTTTTTAACGCAATGTCTATCTTGTCTGTCTCTTGTTGTCTAATAGGCATCTAAGGGAACTCTCTAGACTCTTTTTATCATCACTGGAGAGAGACAAGCACCTCTAGCGTGTGATTTAGCTCATCCTAAAATAGATATCTAAAACAAGAGGGAGGCATTGCTCTTTGGAGTTTGCCTGTCTCTCCCTGTAGATGATAAAGGGAACCTAGACAACTGTCTCTGATATTTTGCTTAAATTGTATGTGGCTAAAGTAAGAAGCAGTGATGGATCTTACCCTCAGTAATTCAGGACAGTGAAAAGCTGTTCCAAAAGAAATTTAGATTTGCTGGCATCTATATTGTACTGAAAGGCAATAGTATTTGTATTTCTAACTCATTGGGAAACATTGGACATATATATTTATTAGCTGCAACTGATTAAATACATACAGGACATTTTTAGTAATTTAAACAGGTCCCTCTTAAAAACCCCAAAAATACACCTGAATATGTCAAACGTTTTTTTATGCTTGCTGAGTTACACTGGCAGCCCTGGAGAGCCACAGATACACTAGACAGCATTGAATTCTGACCTAGATCTTCCAAACATAAATATGATTATTTATCTCAAAAGGGCTGCTCAAACAAGGGAAGTTGCTGATGGATGCAAGTGCTCTCAGGATTTGGGCAATAATTCCTTGCAAAGTTACAAATCTATTATGCAATACTGCAATAATACCCTTTCTACTGAGTACATGGTATGCTGGCTTAGACCCAAGTATTTTAGCAGAGGTCCTTCTATTTTTTAATCTCCATTTTATTGTTTTAACTATTCTGTCTTGCATACATATTATCACTTCCAAACAGAGTAAGATTAAACCAAAAGCTTTACCTAAAAGATATTAGAGCTTGATATTGTTACCTATAGACAGCTTTCAGTAAGAGGAAGATTTCCTGTTGAAAAGTGCACTGCTACATTTGTTTTAGTAGGTAATGAAGAAATGTACTTAATACTTTGTTCCTTGAATGTGAAGAGTCACTTAAAAATTACACCCCCTTTTGTTCTGAGACACAGTTTCCATTCACCCACCTGAACATGAATAAAACATGAAGCCCAATGGACAATTCAGTTGTTAAATATGAAATTGCCTCTTGTCTTTCACTCAGTCCTTCCACAAAGCTTAAAAAAATTTGAGAGATGTACTTCCACCTTTCTGTCACAGGAAATCTTGCTGAGACTAGTCTGCTTTTTAGAAGGTTCTCTTTTAAATAGGATTTCCTCTCTCTGCATGTACATACAGAGTCAGAAAGCTCCAGTCTGAGTCAATGTTAAATGCATTTGATTTTCAACTTGAGTCAGCTTGCAAATGCTGGGACCAATGATTCATAATTTCCATCCTGACCCTGTTTACTTGATATTCACACTGTGGCAGGTGAACTCTTGTGTTCAAGATCATCAAGTTATTTAAGGGGAAACTGATGCCATCCATTAGCTTGCTGTGTAAAAGACACATTTGCATGCATGAGAATAAGTTATAGGAAGGTGATATGCCACTCAGACATTTCAGAGTTCACCCTTCTTTGTAAGTCTTGCATAATCTGCCTATTCTAGTAATGCTGAACATGTCAATTGTCATCTGTACTTGTTACAGGCCTATTATGTTTCAGTCATTCACTTCTTATATCTAATTAAATAGGGTGATTGTTTTTTAACAATTTAATTGTCTGTCTGAGAATGGATTCACCATGTGGTATTTTATACCTGAGATACAGGAAGTCTGGTTTTAAACATGTGTATGTAGAACTGAATTACAGTCTGTTTTGCTGGCAGATAAAGTTTCTGAATGGCCTTTACATTTCTATTTACCTCATCCCCTAGTATCCAACAGAAAATATGAAGCAGAATTAGGAGCCAAGAGTTTCATTATGTTATGGGCCAAATCCTCAGAAGTGCTATTTGCCAGGCACTATCATCTGTCAATAAGAACATATCAGAACAGATTTCTTCATTTTTTATCAGTCCGATTTATAGTCCAATTTTATGTGAGGTGGTATGAGAACACCAAAGATACTTGCAAATCAACCATTTTGAGAAGAAAGCAAAGTTCAAAGTCTTAACTGAATGTTTCATGGAAGTTGTTCTTGCAACCTAAGACTTATGAGCCAAGTACAGTCCATGCCTCAGTGAGTGGTTTTGATCACTTACTAAACTTTATCAAATCAACCAATATACACCTTTTAAGTCCCAACATTTCTAAGGTCCTTTGCTCTAAATGAGAAATTTGTGGAGAAAACTGGGACTGAACTTCTGTCTAATATTCCCCTTGATGTGTCTTATTTTCCAGGCAGGAGATAAAGCAAAAGGGAAAGGGGTGCATAGTTCTATCACTTTCTGACAAGAACATAGTATTTGTGAGTGATGTTTGAGGGACTATGACACAAGACTTGAGTGCCTAAACTTGCTCAGAGTAAAACAAGCTAGAACTTAGTGTTCTCATTTCCTTTTGTGAGACCACTATCCAAAATTATGCCTTTTCTTCAAAAGAAGGCTTAACAATGTTGATCTGGGCAGCATAATCTAGATTTTCACACTGGTTGTCTTGGAGCACCCCTATAGAAGCATTTAAGGCCCATGATTAATGGAGGCGTGGGAATGCACTTAGTCCCATGAGTCATTCTTCAGAGGTACTGAGTTTTCACACTCTGCCTCTATATACATCTATATATAGGATGACAAGCTTCCCCATTCCTATCTTAGGCTGATTGAGTCACTTTGCTGAGGGCAGGTGCTGGCTCTTCAGGCAATGACCTATAAAAGTAGGTGATCTAGCTGTAACCACTAGTGTGAGTCATTTTACTTAATATTAAACATCTCTCAATCAACTGCCTAAGCCTAAACAGTGTCTTTCTCTCTGGTCAATGGACAGAAATAGATATTTTTTGAAGGTCATTTCCCCCAATGATTTACAGAAATGTACATTAGGATTAGTTACATTACCATCTGGTGTTGCTTCTTGCTTCTCAACTTTAGTATCTTACTATTAGACATCTGAGGGATGGATCCACCTTTAATATTTTAAGTCTCACCAAGGCTGATTTCACTGAGCCCTGGTCAGGCACATTTACTCAAGTCAGCCTCAGTGCTACAAATGTCTGGAGGGTCACAGGAATTCTTTATAGGAAATGTTAAGAAAGATGTGAAAAGCAAGCCACAAGAACAAAAACATAAATGTCTGAAAGAAGTCCTGTTCATGTAACACTATTGGTTAGAAAATCTCTAGGCATCTGCTCTTTGTTGAGTGACTTGTACAAGAGTGTGTCCCCAGAGTCTGGCCATGCTTTACATTTCCCAGCACAAACACAGCACTTGCCATCAAGTGTACTCCCCCATGAAGTGTGAGAAGAAAATGTGACTCATCAGAGCTTGGTAACACTTATTTATCAGGGGGTTTTCACTTCTGGCTGTCACACTGTAGGCATAATAAAACAAGAAAAGAAATTCAGTAACCTAGATATCTATATAAGTGGTTAAGAAATTTCCCTTTACCTTCTAAATCCAACGTGACCTCCACAGAAAATGGCTTTTCAAGAAAACCCTAGATCTTGCCCAAATGAAGGGCAAAGGACTTTCCATTACTAGAGCTTTTTCATTTCAGCAAGGCCATAATAGTTCAGGTACAGCAGAAGAATTACAAATGCTGTGTTTTTGGTGGCTAGCAGAGGGACTTGACTGTACATATTATGCCTCTGAAGAATGAACTGTAAATCTAGGCAGCTGCATTGTAAAAGCAATACTAAAATTTGCAGTGTGAACTTTGCACAACTGTGCTATTGCATGCAATTTTGGAGAGCAGTCTCAATGCACAGAACTCCTGCAAAGATGAGAGATTACATTCTTCATTATTTCACTGAGAAAATGAAGTCTAATACTGTAACATTAATAGTAGGACTGATTATAGAGCTATTAAGGAGTAAAGATAATGATGCATTTTGAAAAACCAGCAAGCTAAAAGTCCAAAGCCCAGGAAACAGAATAACAAAAGGTTTATTTTTAGGAAGTATGATCCCCCTGGAGATCAAAATGATGTCACAGAAGTCCATCTTTTAAAGTTTTTGTTATTTCCTCTAAGCTTCATTTTTTGAATTTTTATGTTTTCAGTTCAGTCACATTAAATTAGTTACTTATAATATACCCATAATATAATGATAAAATGGAAATATCCCAATTACATCTTCTCATGAGAGCTTTCTTCTTGGCTTAGATCCCTCATCTACAGGATCTTATTAAATTCTTGAGACATACCTGAGCCATATCCCACCTGCTTTCAGATAAACAACAGCAGGAGGAGTATACCAGGGTCTTGGGTTACTGTGCAATCATTTTCTTGCTGAAGGTATTATAATACCAGGAATGTATTTATTCAGCTGTTATAAGAAAACAAGCAGCTGGAAATTAGTTCCCTTGCTGACTGCAAGAGAACTATTGGGAACTTGTTTATTTACTACTAAAATGTATGTGTTTTGCAAGGCATCTGGTCAGATTTTATTTTGTGAAGAGAGGGTATCTTGGAAGCAAGGCAGCCTGAATATCTGAAGACTTTAACATACATTAGAAATGTGGATTAATGATTAAATATTTCCAGATCTTGCAGGAATTTTTGTTCAAATTTTTAACATAAAATGACCTTTTCTTTTTGAGTTTTTGAAGCACAACAAAATACCAAAGCCAGATAGTTTGAAAGAAGACTTTTCTTTGATCTGTCTCTAGAGTATTAAATATACTTTAAAAATAAACTGAGCTCTGACTTCATATCCAAGTGATGAACCCGTACTGTTCACAAAGCTGTCCTAACAATATTAATGAAATAAACAGATATAAATAGTCAATACAACCCAAAATATCTCGTTACCTTATTGGTGTAAAATAAAGATGCTTTTTACAAACAAAGCCTTCAAACTTTTAGTGCTCTGAAAATGGAATTGACCCCATTTTTCCATGACTAAATAAACACAGGAATGTGATCGCTTTATGTGAGTTCCTATTAACAAAATTCTAAACATAGAATGCACATCATGGGCACAGCACATGTGTGCACCTAATGCTCCTACCTGCACCTACCTGCGGATAAACTGGGGGTGGAAGGGGCTTCCAATTGCTTTCACTGGCACTGAGGAGCATGGAAAAAAGGAAAGATAAATGCTACATTTCCTTTCTAAAAATGTTTTAATTTCTTTTTTGTTTTTTGTGTGTGTGTGTACTAAAAGGCAGTATTTGGGAAACAAAAAGGTAGTGAAAGTAGGGGTTTATTTTAAATCTTGAAGTAATTGTGAATTTGTAGATGAGACTATAGCTTAACAGTGAGGGAACTTCAAATCCTGATAAAGCAAGACAGCCTAGTTTAAAAAAAAATTAATTTTGAGGTATGGTGGAGAGCTGGAGTTATTTCTTGCACTAGACTTGTTCAGATCTGAGAGTATTCATGCTTGGTTCCCTGACAGCCAGACACATGGATGATGAACAGCAAGGAAGGTGAGCTGGCAGGAAATGAGGCAGATTTTGGAACCTTCTAATTTCCGCTGGCCTTTTGTTGATGACCAGAGAAAGACTTCCAAGTTCTTCTGGAAAATTCCTGATCACCATTAGCTACCGACCTTCCTTCCTCACTTCTGCAGAGAATCCTCCTGCAGTCATGGGAACAACACCAATAAAGAAATAGAAAATGTGTTTTCTTCCATAAGGGAGAAGAAGTTATGATGGCAGCTGCTGTGCAAACCAAGCAGCTTCAGAATGTCCCTTGCTCTTTATAGAGACTGCAGACCTGTGGGGAAAACAAGGAAAAGAGAAGAAAGAAGAAGAGAAGAAAGAGGAAGGGAAGGGAAATTCCATGAAGGGAAGTTCTGGGAAGTTCTGGGAAGTTTTGGGAAGTTCTGGGAAGTTCTGGGAAGTTCTGGGAAGGCAAGGCAAGGCAAGGCAAGGCAAGGCAAGGCAAGGCAAGGCAAGGCTTAGCCTAAAGCCACAACTGGTCTGAAGTCTTCTCTCTGCTTTCTCTCCCTTTCTTTTTTACCCACCATTAAATGAAGGCAATATGATCACAATCCTCTCACATCTTTTCACTGCAGGAGAGCAGATTTTTTTCTAAGGATGCTGGCTGTTACTCAGAGGCAGAGGAACTTTGACAGCATTTGACACGTCAGAGGCAACACACCTTTACTAAAGAAACAGAGAACTTTGAATATGGATTTTTGCTTACCATACAGTGAATAGTCATAGTGAAATACCCTTTCTTATGTGGCAGTATGTGGTGTAACAGGTGATGCTGCATTCCATACACATGAAAGCTGTAATAAACAAAAGTCTTTGTTTCATTATTACATTGGGACAGGGAGAAGTTTTAACTCCCACACTGCTTCCACCACCTAAAATGAAGGGTAATTTTGACCTCTTTGCTATGGGCTTCAAGCAGGACTGCTGTGTTTTGACAAAGACAACACCACCAAGAGTGGCCTGTGACTGTGTGTTTCACCTGAGTCACCTGAAAGTAAAATTGTGCTCTGAAGCTGGGTAACACCACTTTTTGAAATCAAGTGCTTCTAAAATATATCAGGAAGATTTTGAAAAGTTCTGTTCTTACAATTTTTCTTGGGCTGAAAGCAGTAGCACCATGGGCACTAAACACATCCCAGAAAACCCTTCAACTTCAGAAGTCATAGACAATATACTCTAGTTATTTTTTAGAAATCATATTACATCAAGTAATGACTATGTAATAAGGGGCATTTCATCATATCAATATTTTGCATAGCCAGGTACCCTGCAAGGTTTGTGCTGTGAGGCAGAAAACCTGGGGTTAGAGACCACAAAGCAGCACTTCACTCTGTGTAGCACAGCAAATGTTCTGATGCTACAGAAGGCCAGGAAACTACAGAAGCCACTTTCTTAGGTTACAGGATGACATTTCTGGATTATTCACAGGAACACACATTAATATTTTACTCTTTTTGGCAGCATTTATGCATGGAAAGCATTACAGTTATTAAAGCTGGATTCTGACACACAGAATCTTCACTGTGTGCCCTTGTTTGCTCTGTGGCTTTGGAAGGATGTTAGGAAAAGGTATGAGCAGTTTCCACTACATCTATGGACCATGGCAGAGAATTACAAAACTTCATGGCCGTTCTGTCTTCCATTAGGCCAAGCAGAAAGGGATGAATGCAAGCTGCTGCTGTGTTCAAACAGGACAGGGGAGAGGAAAAGAAAATAAGACAATTTAGACTGTCTGCATAAGAGCAGGGATGTGTGCCCTGGTGTAGGCTTTAGGCATACATTTGCTTCACTAATGGCTGTAGCAATTGAAGGGATTTTCCCCACAGACCCCTGCCTCTGGCTGTAGCTTGCAGAGTCTGAATACATTTAAGCTGCTTCTACTGTATAATGACCACTAAACCAAAAGGCCAAAGGACCATAGCTGAAGCTAAGGTCTAGATTTCATCCTAAAGCACATAAAGAAGGCTCACACTTGTCTCCTGCCAAAGTTGATGAGGTGCAATTCTCTGGTTCATGGGAAGCAAAATATCAAACTGCTCCAGCTGCTTGTTTCAGTGAGGACTTGTCTAAGTCATAATTGAACAAGACCTGAAATACCCATATGAGACCAGAGAAGCAATTTTGTGGTTAAGCAAAAAGATGACCTGTGGTTAATTCAGGAAAGCAGGTCAAATTGTTTAGAATCTAGGATGAGAAATTCAACCCTATGATGGTGTTGCTGATAATGGGCAGTTTCTGTTTCCAGTTGCTTAAACCTTACTTTAAAAATGAATAAAACCATAGCATGATTAAGGCTTTATTGTACTTAAAATATACTTATTATAGTTTTGATAAAACATTTATAAGTAGAGGATGGCTATGAATAAAAACTTGAACTTTCAATGCATGTTAGATTCAAAAGAATTTCATTCCTCCTGAATCTAGTATGACCAAGCAAAGAAGAGAGGGAGGGGAGGAAGGGAAAAGTTAGAGGGCAGAGGGAGAGAGACCATATCAAAAATAAGCCAGAAAAATGCTCAAGACATTTTTCTAGGAGACCAGTTTTCAATTCTCTGCATAACCCATTAACAATATATTTCAGGTAATTTTTAAGGCTTCTGATTTTCTTTATTACAATAAACCTTGTATTTATTCTTAAACATCTGATAGAAAAATATTTCTAGTCCTAATAGTTTTTTTTTAAAAACATAGCTATGTTTATTTTGTCTTAAATTAAAACTCCCACTGATTACAATGGCAAGTATACCCACACATGTAAGGTAGATTATGTATATAGTGTACTTAAAGTTGCCTTGGTAGATCTGCCTTTATAGCTTCATCATAAATTCTAATATTTGATAGTCTGAAGTTGCAACTGACAATCTCTTTTAAAGGAAAAAGAAATTAAAAACTCTTTTACTCTTCCGCAGTATAGGACACTGAAATAACACAATGCCATGAAAAGTTTTTCTTCCACAGGTTTCAAATATAGGGGAGAACATCACAGAATGTCTTTCTTTAGTGGAGTGAGATCAAACCTCTGTTTCAAATCCCCTGGAGCACAGGAATTATAAGACCAAGTATTTCCAAGCAACTCAGAGAATTTCTGATTCAAAAGCTTTCAGCAATCACATTTGCACTGCACTGAGAGCTCTGCAGCACGATGACTGCCACAGCCCAATTTCCATGATGACGCAGGAGGCAAAGTCTATTCTAAGCTTCGAAGGCTTTTCATTAGGCCAAGCTAAGAGCCCCACTCACAGGGCTCAAGTGCCTCTGCTCTTAGTGGGGGACCTGGCCAGAGAAAATGCTTCAGGAGATGGCAAGTTCTCATCAGAGTTCAAACAAGTTCAGAGCTTATGAATGACACTTCCAGTAAAGGCAGGCTGAGCTATGAGAAGAGGAAGGGGAAGAGATAGCAATAGATAGAAAATGATACCAATATTACACTTGTTTTTTGGTTTTTGTTTTTTTTTTTTGTTTTGTTTTGTTTTTTTTTTTTTTTCCTTTCCTAATTTTTTTTCTTCACAATTCAAAAACCAGCTGTCTGGAAAGTTAGTTTTCTTAGCCAAAAGAACAGAAATGTCTAGGAAGGATCAAGGTAAGGAGCTCCTTGTGCTAATTCAGTATAAAGCAGAGTAAAATTTGGCCTGGCTTTGAAATGACTGTAATGTCTGCAATCACAGAAAATTGCGCCTGCTGCCAGAAATCATACCAGTAGTTTTGCTTTTTTAATACTTCTTCTGCTTATCTTCTCAACCAAGAAGTAGCCACTTATATTTCTTGTAAAAAAGCGTTGCCATTGTGAATTGCAGAATATTGCAGATGCCAGCCTGCTTATATAGATTTTTCCTATATGAAAATGATTTAAATACAGGAATTTTTAAAAATAGTCAAATGTATTTAACGTTTAAAAGGCATTTCAGGGTGCAAAGTAATTCACATTTGAAAGCCGCAGGTCATCTCCCCACACACACCAGAGATAAATTAATATCCATACATAATATCCATCATATCCATACATAAGAAAAACTTCTCTGATAGCTCATTACAGAGTTAAGGAAAGAATATTTAACTTAGGAAACAGAAAATTGTTCCTGTCCATTTTGAAAGATGAGGGCATACAATTTAAAGTTATTTTGCAGTAGGTCATTCTAAAGAGTCTTAGACAGCCAAGGGGGTGAGCCTCTAATATAATGATTATATTTAATAATTATATAAAATAGTTTTACTAGTTTAAAGGATTTTGCAGAAATCAGGTCTGTCTCAGCATATCTCATAATATCAGCTTAATACATTTGTTTTAATAAATACTGAATTAAGGCTTACCAGAAGTTATTATTGAAATGATTGATGTTAATGATATGTCAATGACAAGAAAATTAGTTATATTTAATTTTGAACACTAAATGAATGCCAGATCTAACACTGAGTGTTGGGCTACTCTATCATGTTACAGAATTGTTGACACTGACACATCTTGTACCCTTCATACTGGGCTGTGAGAGTGGTTGAAACTAAGGAAGAATACTTTCGTTATCCTATTTCATTCTGTAGTTAACTGCCCAAAAAATGGGTTTATATACCTAACTATTGACAGCCACTGTCTTTACACCTCTTTTACTGTACTTTAGTAGTAGATATTATTTAAAATGTTTATGTGAAAAGACAGGGAAATATGAGAAATTAGAATAAAAATTTGTATTTGACATGTTTTATTTTTAAAAATAAATGCGAAACTTATGAGTCCATTTTCAAATGTATTTTTGTTAATCCGTGATATATCAGGCATGTCATAGTTCTTTCGAGAGCATCTCAGAAAGAGCATCATCATCACCTTTAATTATGTGCCTGGACAACACAATGGGCATCTAGCACTATTTTGATGGATTGAAATACCACTGAAAATTTGATTGTTAACATTCAGTTGAATATAATTGGCCCAAGTTTGTGTTGCAAATAAGATAGAGGCACTTAAAGAAAAATTTGAAAATTACCAGATTAAGCACAGATGTATATTAGTTTATACATCAATCTATGTATAAACTAATAATCTAAATTCCTTTTACAATTATTGGGGTAAATTGTATCATATTATAGAACCAAAAAAATTCAGAATGATTTGGGTTGGAAGAGACCTGAAAGAGTATCTAGTTCCAGCAGACATGTTTCGGGTGAAAATACCTATATCCTAAATTATGCATCTAAGCCTGATGAATCCCCCTCTGAAATATTCCTGTTTTCTGTAATGGTTGCCTCCTTTGATTATGAAATGAGAGTGTAGGACCGGGAGAGAAGAAGGGGTCAACAAATAGAGACAGCTTAGAGCTGAAACCCTTTCCAACACTTTCTAATCAATCTTATCTGAAATGTCTTTCCAGAGCCAGCCAGATGACAAGTGCTGTGATTTTGATCTATCAGTTCACACAGTGCAAGAGTTGTTGCATTTGACATAAATCACCAAAACTCTGTTGAGATTAGCACAGATATGTTAATCTACACAAACTGTCCTTCAATATAAAGATCAATCCTACTCAAAACTCCCAAAACTAAATCTTTATTCCTGGGGAAGTTCTTCTATTTTATCTGAATCATGTGTCTTCATCTCAAAGGGTTCACTTCACTGATTTTTCATGTCTTGTCAATAAAAATGTTGATTCTTTTCTTAAACCAATGAAAAAATATAACACCGAGAAGAGAATAAATTCATCTAAAGGCCTTACAATAAAGTGAAAAAAGCAAGTGTAGTTACAAGAAAAAGTTACTAGGAAATCTACATGTTTCAGAAGATGTGACTTATTTACTTACTCAAAACACTGACTACATCAGATGTTAACCAAATTGTTATTGTCAGTGATAATTAAAGCAAAAATTCTATTACTAACAGTAACTCCAATGAATTTAAATTTATTGAATTCATGTCTCATTAGTACATATCAAAAATAAATCACTTACATATGCATTGAGGAGCTTTTAAATATTTTTGATTATGAAGATAAACCATTTTTTCTGCTTCCCATTTAAGGTCACCCAGTCTTCCAGTCTTGTTTCCAATGTTTATAAGTTAGCTGGAAAAATTAAAAAAGAGTAGGCAGCCTTTTTTTTTTTCCACAGAGAAAGGATTCTTTCTGATAAGAGGAGAAAATCCAAAGCAGATCTCTTTTTTAAAATACAGAACATCTTGTAGAACTTCTCATTCACTTGATTCAATTATAGTTATTGTACTATAATTACAGGAAGACATTATAATGTACAGGAGGACAAAAAGGGAGAGCTGGGCAGGGAAAAAAAAATCTCTTTCTATTTGGGAAATTAACAGATATTAATGAGGGAGATGAGTGATTCATACCAAGAAATCTATATAATGTTTTATATAAGAACAGAAAAAAATGGATAATGGGTTTTGGAAATATATCCCACTACCTTTATCTGTCTGAGCTGCTACAGCAGAACATTTCTAGTGCATCAAGTAAGAGTCTCCTTGGACATGAGTGCAACTCATAAGCCCAAATAGGTGTCTGGTGTGTCAGCTTTGTAATTCCCTTCAAGGGCAGCTGGAGCTCAGTCCAGGCTGAGGAGATGTGCCTCTCAAAACTCTGTTCCTCGCTCTCTCTTGCAGATGATTTCTTCTGTAATTTTCAGATATCTCAAAGTAGGTTTTCAGCAAGTTTTTGGATGTTAACCAACCGTGGGGAGTGGTGGCTGTGGTAGAGTACCAGGTTGGCATTCAGAGGGATCCTGCCAGTTCAGAGAGATGAGCAGACAGAACTCATGAAAATCAGGATAGGCAAATGCCAAGTTCTGCTCAGGGGAAGGAATAGGAAGGATACCCCATGCACCAGAACAGGCTGAAAAGTGGTTCTGGAGAAAAAGGCCTGGGCATCCTTGTGTTCAACAAGCTGAGCATGATGGTCAGGGAGCCTTGCATCAAAGGTGACCCACCACGTGCTGCCTTACAAGGGTGGAGAGTGCAGCTCCAGGGGAGGGATCCTTCCCCTCTGTTTGGCACCTGAGATGCCACATCTGAATACTGTGTCCAGTCTGGGGCTCCCTCATTAAGGTAGATATTTCCACACTGAGAGTTGTCTGGGGGCTGGAGCACAGGATGTGTGGGGGCAGGCTGAGGGAATGGGGCTTGTCAGTCCTATCAAGAGAGGATAAAATGGGGATCTTGCTGCTATCTACAGCCACGCTCTAAGAGAACATAAAGGAGATGGAGATACACAATGGAGAGATGAAAGGCAATGAGAANCAGTCTGGGGCTCCCTCATTAAGGTAGATATTTCCACACTGAGAGTTGTCTGGGGGCTGGAGCACAGGATGTGTGGGGGCAGGCTGAGGGAATGGGGCTTGTCAGTCCTATCAAGAGAGGATAAAATGGGGATCTTGCTGCTATCTACAGCCACGCTCTAAGAGAACATAAAGGAGATGGAGATGCACAATGGAGAGATGAAATGTGTGGAATTCTGATGCAGTATATTTTCCAGCAGGAAGGTGGTCAAATACCAGAGCAGCTTGCCTAAAGGGGTTGCACAAATTCCATCCTTGGAGAGCCTCAATACTCGACTGGGTAAAATCAGGGTAACCTGATCTTACTGGACTTGCTCAGGGCAAAAGTTGCAGTGGATGACTTCTGGAGAACCTTTCAAATTTATGTGATTCTATGAACAGACTTTTACCTACTTGTAAAAATTCATGTATTCAAAAATTTGCATGTACACCTTCACTAAAATAGTCATTGGAGAGCCAAAACTTTTTCAGAAGCTGATGCCAGAGGAAGTTAAGTTTATTGTCTCCAATAATGTTGCAGTAACACAAATGAATATTTTTAGGATTTTAGGAATACAAATATTCTGGGGAAACACCCAAGACAAAAGACCTCAGGGCACGAAATTGTAGCTGTAGCAGACCTATAGAAGGCCTTACTCTTCCCTCTTAAAAGGCAATTGTAGCAATTGCAATTGGCAATTGCTATTGGCAATTGCAGCACTGTCCTTCTTTCCAGACATTGTCTCCTGTTGGCTCATCTGTGGACACCCATTTGGTTTGAGGGAGGTGGAGGCAGTACTTCACGAGCTGAGGATCAAGAGTCTTCTGGCCTGCACATATTTACATTGACACAAGGGTTATTGCACCTTTACACAGGTGTTAAAGTCTGTAAGATTTCAGATTGTAACAGCTGCCTCACAGTGGTATAAATGGCCACAAAAAGTACTGAGCAGAGGATATCAAGACTAATGAATTTACTAGAAAGTAGCCTTTGTATTTTTTTTGTTGACTTTTGAATTATGAATTTTCACACAAAGTTTTCTCTAAGCTATGTTCAAATATATATAGTAATGCAGAATTTTGACACTCTGCTGTTAAGAATCTTTGTGTTATTTGCAGTGTGTGAATCAGCATTTGTCAATAGGAATATTAACTTCACTATGCCAGATCTGGCTCTTGATTTTTTTTTCCTTAAACACATCTATACTGGGTCAGATTTTTAGAAACAATGAAACACTGCTCTTATGAAAATAAAACTATTTGAAGAGTGACAAAAGAGCAAAAGGTTTGCATTAATTAACTCTGGCTACAGAGTCTTTTTGAAACCTGATAAACAAAGAAACTGCACATATTAAAATGTGCCCTTTCAGACAGCATATATCACATTCTGCTTTCAGATCCCCTGGGGCAGCCCAACTGCATGTACAAAGAAAGATTTAGCTGTATATAATTTAAGTTGCTCTTTAGAAAAAATACTCAGGTTTTGATAGATCAAAATATACCAAAGTGACAAAGCAAACAAACAAAGCCAAATATAAGCCAAGATTCAATAAAAGTAATTTTGGAATTCTGGGACAGTGATAGCTTTCCATTTGTCTGGTAAACAATAAAGTGTGCTCGTGTGACTATTCACTGAAACAAGTTTCAAAATCATCAAGCTCTGTGCTCTCTCATTACGCAGGTGGTGTGCAATGCCAGATGCAAAATAATTGACGTGGTTTCAAAGTTCCTTGGATCATTTCACAACTTGTACATTTTAAAATATGTAGGAACTTGCAGTCTGTGTGACAGTGCCTACTAAATTCCATTTTTCCATTGAGTTTTAAGCTGTCTTTATAGTCAGAAGAATTTAAATATCCAATTATATATCACATCCTGTTAAGCTATGAATTCTCATTCCTGTACATAACTGCTGGAATCTTAGAGAAATAAGTATAATAAATTCAAAATAGTTCATAAATCAGTTGGAAGATAAAGGTTTTTAATATCATCATTTCAAAGTTATTACAAACAGGATCCCAGTGTTAGTATGAAAGCCCCAACTTGTTAAAAAAAAAATTGATAGTAGTCTTTCAGGGGACAGGTTCCTAATCTGTGTATCTGGTAATTACAGTTTATTTATAGCACACAAAAATTAAAGTATTCCCCCAATTTTATTCAGTTACTTAAAGAGGATTAGGACTATTAGGTTTGGGCTATTAACAGACCCAGCTGTAGGGGTCATATGAAAATGGGAAAGATGCCTACTGAGAGGCAATGAAGAGCTCAGCCATTCCTCTGTTCCTCAGGAGCTCAGAGCGTGATGCTCCTCTGCACTGCCTCGCCAGACCACGGCTGCAGCTGGGGCAGAGAGGGCTGCTGAGCTCCTTTGTGCTCCCTCCCCTTAATGGAACCACTGAAAAAATCCTGGTGAGCAGAAATGCTATGTTTAAAGGTAGGCTGAGGGAGAGGGAAGAGAAAGTGTAAATGCAGAGCAGATTGGAGGCAAGAACTTTCTGCTTGTGTACAACTCCTGTTGCTTGGTTTTCTGACGTGCTAACAAAGATAAAATAAACTGATGAGTCATAATACATCTTGATCTAAACTATCTCCACAACCCCCTGACTGTCCCTCTCCCTTTGCTTTAGATGCTTTTGCTTAGGATTTATGTATACATCCAGCATCAAAACAATAAGATTAGAGAGGCCTCATTGCTGATAAGAAATCACAGGAACTATCTGAAAAAATCTTATATGTAAATCAGAAAATACAGGGAAACAGGATATTAAAGGTATGGCAGCACTGGGTAGGGAAGACCAAGGAAGGAAAAAAAGCACTCATGCTAGATTCAGCAAATCAATGATACAGATGACAAGTGTTTTCCTTTGTGCTAAGGCTAGACAGCACACATTTCATCAGGAACCTCTCTATGTATCTGTAGTTAGGTACCAATTTTTATAAGGGCCAAGAAAGCCTAAAATCCAAGATCTCATTCCTGCTTCTGCCAAAGAAGCAAAATTCTGACTAATAAGGGTGAAATATGCTATTTCAAGATTCAGCTGAATCTCTATTACTTTTTCTAGTAAATGTGGAATAAAGTAACTTGAAACATAGTGATTCTAAACGGTCACCCATAAAATAATGTAAGCATCCTTTCTCTTCCTCCCTCAGCAACTCCTTCTGCTGTGCATTCATATACCTTTTATAACAAAGACATGAATTTAAGAGATTTAATTTACAGTTCTCATTAATAAGAACTCAACAGTCATGCCCTCTTCATCACCATGAATATTTTGTGAACTCTCAAAATTTACTTTTAAAGTTTAAATCCACCACAGATGCATTCCTATCAACCCAGCCTAACTTTCAAACAAAATTTGCAATGATATCTGCAGTCATACATCATGCTTTTAAATATTGTTGTCTTCTAAAATTCAGACATATACACCTTGGGACAATTTCAGTCTTATATCCATGGAGATTACTCCCTGAATCAGAGAAGAAGCCACGTCCTTGTGTGAAAGAGGGCAGAATTTGAGGGGTTCTGGTTTTAGAGTGTGTGAAAATTGTTCACAGATGGAAAGAAAAAGGGTTGATCCAGGAGACTTCTGGGGAGGAACTTTGTAAGCAACTTTTGGGCTGGAAAGAGATTTCCTCTAGTAGTATTCTTGTTATTTCTTTCTGACATGTCAATGGATGCTAAAATTTTGTGTTATTATTTTCACTTATAATGAACTTGCTCATTCTGGTGCTCGTGCTATTACAGCTATAAAATAGACAAGATTTTAGCTGATTAACTCCTACTGAGAGAAATTGAGAACTAATCTGATTCCAAAAGCCCAAGAGTGAAGCAAGTTTATATGGGAAAATTGCAGGGATGACTGATGCCATGATAAAAATTTGAAGATGATTTAATAAAAGGAAAAAAAATGGTGCCTTTCAAACTTCACAATATATTTCATGTCCAAGCATGAATTCTATTCAACTGCAAAGAAAAAAATGTCTTGCATCAAAAACAGTAGAGAGAAAACATTTAAACTGAATAAGCCATTTTTTAGTTTTGAATTAGTTTTATTTTTCTGTGAGTTTACAAACAGCAAATAAACAAATGAAGACGACAGATGTGGAAGGTAGTATGGAGAAAGTGGCTCCCTGGGGAGAATAATGGAGTGAGGGAAGGGTAGGATGTGAATGAAAATCCAGTGAACAAATCATAAAATACGGGTGTGGAGCGACAAAGAGAAAACAGAAAAGATAGCAGCTAACAAAAGACTGGAAATGGAAATGCATTGCATCACAGACTAAAATGACCATGTTAATTGTCTGTTGTAAAGAAGGTTGTGAGACAGGACTGCTACTTTAATGTTATTCATTCCATTTCCAGTACCTCTCAATCCTTTTGCAGACCCAGGTCTCAGCTGTGCATCCATCGGTCTAAAACCCACCTTGGCTGCCAAAGCAGGCTGAATTGGAGACTGGAGGGTTCTTCCTGCCACACCTCCTCACTGGAGTTGCTCTCCTTCCCTTCTCCTTGCTCCAGCCCCAGGAAGGTGATTCTGACCATGAAGAGCCCACATGCAAGCGTGCAGCGTTCTTAGGGAAGAGGAGGCACTTCTCCACTTGTCTGCTTACTGTCTTTCTAGAACAGCCTCAACTTGATAGCATGGCTGATCAGCAGGAAGGGTCACTGCTCAAAAGGATCTGACTCTCAGCAAATGGAGAGAAGAAACTAAATATAAATAATAAATAACAGTTATAAAACAATTTTCAGGTGGAGATAAAAAAATTGTGTAGGCTGCTGCAAGACAAAGCTGGACAAAAATATTTCTAAGAAATTTAAGTGTTTTCAAAAATCACAGTACTATTCAACAACCTGGTTGTTTTTAAGCAGGAATGTTGTGAGTTAGACGATTTTGGAAATTATATTTTATGTGTAGCTAATTCAGTCAAAATTTTCAATTTTGAAAATTTTATATGGAGGCTGGGGAGCCTCTATATAAATACAAGATCACATTGATTTTATGTACTCATTCATCTGTTTCTAAATGCCTGACAGGCCTGACAACTTGATCAATAAGTGATTCCATTCACCCAGACCTGCAGGTGCCTTTTGTACTCTCCCTGCTGGAAGATGACAATCACACTCATTAAAGGCAACACAAAGCATCACCAATGACATGTTTCCTGTCAGAAAAATACAGCCAAGGCCTATTATGATTTTATCTGAGAGAAATTGATTTAATCAGCAGTCTAAGATTTAACCTATTGTTAATAATGCAATTTAAAGCTTTTCTCTGTTGCTTCTGACCAACCTAACTGGAATTTAAATGGGTAGAAGTGACGTGAACAAGCTCACAAGGGTCAGAGTTTATCTTCTGTGTCTGTGCCAGACTCTTTGATGTTCAATGTGAAGGACTAATCCTCATGATTCCAGAAACCATCCTATGAACAAGAAATAATTTACCAAAGTTATTATGTCACATATTGCTGTCTTAATTTAGGTTTTACAGGAGTTTTATGTTCTGTAAGCTTGAAACATCTGGATGAAGCATCAAACTGAAAGCTGACAGATTGTGTAAAGACAATGTTAAATGAATATGCTGTAATAATGATCTATTCGTTTGCAGCTTGTTTTTAGAGTTGTCTTTCTTCTTTCTTTTAATCCAGCATTATCCGATTCATTACGAACTACATTAGCTTTGTATTTGTGGGGAAAAAATGTTTTCAGTGATTTTTTTGAAATTTAATTCACTGAATTTACAAGAGAAAACACATAAAATAACACTATAACAAAGACTGAAAAAAAAAGGATATTGATTTCTTGTAAGGGACTTATTCTGCTGTCAGTCACAGCCAGTCTGTAGTACAAACATTTTTCATGACAGACCTGAACCAATCATTATAACTTCTGGTAATGACTTGCAAATTTAGTATTAAATATATTAAAATAAGATTGAGTATGAAAACTGGTTATATAAAACTAAATTAAAAATACTTTAAATAAAAAGACTTTCTTACTCAACATATCCCTTCTCCCTTAGTCTCTGACTATACACCTGCTTCTTTGGGTTGCAGTCTGCTTCCCTCATATCCAACCAGTATTTAATGGGTAAAAGAAAAACACCCAAACAACTGGCAAAAAAAAAAAAAAAAAAGATACCAACACTTAATCTGTGCTCCTGTTAAACAACATAAGTTTGGAGAGAATGTATGGTGCAGGTCGTCCTGAAGGGAAGGGTTGAGAGGATGGGCTCACAGATCTGTTTGGGAGGACATGTCATGCCCACAGTACAGCATGGTTAGCCAAAACATAAAGACATTCAGAGATTTAAATTCACCTATAGAAGACCCTTAAATTTTCACAGTCAGCCTGAATATGTAAAACTAGTGATTGTGAGGTCAAGATGCTAAGTAAAAGAACCAACTCTGGGAACTGAGGGAGTAATTTGTATGTGAAGGAGAAGTGAGAATGAAAATATTACTCCAATCAACACTTCAGAAGATAAAAATCTTCTGATTGCTATACAGAAAATTGTGCTTTTTCTCCCAGATTGCTGTTACTCCACATTTTTCTCTAGTTAGGATACAGCTCCTGTGATCTGATGAACATCAGCTCTAGCATCTCTGACAGCTTAGTGGAGGAAGAGCAGGTGTTAGTTCAGCCCAGGATCCCAATCACACACAAGGAATCCCCTCAGATTTCAATTGCAGTGCTAAAGCTTCAGCCCAAAAGCTGTCACCTGGTGGATGGAGTGAGTCCAGCATCTTCCAAGGTATTTCACAACGGGAAAAAAAATATATCCATCTTTGGTGCCTGAGCTAGGAGCTCAGTTTTGTCTTGTTAAATTTTATGTTAGAGCAGACAAGCAGAGGGAACATCATGATGACAAGTCAGGGTACTTGATTGGAAAGGTAGGCTTTTCACTCATCAGCAGAAAAATGGAAGGTGAAAATGTAGCACAGGTTGGTTTTCCCCAGGGAGGTTATGCTGGGAGTGCAATGTGCAACAAAGAGAGAATGATGCATACCTCCAAAAGGAGAACTGGAGATTTGGTAATAGGGAGAGGAAACAGCAGACAACTGTAAAAGCTACAAAAGAAAATGACTTTGCAAGTGCATTACCTGCAGTGACATTGTCACAACAAGGCTGTTTCTGCAAGACAACTGAATAAAAATCTTACTAAAAGGGTGGAATGGCAGTGTCACTGCACTGGAAGTCAAAATGGGACAGCTTTAGCAACGAGTGAGAGAAAAGAAATTACACTAAATTTCTGGGTGAATTTAGAGGTGAAGAGAAACAAGACAAATGTCTAAAAATATATTGGTGGAATCTCTTGTGAGTTCTGAGGAGTAAAAGGTCTTTATAGTAGCTGTAGTTTAAAGGAAACTGAGACCATACATATTCAAGTATCATGAATAAAAGGAAGTGATTTATTGATTATCAAAGATATTTTATATACGCATGTTTTAATTATAATTAAAGTTATACTCTAAAAATATTTTCTGATGACAGAGTAAGTATGGATCTTCATTATGTTTTCAGTAATGCTTAGATAAAAACATTTTCAGCAAAATATTTTAATGTCACTGTTTAGACATGCAGAAGTTACTGCTGAATAGCCATTCAACATGAATCATCTGAGCTGTGGTGATAGCCCAGGGTGACTTTGAAAAAAGCAAATGCAAAGTCACACGACTTAGTTCAGTACTTCTTTGCCATATGCTAAGCAAATTTGATTTGCCTCATGTGAACTTCAAGATGCCTATATAGATAGTTACCCATTTGTAATGTGTTTAATGGTGTGAACTTTCAGTGTGAAATCACACAAGAAAATCAGAATGACTGATTAATCCAGTAAGTGACCTTTAATACTGCTGTCAGTGTCACAATGATCAGTTAAATTATAGTGAAAATGCAGATGTCCTTCTACTGTTACTACTGATTGTAATGATTTTTTCCCATACTATTTGTAATGACTCTTTTTTTATCATGCTAGCTCTATCCTACTATGAATCTTACAATACTTTCTGCTTCCTCTTGAAAATTCTATAAAGCTTAATTCCTAATTCTGTTAGAAATTGCTAATGATTCATAAATATTAAATCCAAACAAACCACCTGGTTTTGATTGCTTCCTAATACTTCTTAAAATCAGGGGCCCATTTTTGATGGCCTTTGCAATAGAACTCTGCAATTAGAAATCCACACAAGCTTCCCTCTTTTGCATCAATCTGTGTTTGTCTGCTCAAAGAAAATTGCTACAGCTGTCAGCTTAAGTGTAATGACAAATATGTTTCTCTGCATATTTGGTTTCAACTTTGCTCAATTCAGTATGACTCCACTGGCATGACAAGTTATACAAGTGTTTCCAGAGAGTAAGAAAGACGAGCTGTCAGGTGTTTAACACAGGTTAACCCAGCATGGCCTTACACATCATGCCTGAATTCAGCCCTGTGGTTATTAGACAGCAACACTCTTTCTAGCATCAGTGGCAGGCTGCTACATAACCTGCTGCTGCTCCTCCTTTCTCTCAAGGTTATATATAATCTTACTTCGTTATTTCTGGTGAATAATGTGGTAATGATACTGTGACATTTTAATTATGTGATTTGAGATAAAGGTCTCCCTTTTTGTTTATCAGGGCTGAAGATTTTTTCCCAAACCACCTTTGATTTCTAGGGTTCTGTTGATAACTCTTTCACCTCTGAATTGCACAGCCCCATGCTCAAAAGCATCACAGTAAGTCCCTGAAGCAATTCAGTAACTTGTTAGAAAACAAATCTGAGAGTGGAAGAGGACTGCCATGCCCAGTTATCACAGCTTCCCTTTCAAGAAGTCTGAAGGATTTGGACCAACTGTTATTAAGCTTGCTGAGAACTGAGTGCTTATTTTGAAAGTTCAGTCTATGGAAAATACAATGACAGATTTTGGCATTTTCAGTGATGCTCAGCTCACCTAGAAACAACTAAACCAAGTAGGAAATTTAGACTGCCATGGATATATAAAAAGGGGTAAAAGAGGTTGGACTGGTCAGCTGAGTAGCAGGGCTTTTTATTATAATGATAATCTGCACATTAAAGGTTTCCTCTGTGGTCAGAACCATTACCTATTGCTGCCAGTGACAGATCCAATGAAACAATACTGAATATTGCTGATGTTGCTAACAGAAAAATAATACTGAGAACTTTCTAGAAGTCAGTGCATCACATATGCTTTAACCAAGACTCCTGAACTGATCCTGAAAGGAAAATCTGGGTCCACAATTCTCTTCACAATTATTTGGATTACTACTTGAGGAATGGATGTGCTGTTTTCATTAAAAAAAAAAAAAAAAAGAAAAAGAAAAGCAGTGCTTACAGAATGCTCTTAAACAGATCAAAAGAAATAATGAGTTTTCAAAGAACCTCCTTCTGACACCTCCAATCTATCATATCTGTATTATACTGATAATCTCTTCTCTTTCAATCAGTGATACTCAGGAGAACAAGGAACCTGTGAATATATGGATGAATCAGCACCTGATTAGCTGTCTTCATAGAACCTTTTCTGTGTTTATTCAGAGAAAGTGGAATTCAAAACTTTGAATGATGATGATTATTAGTCCATACTTTTCTTCCTAAGAGAAACACTGTTTTTAATTTTTTCCCCCACAGCACTACAGTTAAAAGCATTTCAGTTAGTACACCAAACACACAGACCCAGATGGACAACACTTTGGGAATCCAGAGATCTTACACCAGCTTATAAGATGCAAGATACATTTTATTTTTCCAGGTGTGCAGTAAGTTTTTTTCCAAAGTAGGATCTGGCAAACAATGACTAAATAAAGAGCAAATGTCCTTAAAAAAAATTGGTTTTTTTTTTCAGAAACTCTTATTATCCACTTGTCCACCTGCTCTTTCTTTTCCCACAAGCCCTAAAGCAGCCATACTATTGGTTGGAACTAGTTAAAACTTTGCAGAATGCAGCATCTTGTGTAGGGCTCACATCCTGGAAGGAAGCAGCCAACTGCTAAGCCACTGGCTTCTGTGCTTTTGGAGTGAATACCAAGCTGAATTTTCATTAATTTCTGCATCTACTTTTGCCTTCTTTCATTCAATTTTTGATTCAGGGGCTGCCTGCTTTTCTGCCTGGACTTCTGCCACCGCAGTCCTCAGTGTCCCCTCATCCCCACCCGCACACAGTGTTCAGACAGCAATGTTCAAACTCCCCTCCCACAGTGTGACAGAAGCTGCTCGTTGGTCTCTGCACCACAGTGACCAGAGGGCAGCAGGAATATGGCACCAGGTATGCACTAATCCAAAATGAACTCATGGCTCAGTCTGTCCAGCCTGCCCAAGACCACCCTAAATAAAGCTCCAGTGGGTGCCTGTGGGCCCGGCTGTTGGGTACATCCTGCCCATCTCCTAAGGACTGCCTGCATTTCAGGGCAGCCATCAGGCAGTCATTACACCTCACCATTGCTGCTGCCCTCAGTTTGAGGCAATCACTTACAGCTCTGCTCACCACCACCTCATTACCAGCTCTCCTGTGATGTTCCAGAGTCAGGAGAGGATGTCTGTCCTTTGTGAGCGCAAATGAGCCTCGGGTACAAAAAAATGTAACACCTTGTGGAAATACTGGTTTGAACCAATGATTTGAAAGACTTGCAAGTGTTAGGATTCTCACCATGTCACATAAGCCTCTCCCTGCATGCAAAAATCTTAGTGTATGAAAGGGACAGCCACCCAACATTGTGTATTCCAGAAGAAATTCTAGATATCAGCACGCTTCATAGATCACATTCTGTACTAGCATTTGGCTTCTTATAAATCAAGTCTTAATCAGATAGAGCTGAGTAAAGATGGATGTGATCATCTCATTATATTAGGTGTTTGTAATACATTTTTACATGCATATGTATACATTTGAATATATGTATACTTATAAAATAATTTCTACCAGCCTACTGCACTTAGTTTTTATCCTCCAATACCATCACCTCCACCAGGACCAGCCATTCTTTCCTTTGGTAGGTCTCTCTGAAGTGGTTCAGGAAAATAACATGACAGAGCATATAATTTCCTTACTTACACTTAATCTCCATGCAGATGCCAAGGTGGTGTGTAACTAAATGTCAATTCCTCATTTCTCTGGAGGTGCAGGTGGGAGTATGCTTAATCACTGTAAATTCATTCATCTGCCTTACTGATCCCTCCATCTGCATGCTGTCAGCCTTCTCCTATAAAGCTAATTGTATAAGCCTTGTTCTCAGTGCTGACCTTGTCCCACTTAGTGCTACATGAAGATACAGGGATGTAGGTGACATTTGCTGGTCAGGTTTGCTGTGTTGTCATGCTGCTGTGTCTGATTTCAGTGATGTGTTGAAGTATTTAACAAAAAAAAAAAAAAAAAAGAGAAAGCCTTGCACTAAAATACTTGTAATTTCCACTTGGGATGCAATTGTCCCCTTTCTTGGTACAGCTGACAATAATTATACAGCTGTGCATACAAGTACAGATGTAGGCTGAGGAATGGATGTGCATTGAAGGACTGATGTGCACATGAACGTGCCTGAACGTTCAGCTATGCAAACCTTGATGAGTACATTTCTGCAACCACTAAACTGGTGTGGTCGGACACTTCTCATTTTGAAAATAGTTTGCTAAGGCGTTGTTTTAGAAAAACAATTAAAGAGCACCATTTATAATAATCTGATGCAATATTTTCTGTTGCTGTGGCCACAGAACAATGCAGGCATACATCAATTTGTGGTGAAACTGTCTAAATTACCAAAAGCTTTGATGAACAAGCTAACAATTGATGTTTGAGGGCATGTAGCCTTATGAATGAAAATAAATATGAATCCACATTTAAATCTCTGCACTAAATTGCAGGTTCAAATGTTTAACTTCTAAACTTCTGACTGCTTGTTTTTTTGACTACCACCAAAATATTAACATTTCTGTCTGTAATAAATTGTGCCCACAAAACTGTAATTTCTCTTTCTCTCTCTTTTTAAAGCAGGCACTAAATATAATTATATGTATTACTCTGCAGTATCATAGCAAAAGGTAACAGTTTTTCATTTCAAGTTATGTGAATGTTCTTCACTTATCTGTGTATTAAATAACAATTTTAATCAACATTAACTTTCCTTTCACTGGTAATATTTTTTTTTTTTTTGCTTTAGCGTGAACAGACAAGCATAGGCTGTATTAATTAAAATCTCTAATGACTAATAGCAGCTGCTGTGAGGGGTGGTTGAGGACTCTGGGTTGGTCTAGTCTAGAAAAAAGGAGAGTGGGTAGAGACCCCATTGCTCTCTAGAGGGAGGTGCTGAACATTTTCCCCTGGTATCCAATGACAGGACACATGGAAATGGTTCAAAGCTGAGTCAGGACAGGTTTAGGCTGGACATTAGGAAGAATTTCTTTACCAAGAAGTGGTACCAAATTTCTTTACCACTGGAACTGGCTTGCTGGAGAGGTAGTGGGTGCCCCAAGGCTGTCAGTGTTTAAGAGGCATTTGAGCAATGCCCTTAATTCCATGCTGTAACTGCAGGTCAGCCCTGAAGCCATTGGGCAGTTGGATGAGATGATCTCTGTAGGTCTCTTCCAACTGAACTTTTCAGTTCTAGTCTATTCTACTCTATTCTAATATTTCTGACCAATAGGAACTGTTGCATTGACTTTACCAGTCAACTTCACTTCTCATGATCTTTTGGAAAGCAGAATTTCAAAAATATAGTGGAGCTGAAAGCTTGGAGATGAGCTGAAATTAGTGAGTGACTGGGTCCTGGCTGAGCCTTGGTCTCCCACATGCTGGTGTATTCTCAATGACAAGTTGTCTCTTTATTGGTTTCTTTATTATAAAATGGAAATAGCAAGTCAAGTCATAAACAATACCCTGCCCTGAATGAAATTTTAAATCTACATAGGCTTTTGTCTTCAGATTGTTGCTCTCTTTCCTGTAGGTTCTAAGAGGTGAATACAGAGGGGAAAAAGACAGTAAGAAGATTCATTACCTTTCTCCAGATCTCAGCAAGAACAGGGAAGAGGAAACAGCTAATACATATGGATAAAAGCCATGGGAAATCCATAATCATTTAGTTGCTGCAAAAGGATAAAAGAGGTACTGGGTCAGGGTAAAGGATGTTGTCTGTGTTTAGCTGGTTTTGAAGACCTCTAACAAGAAAGTATGGGCAAACAGCTGATTCAAGAAAGCAAGAGAAAGGGACACTCTATTATGCCTTAAGAATAGGTATGTGCACAATTTCTGCTGTGAAAGTGAATTATTAACTCTATATTTTCCATGACAACCTTATACCCATGATTCTCTGTTATTTTCTACTTCTCTATATGTCTCCACTAAGATTAGCTGTTTGTGTGTTTACTCTGCTTTCCTCTTTCCTACCAGCATGGGTAGAGATAATTCAATCCACACTGTGTGTGCTTTAATTTTCAGATGCATAGGCAACTGATTTTATAGGTTACCATTAAATGTAACCTATTGAAATAATAAACTAAAAATTCAGCTGCATAAATCTGTAAAGCTTCATCAATTTATACTGGCTAACACCAGCTGAAGATTGAGTTAATATTAACTGAAAGAAAAAAGAGAGTTAATAAAAACCTGAGAAAAAAGCCTGGAATTGCTAATGACAATGGGAAACTGGAAGGTTTATTTTAACACCCTATCTATTAATAAGAATATTGTGTAAGCTAGATAATATTTGCTAAGCTAAGAGGATTAAAGAGAAGGAAATACTGACTTCATGCATACACTGAATACTACAGAACAGGGAAAACTAGAATACAGAGAGTAAATGAACTATTGGAATAGGTGAAATATCTCTGTTAGACTGATGGACACGTCTTCTGAATCACTCTTCTCAGATGTGTCCTTCTAGTTACAAATAAAGAGATCTGTAGACTTTCAATCTTATGTATTGTTTTTTCTAGATATGTAACTGAAAATCAGAAAAGTTTGGGTGAGTGCAGAAATAATAGGGCAGAATTGAAAAAAAAAAGGAAAAAATTACAAATATTTTTTATTGACCCTGCTTGGACACTACATGCCTACCACAGCTGCTCTATCACTTCCCTCCTCAGCTGGGCAGGGGAGAGAAAATGTAATGAAAGGCTCCTGGGTCAAGATAAGGACAGGGAGATATTAGTCACCAGTGACCATCTTGGGCAAAGCAGACTCAACTTTGGGTTATTAGTTTAATTTATTAGCAATCAAGTCAGAGTAATGAGAAATGTATTAGATACTAATGCTATTTTTTTATCCTGAATCAGCAGACTCTATTCTGAGGCATGTTTGATCCTGTTCATAAAATTTATGACATCTATTCTTTAAATTACCTAATGAGAGTGATTTTCACTCTTTAGAAAGTTATACATACTAATTGTCTGCCCTAAAATTAATAATAATAATCTAAACAAAGAAAAACCCACAAACCTATAGACTGTTTTTTACTCTTTTTTGTACCTCTTAAAAATTCTGTAATGGTTTCTTTTTTTTTTTTTCCCAAAAGAAGTTCCTCTGCACTTTCATGCAATATTAGTTTCGGGGAAGTCAGACTGAGCATAATTCAAACACATTGATTTCTATGGAAACTATATTCATTCTCTTAGGCCAAAGACCTGCAAGTCTGAATGCAACTATTTCAATGAATAGTTTGCTCTGGCAAACAGACCTTCAGCCTTCAGATAAGCACAAATATAGATTCTGTCTCACAGAGTAAAATGCATTGGGAAAGAGAGCTCTGTTCTTGCAGAATCATGTTCCCTGCATGGGTATTTGCTGTTCAGAATTCAGAAACAGTTTCTCATGAATAGACTCTGGATTTAAATCAGATTCACTGATTCTCTTACCTTGGTTCTGAGAATGTCCATAGAAAGAGAACAAAACTCAGAAAAACCACCAAGAGGATGTATTAATTTCTTTTCTTTCTATCCCAAGAGAAATTTTATGCAGTTGTTTCTCAGTAGAGAGAAAATAGCATAATTCAAATCCTTTCTCTATAACCTACAATTGCAGAATGTCAATCTAAGAATTTTTAGGCACTTTTAAATGAATGCTGTTGAAGTGACTATTCAGTAGATGAAGAATAGACATTTTAATTTCAGTTTTAGTAGGAGTGGGACATAAACAAGGCTCTCTTTCAGTATTTTCCAACAATATTCTTTTAATCTGTATTGCATTAATATTGTGTGAGCTCGTAGTCTAGACTAGTCAGCAGTGTATAAAAGAGACTAAATTGTGCTGTGGCTGCAATCAAACCTGATTAAGTAATGCTTCTGCATAGCATAATTTCACCACACTTGGAAAGAACAGCTAAAAATGTGTCTGTTGAGAGAAGCTCTCTATTGTAACTCCAGAGGCGATCTGGTATTTAGTAGTGAGGGCTGCAGCTTCCAAGGATAACTTCAGTTCCTCATATGAAAGAGTCTCCAGCAGATCAGTGGTAAAACTGTCTCCTCCTAATGTCCAGAGGGTGCACTAGGAGAGAAGAGTACAGTGTCCATGTGCCAAGGATTCTGGGATGGCGAGTCCTTTGGAGACTATTCATGGATGGAATCTAAAGCTCAGTCACTCAACCGCTTTGGCCACCTGGAGAAGGAACATTGAATCAGAAACCTACATGGACTCCCCAGCAGCCCCAGCCTACAGGCTGTTTCCAGCCAACACTATGGGGAATAGTCTCCATGCACAGAACAAAAACATATGTAGAGATCAGTTTCCTGCATCTTCCCCCTGTGCCTGAACCACAAAGGATATGATATTACTGTCCCAGGCAAGGAGCCTACAGTTTTGAGCTCAAGCCAGGGAGGCTTACTCTTTTTACTTGGAAGATACTCAGCTCAAGCTCAATTTATCAACTAAAATTGCACAGTCGTTGAGTGAATCTGGAATAAATGTACATTTCTTATCCACATAATTTACAGCTTATCTGGTATTCTCTGCTTTTAGTATTTTCCTGCCATGCTCAATTAGATGTCTTCCACCACCCACTTTGAAAATGTCTGTCTTCCAGAAGTGTATGAAAACTTCTGTACAAAACCCATGAACTATGTATGCCCAAGGTTTTGGTTTGGGTTTTTTCTTTTTTTTTCAGAATGGCCATAAAAGCTCACTTAAATAAATAAAATATTAATTATAAAAATGCTCAGAGAGCAATAATTTTTTTTTTTCAAAATGTAGTATTTAAAATGAATTGTGCCTGTATTGGTATTTAGCCTGAGGCACTCAGCAGCATTTAAACAATTCCATGTTCCCACAGAACTAAATGCATCTCCTACCATTAATTATAGTAACAGTGATTGATTCTATGTCCTCAGTGTCTGTGGGAATACTCCCAGGTAATTTTAGAGGATGTGGGGCTGGGGCTCAAATTCACTGTTCAGCAAGATGACCAACTCCAGAGTTGTGAGTGATCAATTGCACAAATGTCAGCGTGGTCTTGTTGCACCACTGAAATAAAGGTTACTTTCCCGTGTCCTACCTTTTAAAAGAGGAGGATGAAATCTCTGTGCTTGTGTACTTCACAGAACACAGTTAAGCTTATGGAATAAACTAAATTTTGCTTATGGAATCATTCCTATGCATCAAATGGGGCTAGCCCTGGCTTTGATGAATGCAGTTCCATACCTGTAAATAACTCAGGGCCAGTTCAGAGGTTACTAGAGGCTCCTCTGAAAATACATTTCATAACAGTGTTTCAGTTACTGAGGCCAAGTTTTGCTGGCTTTTTTAATGAACAGCAAATTTTCCTGAGTAGCAACCATGGAACAGCAAAGACACCACCAGAGTGGTATAACTGAAGACAAGCACAGACATCCTCTTTTGATTTGGGCAATGGGGTTCAATAATAAAACAGGTATTTTTACCCCTTTTTGTTTTTTACTATGGTACTAGTATTCATAAATAAGAGAATCATTGTTTAATCTCTTGTGCTGAACAACTATTATGAAAAAAACAGTAGAAATTTAATGGAGAATTATAACAGAATATTTATAGCAAGTAAATTATTATTGATTGTTATAACTTTGCTTTTCAGGCAAGTGCCACCTTTTAAAAAAGCTAGCTATTAATAATTGTTATATTAAGATGTTTCTATAAATAATTAATTTCTATTGTATTACAGTGATATGAATTAAAGTATTTTTGCTAGCTAAAGTAGTTCAATGACCAAGAAACCCAAAACTGACACCTCAGTAAATCTATTGAGTTATTCTTCTGAATTTCTTTCTCAAATTCAGTCCACTCTAACTATAATGAAGGACTTTTTGAAAGTACTTAGATTTAAAAAACCCTCATACCTTTGAAAAGCATTAATAGATATTTCAAAAAATTCAGTAGGTATCAATCTCTTTGTACTTTGGATGAATATTACCTTGTGCTTGGTACTGTGAATTTAAGTGAAAATTAAGTTCTCAATAGGAGGCCATAACTGTTACTGCAGGGTATGGATTTTAACACAATAAAATGATATCTTTTGATAAACACCTAAGTTATAGGTTATCACAATTCTATTTCACACTCTTTTACTGTGTAGCACAGGCTTGTTTCAATATGGAAACTACTGTCTGCTTGCAAAGAACAGCAGAGAAATCCCATGAAGACTGCAATTATAATAACTATAAAGAATTTAAATAGCTCTTGGGCACTTTTTGTTATTGTTGTTTTCAGTTGTCAAGGGAAAAAACTGAACAAAGAAAGAGAAAGATGTGCTCCCAGCCATAGGGAAAGCATTTAAAAGGATCCTGTAAACAAGCTGACAACAATTCATTCAGAGTTATGCATTTATAAGTGAAAAAACCCAAAAAGTATGTCTGAAAAAAAAGTAAGGCAGGGCAGTAAGAGGTCTCCAGTTTGAAATGTCCTGTGGGACCTGCAAAGAGACTTGTAGCAATAAACCTTTACTATGATTAACTAATGGTAGCTAAAAAGATTTAGAGGTGGTAGAAAAGTAGATATGCTCCCATTAACAGCCATAATGCCACCTGAAGAGAGAATATGTTTCTCTTGCCATCAAAAGACTCAAAACTGCTGGATTGTTTTATGTTAAAAAGATGGGTGGATTTTCTTTCTATGGACTCTACCAGCTGCTTCTTATTCCAATGAAAATTACTAGAAGCAGCAAGACAAACAATTAAAGACCTGTTGCAGCTCCTTTATCTTAGTGGTAATCTCCAATAAAACCTGAGGCTATTTTTGCACCACTAAGAGCAATCCTTTCTGGACCTGCAAGGACAAGACCTAGAGACACTGAAACAAACTTTTAAGTGGTCTGCTTTGAAAAAAATGATTAGCAGAGAGCTTTTACTCTGCGTGTGAGCCAGGCAGAGCAGTACTTCAATGGAGCTCTGGCCACTGCACCAAAACAGCTTGAGCTGGTCAGGTGGGGCATCAGGCAGTACAGAAGATGAAAGGCTGCTTTCTCTATAAATATCTGTTGCACTGCTTTCATTTTAGTTGGTTTGATACCACTGAAAACCTGCAACTAGAAGATCAAACTTTTGGGGAGTACTTAGAGGAACTTTCAATGTAAAGAATTGTGTGTTTCCAACCTACAAAACCAAATGGATTTGTTTAAAAAGTTCAGTTTAAACCCAAATGAGAACAAAAAGTATGTTTCTTTCCCTCAAAATCATTACTAGATCATAAACCTTCCCAAAGGATGTTCTTGCCTGAGAATATAATACACTTTCCCTTTGAAGGTCCTCTCACTGCTTAGGGAGCACCATCATCTTCCTCTGGCCAGCCCAGCCCGCCACTGAGCATCCTCTCAGCCCATGATCACTTCCTAGAACTGTCCCTCACACTCTTTCTAGATAAGGCTTGCAAAAACATTTTCAGATCTTGTGCTTAACATAAGGCTCCTTCCAAACTGTCAGTGTGGCCCCCATGCAGACTTGTCAGTGTCTGCCAGATAATCCATTCCAAAATGAGCTCTTCTGGTAGTGTCACCACAGCACTGACAGAGCTGTGTGTAACCTACATGGACATGAGATTTGGAGAAATTCACAGGCGAGATTTACACCATTTAGGTCCCCATCAAGACAAGATTCAAGTAGTCCTCATCCTTCACAACCGGATTCCTAAAAGGGTAAGAATAGAAAAGGTGGTGTGAGGTACTTCAGAAAATCCTTTTAACAGATGTTGGGAAGATCAGTGCACAAGGCTTTGGTGCTGTACACTTATGGGCACAGTGAAAGGTCAAGAGACAATAGACACAATATTGACTATGAATAAGGAAAAATTTTCACAGTGAGAGTGGTTAAGTCCTGGAAGGTAGTCCAAAAATCTGTCAAGTCTATGTTGGGGAAACACAAATTCAATGGACAAGGTCCTGAGCATCTTGATAATCTTTCAAATTAGTTCTGCTCTGAGTAAATCCTGCTCTATGTGACCTTCAGAGGTCCCTTTTTCCAGCCATAATTATTTCTATGACTGTCTGATTGTACAGCTGATTCTATGATTCACTTTTCCAATGAACCATTGATTCCAGCTGGTGGCTAGAAGATTTCCCAGAATCACAGTTCTTGAAAGATCTTTCTTTAGTAAGACAGACTTTGGGGAAAAGGCATGTAAAATAAAAAGTAAATGCCATGCTTTTTTTCTATCACTGGAGTCACAGGCAAAAAAGGCATAAGAATAATTGCTTTTGTTATAATAAGATGTTACTAGCATTTCACAAAAACCTTGCATTTCACAAAAATCTTGTATTTCACAAAAATTATGGAAATGAAATGAATGAAAAATTAAATGGAATGAAAATATTAAAATTCAGCCTTTCATCCAGACTGAAGGTGCTGCTGTACTTGGTAAAGTTTTGATAGATGACTGAATGGAAAATGATCGTACAAGAAACTTTTATTATGGTTATGCAGTGACTCTGCTACTTTTCAAATATAGTCAGATGTGAAGCAAAAAATAATGTTTTTCTCCTCCTAACTGCCAGCTCTTCAAACTCGCCTTGAATTTCAAGAGGCTTTGTAATACAACATTGCAAATAATGAAGATTCTGGCTGAGGTTTCCAGGGCAGTGTGGTGGTTTTTCTGCTCAGACCCCACTGATTTTAGCAGATGGCATCCTTAGAAGAGAACTCTTTTTTCCTCCATACTTTACTTTTCATTTAACTGTTCATTTCATACTGCACCAGGGAAAAGAGACTCCAGCTGTGTGAGAGAACCAATAACTTTGTGGCACTACATGAAGCACAAACCTAGTTGAAGCATACAGCAGTAATGAACCAAACAATGTCTTCCTTTTTTGCCTTCTCTGTTCTCATTTGGTAAAATCTGGTCACAGTTTGATTTACTAAGACCAAACTGAAAGACATGTTAATGATTTAACCCACCATATCTGGGAAATTTAAAATCAATATATTTGCATACGTCTGCTTAAGGAATTTTGACTACCTCACGGCCAGAAGTATTCCAGTGCTTAGAAGACAAGGAACAAATAAGTTGATAAATATCGCTTTTTCCATGTAATCTTTGTGTGAATTACATTTCAGTTAACAGTTGAGTCACATTCTACAATCATTCCCCTAATTTTAAAGTAGTTTGGAGACTCAGTTGGCACAAGAAACCTAGAGACACACAATTAAGTTTGAATAATGACACCTTCTTACATCAACACAGCTCATTATTTAATACTATCAAAACATCAGCTTTAATTACATCTGAGTAGCTAACAATAAATGTTATAGATTTCTTTTTCCTTCTGTTATCTCTGCTGAGGGCCCCTTCTTTCTCAAGTGTGTGCACATACTGCCTAAACAATGCAGTTTCCCTGACTGTGCCTATAACCTGATTTAGTTACATTTGTGCTTTTTATTAACTGGGAAATAAATGTGATTAAAGCTAGTTGTGAATTCCTGCATGTGAACATTGGAATTATCTGAATGGCTAGCAAACTTCCTTATACACAGCTGACAACATTACTTCAACAGGATGGGGGAAATACAGGCTTTCCAAGGCAAAGGTTTTGTTGCTGTTTATTCAGTGCAATTAACAGAAACTAGAGACATTGCCCTACACTGCAGGATATGATAATTACACAGAACTTCAGCTGGAAAACCTTTCTGTTGGACAACTTAGGTTCCACTAACACACTCGAGAGTGTGCTTGAGCCAACTTTAATCCCTTAAAGTTCCCTGGATAAAACAGGAATCGTGTTTATATCTACAGCCTGAGGAAGAAAGATCAGCCACCTCCAGAGGGCAAGTCAGATTACTACAGTGTGAATGACATGGCTGTGGCAGCCTGGAGAGAAGCTGGAGCAGTCCATCTCTCTTTAGCAACTATAGAAGGAGCTACAGGACCACATTAGGTTAGACCTCTACGTTTTACACCACTCAGAGCACGTGAAAAAACCTTGTTGAGAATACAGCCAGTGCATGCACAGCTGAGACAAGTGTTCTTCAGAACAGTGCTCTTCCTCCTCTGCTGCCCAGACCCAGAAATGGGAAAGGGAAGTACACACTTTTATTCAGTCTGGCAAAGAGAAGGCTCTGGGGACACCTGATAACAATATTTCAGTACTTAAAGGGGGCTACAAGAAAAATAGAACTTTTGGGTAGGGCCTATTGCAATAGGAAAAAGGATAATAATTCTAAACTAAGGTAGGGTCAATTCAAAATTCATACAAGGAAGAAGTTTTTTACATTGAGTGTGATGAACACTGGCATAGGTTGCCCAGAGAGGTGGCAGATGCTCCATCCTGGGAAACATTCAAGGCCAGGTTGGATGAGGCTGTAAGCAACCTGATCTACTTGAGGATGTCCCTACTCATTGCAGGGGGATTGGACTAGATGACATTGACACTCAAACCATTGTATGGTTCTAGAAGCAAGGGACACCTTCTCATTAATGAATGCTTTCTTGGACTTTATTCTGTTGAACAGGCCCAAACAGAGTGTTTCATGCTTCCTTATTCCACATGAAAAGTGCCAGTGAGTGAGAACACTACAAAATTAAAACCCTCAATTCCATATCTGCCCTGGAAGGTATTAGTCATCTCTTTTCAGAGTCCAGTAGCATTCATAGAATAGCACAACCTTTGAGATTTACTGTACTGTTCTTTACTTTTTGTTCAGTAGGAAATTACCTACTGCAAATATTTTGAAAAACAGAAGTATTGAGTTTGGTTTTCAGTAAAATATTGGTAACAATTTGTGACAGGGGCCACTGCTGTGTTTGAGTTCCTATAGTCCATATTAAAACCTGTTATGTTACTACATCCTAAAGAGTCTAGAGATCTATGCTAAAAGAAATCACCAATTTTTATACCCTTAAAACTTACACAGATCAATTTTACCCCAGAAACAGATTGACTATTACACTGATGAGTAGGTTTTACATTTTTTTTGTTACAATTTGTTGCTTTCTATGCTGAATTCTAGCTGACATATACAAGCATCTATCAGGTGTCAAAGGGCATACAGGTAAATGGAGGTGATCATACTTTTTCTTGAAAACTTAGGCAAGTCTACAAGTAGCATGTTGATCTGACAATGCTGCGTAATTTATCCTTAAACATTTTCATACAGTGGAATAAAAATGAGACCCTGCAAGACAAATATTTGTTAAAAAATATTCATATTGCTTCATTGTCAGCCAAAAGAGAGATTACTAAGTTGTTGAAATCAGGCAAAACTCCCACTCATAACTCTTGGCTGGAAAATATGTATAGATTTGCTCCACTGAAAAAGGCTTGCTGTCAAATCAGCAGATGAACACAAGATTTCAATGAGATAAGGCATTGAGATAAGGCTCACCTTTCTGGGCCTTTGTTTAGTGATATACAGATGGTATTATCAATGAGCCTATTGCTATTTCCTGCCTTGCAATTAATCTCTGAACTTGTTAAATTTCTGATTAAGCCAATAATTTCTCCTTTAAAGTTAGGTTCTGGCTCTGGAATCCCACTCCAATGAGTAAACCACAGCAAAATGAATAAAACCACCAGACCCGGCGGTCCTCAGATTGCAGGACGTTAATCTCCAGTGATTTACAGAAAACTTTCTTACAGTCTGCCACCAACCAGTCTAAGGTGAGCAATGGCATTCCCCAGACTAATCAGGGTGCAGGAAAACAGACTGACTTATGGCTGAGCATGCACCTGTGGCTCTTGCTTTCTCCCCAAACAGCTGCTCCGATTAACAGCCAGTAACAAATGTGGGACTCTTATTTTCTCCTCTGTTTTTAACTTGGCTGCTCATTTACACATTGTGCATATTAGTAGCTTGTTATTTTAATAGTTATCACATAAGAAAGAATGAAGTGCGTCATGTGTTATGTGTTCGGAGCTTTTGAGAAAAACAAGAACTCTGTTTGCTTTGGCAACTGCAGCTCCAGTAATTTGTCGGAACAGGAGATGGTAATCTAACAGCATATGGCTGCAGATATAAATACAGATCTAGAATTATATGCAGACACACTATACATTAAAATGAGAAACATTTCATGGGCAGTTGGTCACAGTGATAATTCCAAAATGTAGGATTTAGTTACCATTCTCAAGTATTTATCCCTTACTATTCACAGTATTTTGTACTCTCAAATCCTTATTGTAATCTAAATTTATCTGGAAGATGGCAGATGACCAGATTCATCCCTAACTGCTCAAGGGATGCCATTTTCCTCAGATGCTTCTTATTATACCATGCTAAGAGCAGAATGAGACAAAACTATATGGTGTACTTCAAATATGCTTATGATTTGTCTGTACCATTAGATTTCAATAGAGAGAAGAGAGGAGAAAGCGACGAGTCTCCATTAACTCCTAGGGAGAATTATGGCTTGAGGAATGTTACTTAAAATTCTTCATCATTTGAGTCCTTGCTTACAAAAAAGCAGACTCTTATACACAATGAAACAAGAAAAAGCAGTGGAAGTTCTTCAGTCTTGAGCACTTTTGCAGTCAGAAGATCATAAAGGAATAAAGGAATAATAACAGGAAGGCACCCAAGGGTGTTACATGTATTTCAAATTTAGCTCTTTAACTTCAATTTAAATCAAAATTAATTTTGCCTCACTACTTTCTTGAAAAAATGTCCCATTTTTCAATTAATAAAATTTGAAATCAGTGTGATTTACCCTCACTTCTTCAAGTTTCCCTATTGTGAGCTGTCAGGTTATTTCTGGTTTTTAGATTAATTGCTACATTACCACACTAGTATGTGGATCAGCCTACACGATGGTGAATGTGGCTTCAAAAAACAAAACAGCAGAGCAAGCTCTCAATTTCACTGATGAAAGTGAAATCTTCATTCCTTCAATATTTGGATATCAAAGTATGGCCATCACCTGTGTGCACTCTGTTTGGGAGGTGCAAGTAGCAATGTTTCATGGGGAGGACTGGAAAAATAAACAAACAAACAATTCAGTTTTGCTTGGAGTAAGTAGATGGGGGGCAGGGGGGGGAAACAAAAAGAGAAAAAATTGGAAGTGATTTCTCCGTTCATGTTTATCTGATTATTATCAGGGCAGTTACTGGGATCCTTACTGCTGTTTACTTGCTGCTGTGCTGAGGCACATGGATGCAGTAATGAAGAATGGCCCTACAGTGTGAAAACACATTCCTGACTACATTTACCATTAAGCATAATCTCAAGTACTACTGAGATATACATTATTTCATGTATACCAAAGGGGAAAAAAACCCTAGATTTTCACAGCATGCAATTTAATAATCCTATGCCATTTAAAAATGCTTTTAAATGTCTTGCTGATCAAACAGCAAAAGTATGTACAGAAGCCATCAGTAATTGATAGTTTAACAGGTATTGTCTAAATGATAAAATTTTATTTCAAACCAAAAACCAGCTCTAAATTCAATAGGAATTATAAGGACTTAAAAGGATATAGTAATCTGAATTATTGACACCAAACAACAACAAAATAGAAAAGAAATTATAAACAAAGATAAAAATATTTTTCTATGGCAATTTATCTTTTGTTGCTGAGGGATTTTTGCTTCCTTATGCTATTTTGCAGAAGTTAGTCACTAATGCAATAATATGGAAGAGTATGAATTAGCTTTCAAACCTGTGATGCATGTCAGAGTGATCTGTTGTTATTTTTAATCAGACTCTTTTAAGAGAAAGAAGCAAAACTTGAGTTGCAATTCTTGTTTTATCACTGCTGAAGCATGAGGTGATTTTTTATAAGCCTGACTTGCCAATCTGACCTTGAAAGCAGTTTTATTCATTAACCCTCTGTTGACAAAAGAAATACTGATCTAGTAGGAAGGCAAGTCTTGACTTTTCTTTAAAGGAAAGATTAAGCAATCCATAATGCCATTGTCAAACTGTAAAATTAGTTCAATGGGATGCAGTAGAAACATATTGCAAGAAATGTTTTTCAGACCCTAGGCATTAGTAGCAAAGGGTTCAAGCTCATTCTGGATGAATTTCAATTGCTGCAGTAAAGATAATATCTCTCTTCATATAAAGCAAGAAGTGGTACACTGACACTCTGTGAATAGATTTTTGTTGACAAAAATTAAAGTCTAAATTTCCATAAATCCAGAAAATAATGGAGGACCTGTGAAGAGAACCAGATTAGTCTAGTGTTTTAATTTAAATAAGGAAGTAAAAAACATTGCCAAATGGTCACAATTTTTGATTTCTATAATGCTTTTCCAGAATTTCCAGTATACAATTTGCTTTCTTTTATTTCATATAGAGAAGGCCAATATCTAAATATTTACAATAGCCATTATTTATATAAAGCAGTGGATAAGTTTACAAATGTCATAACCAGCAGTAGATACTTGGGTTATCTGATATGTACTATAAAGGCATTATTTAGTTTGGTTAGACTGTGACATTCATCACTGTATCCAGGTGCCTTACAGCTGCTCAGAGAAACATTTCTTAACAACTGGTGTAGTTCAAAAGAGTTGGTTCAGAGCAGAGATCATTTGTTGGTATGCCAGACACAGCTCTTGAAAACTAACCCCCATGGCCAGAACACATGGATTAAATGCATGCAAAAAATAATAGATAACTGGGCATGAAAAAAATTTATACACTTTGGATGCTACCATACTGCATAAACTAGAAAACTCCAGACAAGAAGTCCTTTTCCAAGAAGGACACATACTACTGCTTTACTGGAGTCCAGCCCTTGGGACCAGAAGTGAAGCTGCAGTGAAAGACATCATGAGGCAGTGCTGGAGACCATGGAGACCACCAGGAACAGAGCCAACAGCTGCTTTTAAATTATAGCCAATACCTTGATTTTCATCCAGTGTACAGAGTGAGCCAGTACAGAGACACATGTTCAAAGAGCTGGGTGTTCTGACTGGCTGAGCCCACCTAAGTGCCTTTCTCCCTCTGCCAGCACCCCACACTTAGATCCTTTTCTTCCTTTTTTTCCTGGCTCAACTAAAAAAGTCTTCTCTTCTTCAGCTACTCCCACGAGAGCTTTTCCTTTTGTTTCATCTCTTCTACCTTCTAGTCCTGACCACCTAGGAACTGGAGTCATGCCATAATCCAGCCCTACTCCTTTTCAGAGCAGCTTTAACTGTAAAGTTATTTCTAAAGACAGAATTTAGGCAACACTGAAGTGTGTAATCTCTTTCTGCAGTTCTCTCCACCTGCCCCAAAATAGCTGACCCTTGACAGAACCACATCACCACAAGGCTTCTGACATATGAATTAGCTCAGCTGCAGTATTTTGGCATTCACTTATGATTGCTCCCACCTGCCTCTATTATTTATGCAATGCTGTTTTGGAGACCAGGTCAGCATGAGGAAAAGCTTACCAACATAACTGTCCTGGCAAACTATCCTTGTGTGGGTGCAGCTTCTACTGGCCAGGGAGAAAAGAAAAGAAACTAATTTTACTGGCACAGCAAACACTTGCTCCCATGTGAAGTAAGTCATACTGGCAAAAACACTTTCCATCCCAGTGTAACCATATCTACACTAAGCTGCTGACAATACAAACAAATGGTTAAAATAAAAATACCCTTAGTTGATACTGCTGTGCTGGAAAACACACCTGCTGTAGACCAACAGCAAATTGCATGGCCAAATTTTATGGCAATAAAGGCAGTTCTATGGATAAGCAAAGCAAACCCATCTTCTCTAGTAAGAAAAATGGTGGGGTGGAAGAGACCAACAATGAATTTATAAATATGAAACCTTAATTATTTCTAATGATAATTCTTTCCTGTAAAAATATATAAATAGGGTAGAGTAATTAATCTAATTATCTTGGCTTTTTAATTGGTTATCAAGGCAGTTGAAGTGGGAGCACAATAAAAAATATTTCAGACTTACCATGGGAAACTGGCTAAAAGTGGGATTTTCCAAGGGGCATCCTGATATTGTAAAAGTACATATTGACTCATCCAAATTAAAAAAAAAAATTATTTAGGCTGAGGTAAAATGGAAAGTAAAACCTCCTCCTCCTTTCTTAGGGTTAAAACCTATCATTAAGAGAGCATAAAAAAAGAGAAGCATTGATAGCCGTGGCCTTTACAGGTTCATTGTTTTGTTTCTCTCCAGAGGCTTCCATAGAAGAGCCATTTTCATTTTTCTTGCTGACTCAAAGAATTCTGGTGTTGCAGAAAATGCTTAAGCTTTTCTTAATTGTTACAGTCGCACAAAGAAATATCTGTGTTGTTACTGCCATTAGAACTGCTATCATCTCTGTTGTGCAATTTGCTTTCAAAGGAGGTCTGGCAGGATGAGTGCTCTCATTTCTGACTTGCTGCTGCCCAGGGCAGTGGGTGACTGTGACAACATCTTTTATTATTTCCAGCTTCCAAAAGGTAAGCCTCATACTTGCAAAGTGTGAAAAAAATCTCATTTTGTCTTTGTTTTATTGAACAACTGTCATGCTGTCAATGGGAGTTGTTCACCAACAATACTTCACAGCCCTAATTGCAAAACCACCCTGTCCCCAGCAAGGACATGCCTGTGTCTGGCAGGCACACAGACTGTATGAAAGCATGAAGGCATGGCTAAATCAACCTTTTTGCATTACCAGGCACAGCTCTGCATTCAGGTGAAATTGTTTGTACTGTGCCTAGGCCACTGAGGAAAACTTGTTAAAACCTAAAGCTTTAGTGCTGTGAATAGGCCTCTGCTGCAGAGGGCAGGTGGAGAGGAGGCCATGCAGAGGAGGCTTTGTGTCCTACTGGGCTGGAAACAAGACCCTCTAAGGGAGTATTAGACTTGAGTTTCAGACTTGCTTCTGGTGGTGTGATAGCTCAAGGCATTTGAGCTCTTGGGGTGGCAGTGTATTGAGGTCACATGCTAAAATCAGTGAAATTATAGTCTGAAATAACCTTAATCCTATACAAACAGGAGACAGATCAAGGTTTCTACATTTCTACCAAAAATCTCTCAAAGACTGACTATGCAATGTTTCAGTTTTTATACTCTTGTGCCTTTAGTACACATTTTATATGCTTGTAGGTTACTGGCGTAAAATTATTTCTATTAGATCTCATGCCTTAATATAAATACATTTCTTAACTATATACATGATATTTCTTGGACTTGTAGAGCTGATTTAAACAAGTGTTTGCAAAGCAAGGTTTTGGGGTGAATGTTTAAGGCTTTTTTTTTTTTTTTCATTTCAGTGAAAATGAAATGAACTTTTCAAACACTGTGCAAAAACACCTAAAGCATTTTCTTCCTGAAGGGAGAAAGTTGATTTACTAGACCGGAGCTCTATGGCTTGCTGTGCCAATGACTCACTGGGCACATCTCTGTGATTTGTAGCAGCATCATTAATGTCTGTGCAAGGTCTCCCAGCTTTACGACAGAAAGGGTATGCCATTACACAGGAGTAGCTCCAATCAGGTCAATGAATCTCCTCAAGGGAGCCAAGTTTCATCTGTGTCTGGATGTTGGTAGGAACATGAATTTAGGATACAGGATTTAAAGAACCTAATGTGCAGACTGCTGATTGCATTGACTGCACTGCAGGGAGAAAGAACTTAGGTTCTTACCTTGCTTCACTTTTCTATCTAAAAGCTTCCTTTTCACATTTCAGGGCCACTTGCTGCTGCATCACTGCCATTACTTGCACACACTCCTAATTGCATTCAGGTCTCAGATTAATTTTATGACACAGGATTTTACAACAGTGACTGTAAGACCAGCAGGCAGAATACTCTTTCAATCATGAAACCACAGAAATTAGACAAATAAAGTAATTTACTCCTTCCTAGTGCCAAATTATTATTTTCTGGAGGACTTACTCAAGCTCTTTGTCCAATTACATTTCAAAAGAACTCAGTCACAAAATAACCCACAAAACACAGCTCATATTTTCATGGACCTTACTATTCAGAAAGTCTTTTTGGAAAGTTCATCCTAAAATTAATTTGACTTGTATCTGCCATTCTGATACTTCTTCTCAAACCCAACCATAAAACCCCCTTTCCCCTCTTTCAGTGACTCCAGCCCTCCAACCTCTCTACTGGGAAATGATTATTAGACTTGGCCCCTCCTGCTGTATCTTTTCTCTTGTGTAAAACCATACTTATAGTCCTAGGGGGCCCAAATACACATGCAGAACATTACTTGTTTTTTGCCCCAGCTGTCAGATACCAGAACTGGCTGGCTGTGACAGGAGCAAAGCAGACATCAAATTACAACAGCAAAGAAATATTCTGGTATTAACACTTCAGTGTCAAGCACTTAGTCAATGTCAATGCGCCAAAATTTTTAATATAGTAATTACAGGAATGCTCCTTTTTCTTTAAAAGATTGGATAGTACAGTAGTTATTCACAAAAGGTATTTACAAACACACACATATATACTATATATATATATATATATTTGTACCCAGAGATGTATGCAAAATAACACCACTGAAGATGAGTGACTTTAGATGGTAAAATGTCAAGATTTAGACCACCACATAGAGAAGATTTAAATATAAACATTCAGGGTAAGAATCACTAATTCCCTCAGAGATAAAACTTGCTTCTTCAACACAAAGAAAGGCCTGGGGATATCTGTCCTTTGCAATATTCTGACAATTCTGGTTGTCTTCCTTTTTTCATGTCTGTCACTAGCAGTTGACAACTTGTCTTCCCACTCTGCAGATCCACACCTGGCAAAGCAGTGTTACCTGTTAGTCACTGCTTCAAAATATGTAACTCCATTCATCAGAAGACTTTAAAGCAGCATGTGCAGAGAATTTCCTGTATTTAAGGTGTGTGGTGAATTTTTCTGGGTGAAAGAGAAGAAACAACAAAAAAAGAAAGGAAGGCAGGAAGGCAGTATAATGAATGTGGTGATCAAAGAAGAGAGGACTCCTGGAGAACAAAGGGTTAAATCTTCAACCCATTTTTTTCCTTTCTCTTTATTTAGGAGCCAAGGGGATGGCTGATACTTTGCTACAACAGCAGCTGATTCTCAAAATAAGTGTTGGGAAGGGCAATCAGGCATCCCCCTCTTAGAAAAAGATTTCAGACATCATGAGGCGGACGCAGTCATTCCTAAGTTCACAAGGAAATCAGAGTGGCAGACAATGACTCCCCAGCCCTTCTCTCAAAATATCAAACCTTCCTGTTCTCTTCTGCAATTCCCACTGTGTCTGCTTTTGAAAATAGTCAAACAGCTTCCTTTGGATTTGAGCTTTCCCCATCTGCTGACTTGCAGGCTTTTTCTTTCATCCCCTCTCCTGCACAGAGGCCTCATTCTCCTGCCAACAGAAATTCCCACACCACTGTCTCCCAGGAGGAGACTCCTTCCTACCTCTTTCTTAAAATATTTTTTTCCCTCCAGTTTTTCTGAGTAATACCACAACCACTGCTCCTACAAGCGGAAAAGTGGTGGATGGCAAAGCAAATCCAAACCCTGCTCTAAGGTTAATGATTTTTGTGAGGGCTGTTATGGAAGGATTTAGCCACCCATAGGTAATTGCTTCTGCTTTGACTATTTGTGAGGACGAGAAAAAAATACTTTTGAATGGACCCAATGCTATAAGGAAATTGTGTCTGCTTATGGGTTTCCTACCTGCTGGGTGGTAATCTGCTGACTGGTACCAAAGAGAGCCCAGGGGAGGATTTCAAGGGGTGCACAGCAGAGTCACAGTGGTCACAGAGCACAGAGGTCACTGAGGAGCCTGCAGTCCCTCCTGCAGGGCAAACAGCATCCAGTTTCTGCACCCCACCACATCTGAGCTTGGGCTGCACCTCTCACAGAGGCAGGATGCTGTGAGGAGGTGATGCTGGCATCCCATCTCCCCCTGATTTTGAGACTGCCAGGAGCTGGGACTCTCACTACCTCCCACAGTGGCAGTTTCTTCTGACTTATACTGTGGGTCTGACAATACCATTTTTCTTTAGTTAAGAACAAAAAATGCAGTCTAGACAACCATGGTAGAGAAATTGCTGATCTTAGGTTTTAGTGCAAGCTGAGGACAGCCATCTTTACACTCTCTACTTCTGATTTCTTTCTTTTTTTTTAAATATTTCTGGTTAGTTAGATTCTGATTCCATAAATGTCTGTGTTTACCCATAGCCACACCAGCAGCCTGCTTCCAGAAACAACTGATACCTTGAAGAAAGGTGAATGCATGGAGAATACAGCATTTAAGAGTGCCATCTTTCATTGTAAAATTCTAAAATTGAACAAAGTATATATGGGATTAAAGATTCTGTGGAAGGATTTAAGCAAAAAAAAAAAATAGCTGAATGAGACAATGAGAAAATAACAGCAACATCATTACATTTTATCTAAGTAAATATTTTATGTTGGAAGGGCAGAAACTGTCAAACTGTAAAGCATGAAACTTGCCTGAGGCCTCTGATACAAGATACACACTTTTCCAGAACACATAAACTAAGAGTATAAATTGATGTAAGTACTTTTCATCTCCCCTTTTTGTCCATGATGTAATTATTTTGGCAGTTAATAAGACATTCAGGGTTGCACCTCCATCTTTCTTAACTTGATACAGCCAACAGATAAAATAATCCCCAGCAACAATTCAACCTCTAGCTATGAGTCACTGTCTCTGATGAAAATGTGTCACTCTGTGTTATCTTGGGCACAAGAAACAGCCAGGGCTTTTTTGGAACTTTTTCACTGGGAATTAGAATTTCCTGGGGTGTTAATTCAATTTGTACATATAAAGCACCCAACCAAAGGGCTGTTGACCTGCCTGTTCTCAGGCACTGAACTCTTCAAAGACACAATATCATGACAGATAAAGGGAAAGAGACTGGATTAATGGAGTTAAGGGGGAATCAAAGACAAAACAGTCTCTCAAATGCACACACACACAAGTGCAGATCTCCTCCCTTTTTCCTCACACAAGTCTCAAGGACTTCTCTACTAGGAGGGCAGAAGATATGCCCTAAGTCCTAACCCTTTCCATTACAATAGATCCATTTCCTTTGGATCAGAACACATTGATTAAATATTTCTAAATTAATTTTCATATTCTTAAATAGTTTTCATCAGGTTTTATTTTTTTATCATTCTTTCCCATGCAGTAGAATTATATTCCCTGAATGGTTTAAGAGAGAACCAGTTTTAAGTACATACAAAGTAGATCCCCAGACAGAAGTAAGGCTCAAGAATTAGATGGACTATGAGTATCTCTGTGATATTGCCTCTGCTTTCTTCCAGGTGAGAAATGAGTGATGAAGGGTTACTTAATGGAATACTTATGTGTAATTAGACAGGGTGGAGGAAGAAATTGTCGTCTGCTCCCCCCAAACTGTGTTTGTGATATTACTGAGAGCTTATATTGTGCTGTCTCCAAAATGGGAACAGCGTAAACATGCATTCACTATAGGGATAGAGAAAATAGGAAGAGATTATCTGAAATACAGTTTAAAAAGTCAGATGTTATGAGAAAAGATAATAGACATGCAAGAAGGAAGACCTGTGAAACAACCAGCCAGCCAGCCTCGCCTCCATCCCTGGAGCAGATCATTCTGGAGCTCATCACCATCACTTTTTTCCATGACCCTGGCAACAGGGCAAGGAACAGTGTCCATAAACTGAAATATGAGAAGTTCCAGCTCAACATGAGGAAGAACTTTATGTTGAGGGTGCCAGAACACTGGAATAGTCTTCCCAGGGTAATCTCAGAATCTCCTCTCTCAAGACATTCAAAACCTACCTGGATGTCTTCCCATGTAACATGCTTTAGGTGACCCTGCCTTGGCAGATGATGATCCTAGATGATCCCCAGAGGTTCCTTCCAGCCTGGTGATTCCATGGTTAAAAAAGAAAGAAATAACTAATCCTGCAGTTACCAGTTGTGGTTTGGTATTGGTAACTAATTATACATGGAAGCATGTATAACTAGTACAAGCCAGCATGTCACACTGCTGATCCCTCCCACTTTCTCTACTGTAGACAGGTAGAAAACACCAGCAGTATTGATGCAGTCTAAAGCATGTGGCTCATCTCAAAATTTACCACATCCTGGTTGGCACTGGAAGGAAGCTTCAATATCTGACAAATAAATCTGAATGGCTGAAAAGTGCCCAGGGCATCATGATGCTTCTGAACAGTCTCTGAACAAGTCTCAGAATAGTCTTCTGAACAAGGATTACTCTGCTATTTTGCTTTTTTAACCTATACTGGGCTCTTCAGCATGCAGAAGGATGCATTCACAGCCCTGATTGAGGAGTTCATTCTGGAGAAGTAATACAGCTGTCTCTAAAGCATTTAGAGAAGCAAGAGACTACCATCTTCTCAGGATATCACAGTGGATTCCTTTTGCTCCAAAGCCATGCTGCTAACAGTGATGAGTCCACCTCAGTACACCTTTGAGGCAGTTTCTGTGGTTAAACACTGGTTTCTGCTGGTTCATTGCAAAAACCAATGAAACCACTTTGCATCTGTTCTACAGAGAAAGCCTGAGAGCATGAGCTTGCTGCTCATAACTGTGGTGGTCCAATTTCTCTGCCTGAGTAGGGATCCAATAGGCTGCTGGGCTAAATATGTTTGCCTAACATAGATAATGCATATCCCAATCCCTGAGAATTTGTTGCAAGTATTGTGAGCTAAAGGTTGTCACATAGGCATGTCATATTCATAACCAGAGATCTGCTAAGCAGCAAGAGAATAGTACAAAGTTGAGGAGATGTATGTATTCTTGTGTATACATTATTGCAGGAGATCTAGGACTCCTGTATGACTAATCATTGTGGTTAAGCAGAAGCTGTTTATTGTTTACATTACACACATATTTATAGATTCTACAAACTATTAAGTACACACTTCTTGATTGGTGTTTTTTGTCTTGTTCATTTGTTTTTTGCCTGCATTTCTCAGAGTATGTGACTGGTTACAGTCTAGGTGTTTCACAGTCCTCTGTTATCCTGTTCTTGCAGTCTTGGCATTCAGTTTCTCAGCCTCTTCTTTCTTAATTTAGCACAATTTATGTTTTGACATATAGTAGCTTTGACAAACTCCTGAGGCTTTGATAACAAACCTAGCAGCAGGCTGGCTGGTGCACACCGTGGCCTTACCCTTGCAAATACATTGCAACAATACATTTACTGCCTTAATCTTCTCCAGCTACATCCTGTCAAAAGATGCTCCACTGTAGGTGCCTCTTGGTTTTGGGAATACCTATTGACACATATCTTGCTTACCATCAACTCTTGTTAGAGGGGAACTGATACTTGTGGAGTAAACTTGTACAGCACCTATCCCAGAAGACTGATTTCTCCCAAAACTTTTCATGGCTAAACAGAATAGTTAGCTATTCACACCAGGGTAGGAGCTAAGAGAGTGGGAGGTTTCTGAAGCAAAGAGTGAACGGCCCAAGGAACACCACAGGAGATAAACCCTGTAAAGTCTGACTAACATTCTTGATAAGTAGTGTTGGAGAAGAAAGAACAAAGTCCAGCTATTGGATGTATCCACTTAAATGCTACTGGCAGAAACTTTTCATAACTGGCAATATTGCACCATTTGGTGAACATCAAGAAGTGAATCCAGTGGTCTTCCTGTAGGGAAAATTCCCTTAACAGCTGATGGGAGGTCATACTCAACAAGATAAAGCATAAGGATTTTACTGTTGGAGGTCCTTTCTGGAATTCTGGACAGTCTTCAATAAATGACATTACAGTGATGTGCTGTCCCAGGTTTTGAATGTTGGGTAATGGAAGGTGCTCCTGTTTCCCTTGACAGCAACTGGAAGTTGACAACCTCAGCCTCGAAGACTGAGTATGTTTCTTTATATATTTATATATATATTTAAATCTCAGTCCTAATCTAAGCTTTAAAAATACCTCTAACAACCAGGTAGCTAGTGGTCATCACACAGGTGTCACATCAAAGCCAATATGCCATGTACACTCTGATGATATGACCAGAAACATGTGGTTCTCTTCCTTGAAACGAGCTTGTTTTCTGTGAGTCAGAGCTCTGGGCAGTGTTGCTGTGTGTGCAGCCTGTTTGATAACATGTGAAGAGCTGCAGACACGAAGAGAGAGCCACAGGGGTCCAGCATGAGGATGGTGATGCTGATCATACTAACATGGCCTTCTGACTACACATTGGAAAAAACAGGTTTCCTCAGTCTGGAGCCATCCTAAATGCAGAGTAAGTCTCACCACATATGGAAGGGACCTAGAGCATACAGCAGGAATGGTGTGGATAGCCTTGCTTTCTGAGGACTGCAAAGGTGAATGCAGAGACAGCAAAGAAGTGCTGTCATGAACTCCAGGGGTCAGGCACAACTTTCTTCCCAGCTTCTAGAAAGTAAAGACTTTCCAGGTGTTTAAGGGTTGCTGCAAATCCTGCACACCTGTATGCACCTCTGGTTCTGGCTCTACCTGCAGAACAAGCTCCTGCTTTGGGCTGTCTGGATGTCTTGACGAGTGCTGTGTTTGAAATGCAGTGTTTCCAGGGCACCTCCAGGTTATATCCCTCTCACCTCCCTCCCTTCTCCTTGCACATTCTGAGCTCCAAAGGGCTTTTCTCTCATAAACAGAGATAGTTAGGGAGACTACCCTGACCAAGGTAGCAGCTGGACTTTTGAATTAATCAGATTCCTTAAAAAACAAGTCTCTGACCTTGCCTTACAGCAGTGTCAGTTGAAAGGGCCCCCAGTGGCATCAGTGAAATTACCATAAAATTAAAAATGGCACAAAAATATAAAATGAGAAAGTGCAGTCCATGTTTTTCACAATGCAAGAAGAAGCATTCTGTGAAATGACCAGGAAGCTGGTTGAAAGGAAAAAAAAAATTCACTTAAAACGTAGTGAAGTTATGGTGTTCACTGCACTGGGATGTTATGGATGTTGGGATACCAACATCCACAGATTTAAGAAGGGATTAGATCACAGAGGAGAGGTCTGCTTGTGGCTATTAAACTCAACCATTGACCACAATCTCTGTCTCCATTAAATTAGGCTCCAGTTCAAAGGCTGCAACAGGAGAAATATACTTTATATGCCTTATGCGTGTCCGGAGCCTTTGCTTTTGCCCACTGTTCTCCAGGACTGAACTAAAAGGACTAAAAGGACTTTCATGCTCACCCAGGATGGCAGGTTTTATGTTCTTATTCTGAATTTACAGCTCTGTCAGTGAGGTTGGAGCCTGGCCCACTATATGTGGTCATTTTTCACTCTGTTCATTTAGCTCTTGTACTACACTTAAAGCTTTGGGGACAGGCAAAGACAAAAAAGCACAGAGAACCCTGTCTGCCTGTTTGTCTGTTGACTCATTTACACTAATTGCTTCAATGTACTGACTGATCTCTTTTTAATTTATAAAATATGCCTATCCCTGGCTCCCAACCCTTGCGCAACAATGGGCGGGAAGGGGGTGGGAGGAAAGAACCTTACTAAAATTTGTATCATGCTGAGATAGGTACACCACAAAAGCATCCATGGACAAAACAACCAGCTCCACAGAGATTTTAAAAAATTGCCCTTCCTTTGCAGCATGAAAGAAAATTAAACTAGATTCTGTTAGTGTCAAGGGAAAGGCAAGTTGTATCTCTAGGGGATTCAGAATTAGAATGTCTGGCTTCTGTGCTAAAGTATTACAAGTATATTCTAGAATTACATGAATTAGTGCATATATAAATAGACAAAAGGAGCAAGTAGGATACAAAGAGGAACTATTAGGAGGGGCAAACAGCTGATGAGAGAAAATGGCAGCTCTTAGACACATATGTGAGGTTTGGGAGAGGCATCTCTGGGACAGCTGAGGCTCAGGGTATAATCAGACAGAACAGAGAGTCACAAAAGAAAAAGCCGAACCAAAAGCTAACAGACTGAGGATCAAATATATAATGAGCAAGGCAATCCAGTGGACAGGTGTCATTTTCATGCAGCGTAACCCCATTGCTCAGGGCACCAAGAGTATCTATGTGCACATTAGAAATGCTCTGCATTGCTTCTTAATGTACAGCCCACTCAAAATTCCCTTTTAATTATAACATTGCTTTTTTGAAACTTAGAAATGAAATTTTAAAATATTCTAGAACCATGAACTTACAGATATTAATACTCCACCAGGTCCCTTATCAGTTCTAACTAGTCTCAATTAATTTCCTAAAGGTCTGTGGGGAAAAAAAAAAAATATATATATATACCCAGCAAAGAAAGGCTTCCTCTTTTTATTTATGCAAATGATAGAAAGTGCAATATCTGAGAAAGAAAAGGAAAAAGATTCCTTAAAATTTATGCATGTGATTTACTTCATTCAATAAAGTCCAAAGGAAAAAATAGAGCGGGAACCAAGAGACCTAGTTCTGTTAGCAGATCTCTTTGTTCTTTGGCATATAATTAATTTAGTCTTAGTTTATGAGTCTGTAGCTTCCCCAAAGTATAATGGTGATAATAATGTTTGTTGTTCTCTGTAAAAACTTTATATTTCTCAAGAATGAAATTCCTCTATATAAGTCATATATAAATCCAATGCTATATCTTAGCCATCCTATCTATTAGTTTATTCCTAATACTAACACTTACTTGGATATAAATTAATTCTCATTAAGTCTTTCTGCTGTTTTTCCTCTACTTAATTAACCTTGGATTAGCCCATGTAATTCAAATACATGAAAGTTTTCAAAAGAACTTTCCCGGTTTTTTCTTTCATTCTTCCTCTAAAAGCAATTACATTACTACTATAAGCAATTAAAATGGCTCCAGGAAAACTGAAATCCCTCATCCAAACAGGTGAATTGCACAAGAATGGGTGGAATGGAAACCTCACCTCCACTGCTTTCCTTGGGAGGTGCCTTATTGGGATGTTTAAAGGCAGCAGGACTATGAGCTTTTATTTCTACATTTGCTACTATTTTTTTTTTTTTAATAAATCTTTCACACTTATCAGTAACACAGTGATGGATCAATAGTGCTGCCTTTTAAACCCCTTTATCTGGTGCAGGCTGGCTGGCATGACTCATAGATCATACAAGTTGGAGTTATGGAAACAGAGCAGGTGACATTTTGTACACAAAGCTCTGCAAACTACCCAGGTGTGCCTGAACACAGCTGGCTCTTCATGGGCCACTACAGGCACAAGACAGACACAAATTGCCTGTGTAAAACCATCCTTGAGTTTGAACCTCCGCCTCCATGTTTAGAGTTTATTGGTAACACTTTCTTAAGAGAGAGAACCTGGGAGAAACAGGGAGTGGATCCAGCCCTGCTCTGACTGCATGGGTTACCAACTGCAAATGAGCTTCCAGACAGTGCTGAAAGGAGGTGGAAACAACTTCAGTTCCAGGTACCCCTGCTCCCCATGCCACACCCACCTGAGGACAGGCTTTGTTCAGGGCTGACAGTATGCAGGAGCTAAACAAACGTCAGTCACACAATCCACCTCATAGACAAGTGTCAGATGACACAATAAGAGTCAACAACAGGGATGAAAAGCCATGCAGTAAAAATTAGAAATTGAGCATGCATTTTTACCTGGGATGGATATAATTATTGTTTAACGAAACTGTTGAGGGAACCAGTGGAGACTTCACTTCAAGGCCTTCTCATATCCTGACTGTTTGCCTTGCTGAAAATACAACAAGCAATGTGCTATGCTCATTGCAGAAGGAACTGGAAACAGTTTGATAGCAGTTTAACATAGAGACTCCAATGAATTGAAACATTTTTTATGCTAAAAGTTTGAGCAGTGAATACTCAATAGAGTTTGACTCAGTCACAAACAGCCCAGAAGAGAAAACAGATTATCAAAGGCTATTCTGAGCAAATAACTAAAACCAGCACACAAATGAAACACATAATTAAAACCAGCATATAAATAAAAGAGGAAAGATTTTGGTAAATGTGAATGAGTATTTAATATTTTTTCCAGTGGAAGAAATTGAAGGATAGATTTCCCAAGTTTCCCTCTTTTTACTTCCTTACATGTCTTAAAGTAATATAACAGCAACCTGACACCCAATGGGACATTTGTTAGAGAAATCTAGAATATGCCAAATTTTGTGCCAGACCATCTTTAAAATTTATGTGATGACTGTGACTGCAACTGACTTGCTATATTTAGCAACAATGCTGCATCAATATTAAAATTTTTCCATGGATGAAACACTTGGGCAGCCACCCAAGATATCACTACTTTAGATTCTATACAAAGATGACTTTCATTTTTAAGAACTTAAGATATGAACACATTTAATTTCACACTACATTGCCGAAAACAAAGATGGACAATAGAAAGCAATGTCAAATAGTCCAAAATATTTTCACAAATATGGGACAAAATAGATCTGATATTACAAGAATATCCTCTCATATATTAATGCAACATTAGTATAAACTAAAGCAGTTGCATTAGTTGTTTTCAAGGTTTTTTTGAGAACATAGAAATTGCAGACCCATGTGAGCTAATGCAATAATGTAATTTAAAAATAAAATTAAAGTCTTAGAAAAACCTATAAAATGAGAGAATAATATATGTACAGCTGAGAGATCATTGTGCAATTTGATATAACAGATCCTTGGAAACAACAGCTCAGGTTGCAGCTTTTACTGAAGCATTTTAATGACATTTGAGATATCTGGTGAGAATGCGAGCCATGTAAAACAGCTGGAAGATCCAAACAAGGATCCAGTCTTCTGACTTCTACTGCTTCAGGATTTTTTATTCCTGAAGTGAGTTACTTAGTCTGAAAAATTCAGAGGTGTTAAGTGAATCCCCTGCACTTGCCCAGAAGCAAGGGGAGGAGATTAGAGGCACTAATCTCTCCTGCAGGAGCACCACTGCTGCCCAGAAGAGGCAGGGAGTGAGTGAACCCTGCCAGCTGCTGGAAGAGTTGATGTGATGATGAGGCTCCTCGGCACATAGCCCCAGGAACTCCAGCACCTCCCTCGCTCCTGAGGGGATCACCATCTGACTTAGGGAGATCACCTTGAGGGTTGATACAGTCATTGGAGAGAGCAGTCTCCTAAGTTATGTGTTCAGCAAGCCTATCTCACTCCACTGAACTACTGAAAACGTAGGCATTTACTTGAGAAGGACTAGTAAGGCAGCAACCAAATCTAAGTACTAGATTCCTAATTTAATAAATGTAGTATTGGTCAAAAAGAAAGCTGTCATTCCTTCCCTGCCCTCCCCCAGAAACTAACTTTCTTAAATACAATTTTTTTCCTGCCTGCTGTCACACAGACATTTCTGTCTGCAGTGAGACTTAGGTTAGCAGAGACTTCTGTGTCTCTGACAAAGCCATCAAATCAAAACGACACACAGACTGAATTCAGGGGAAGCAAATATACTCCTTTAATTGCTTGTTTGTTCCTTCCCAACCAGCTGTACCACCTCGACATAGATTATTAGTTAAGCTATAAATGTCAGCCTTGCATTGTCAATCACTGCCTAAATTGGATAATGTGAATTGCAACTTAGCAGTGGGTGCTCCAGGATACACGAGGTCAGATTCACCTACATGAATAGTTTGTTATCTAGTTTTCTGAATTTCTTTAAGATTTAGAAGAAAAAAAAGGCACTTTAAACCTTAATTTGTCTCTTCCTAACAGAGATATCTAAAATAGGTCAGATGACTCACTCTTTAAAAGCATCTATTTTTCTCTCTTGAGCCTAAAGTCACTAGTTCTACTGTAGTCACCTAGAGTGTAGATGGTGAAAGTCAGAGAAGATGGATTGTATGAACCAACCATGCTCTATTTAGCTGTAGGCAGCAGATTTCTAGAGGCATTTGTCTTCCAAAATTGGGTATGAACTTAATTTCAGCAATTCTTCCTACCAAGTGCTAAGCTGTATCTTTGTGTGCATAATACTCCTAAAATCACCCTTTTTTCTGAGCACAGGGGAGTGTGAGTCAGGGTGAGCTGGGAAGTCCAAGTCCATGACCACAGATATCTTCTCCTCTGATCTAATTTCTGTATGGAGTATATATCAACTTCATTTGTCTTCTTGCTGGACTCTGGGACACAGGGTAGGACTTCAGAGATGTTAACAAGCGCTTGCTTCGTGGACTTCTTTGGAAAGCATCACTACTTGGACAAGCCTTTATATGACACCCCCCCGCACTTTGGTTTCTGTGTCATATTCATTCCGTTGGTTTTTATGATTCATTTGAGGAGTATATTGAAGCATATTAAGTAGCATTTTCTTTCTTTTTTCTTCCCCTTCCTTTATCTTCCACTTTCTTTCCCCTTCTTTTTTCTTTTCTTCCTTTTCCTTTTCCTTTTCCTTTTCCTTTTCCTTTTCCTTTTCCTTTTCCTTTTCCTTTTCCTTTTCCTTTTCCTTTTCCTTTTCCTTTTCCTTTTCCTTTTCCTCCAATTGAATATCTATTTAGTTCTAACAGCAAGGGCAAGAAATATCTTATGCCTGTTCATCTGTTCTTCTGACAGTTACTCCATAGGATGCAAAAAGAGAAAGCTTCTTGTTCCTGCTTCCAGACCTCCCTAGAGCATCTGCCCACGTCTAAAAGTGAAAAGTTTAAAATCCTGCTCTAATATAAATCAATGTGACTGTGAGGTTCATTATTCATTATTCATTCCCTACTCATTGTGAAATATAAGCAAAGTTTTTATTTTTCGTCCTGTTTGATGTCTTGTTAAATTGCCGTCCAAGGGCAAATTCTTTGTGTCATCCAGACCTGTAGGGTTGCTAAGCACACACAAGGATAAAGATACATTCTGATTACTCAATACTTGTTTTACCAAGTCTGCAGCTGAAAACAATATTGCGTCACACAGTCTACTTTTGCAATACAGGGTGGATACTTAGAATCCCAAATTAAACAAGTTTCAGCCATAGGTGTGTGTTTTGGAATAATTCAGTTGCAGAGAAACAGAAAACTCCAGACTGTTCACCATAAAAAAGGAGAAGTTAATTAAGGCTGTATAAAGGCCAGCAAAATGTTAAATCATCTAAGGAGTGGGATGACTATTTTAAATACATTGACTTTCCTGAAAAGTTTGGATAAGGTAATGTCTCCCATTTTAGGGCATATTCACAACACTAAAGTCACTAGAGTAATTCAAGAATTTAAATTGAAGTCAAAGGGCATTTTCAGATGTTGCCAATGGATTTTAGACATGCCTATATGGCATGAACAGAAGTTGATGACAAGGTTGCCAGAGATGTAAAGATGTTTTTGTCTTAGGTATTTCTTCAGCTCATGGCTCATGTTCCATACACAGATGTGGCATTCAGTTGGAGAAATTATTCTAAGCACCTGACAAGTCTAAGAATATACAGCTTGGGGAAGTGAATATTCATATTGCAATAAGGTGATGCAGAATCAATGAAAAGATTTGGTTTGGTTTATGAATAGGCAAGACATAATGGTGGCAAATCAGTGGTATAAATTATGTTAGAAGGAGACCAGCTTCTATGTAAACTACATTTGGATCCCGAACTTTCATTAATCTTGGCAGTCATCCATAGAATGGGCTCTGTTTTCACAATGTTTCTCAGAATAGCAAACTTAATAAATACTTTGAAATTATTTGTGCATATAGGCTGGTAGGTAGGCAGGCTTTAGACTTTAAATTTAGGTGAAATAGCATTCATTTTTCTTGACCAGAAGTGCCATGAAATAAGGTGAATAAGAATGGATCTGTGAATCAAACCTCACATCCCTAAAAATAAAACAGTTACAAAATTTGGGATTATGAGTCACAAAATGACTATTGCAACTTTGAAACCACATTCTTGTAATGATGACTATGAAAGGAGAGAATAAGGAAACAATCTTGTCTGGGAATCTCAGTTGGAAAACTAAAGTCTTTTGTCCATTGGTGATTAATCTGCAATAGGAAAACTATGACTTGCAAAGAAAACCATTGGACTCTCATGAACAGTTACATGTTACTTCTAGTGAATCTGTCCATTGGGAAAAATGATTCTCCCACTAAAACAGGGCAATTAATATTCTCTCTATCAATTAGCTGAGTTTGTCAAAGCTGTTCTTGCTTTTGGTTCCAGTGAATTTTCCTGCGTTGTTTTAGTACATATTCTCCAAAACAGCTATAAAATTCACGACTGAATTTTTTTAGGGAATAGCTATTAAATTACTTTCAGTAGAATCTTGGATGTAAAGGCTGCAATCATACAACCATGAAACAGGAAAAAAAACCCCTCAGCTTTTTTAAAAGTCTACTTTTCTTTTTTTTTTTTTATTACCTGCAAAGGGATAAGGCAAGATCATTTTTAGAAAAAGTTGATACACTAACATCTTTGTGTGAAAAGCTGAAGAAAGCCATCAAACATAAAAAAACCCAATCCCCAAACCAAAACAAACCACCATAAACCCAGACTCCAATAAAACATTTTTAAAATGACTCCCACAATATGAAAGAGAACAGCAGCCTGAATTATTGGTAATGTATCTAGCAAAACATCCCACTCAGAGTTTATGAATTGCTTGGAGAACAAAACATGTACCAATGCATAGTGATCAGCCACAATCTGCAGGGAAAGGAACAGTACAGAACTCATCATGATTTAGTAGATAATTTACCACTGGGGTAGACTTTAAATCTCACTACTGGCAATGTGTCATGAAGAAAGTAGAAAATGTTGGTGCCACCTATTGGTAAGAAATGAGATTTGGAAATTATTCAAGCTAATTTGCATAAATCCAAAGAAAAGTGAAAATAAACTGACCATGATTTACTTCACACTTTAGAAGTTTTGAATGCAGTATCTAGACTGAGCTCTTTACTTTGGCTTCCATTCTGCTGAGGCTTACATGTGTGTTTAACAGCGTATTACAAATTATCTGTGCTTGCAGTTAAGAAGAAGTTGAGGAATTTAGGTTGTATTTCACTTCAGTTTGCTTGCAGTAAAAGTTAATTGAAACACCCAGCACACTAGGAAATGTTGAACAGGGAGATGGGTTACTAGACTCAAAATATGCATCTTTGCCAGCCAAATTTCACTGGGTAGTACATCCCCTACAGAAACTCTGGAGGTGGTGTGTTTGGCGTAGTACATTGACACTGCTGCTATTCAGTGGTCTGAAAGGAGGATTCTGTTTAACTCTGCACACTGCATTTGCCATGCATGCTGGTGAGATATACTGACTCAGAGGAAAAGCAATCCTTCTAACTACATGGAAGTGACCTTTATTACGTTATGGCAGTGCACCAAGTTCTGCTTTAGTTCATCACAGTAACAGCCCTGCAGTTGCAGGGGACTCATTCAAGGCACATGCTGGTGTTCCTTGATATTTGCTGCTGCAGCCTGTTTCTGCAGATGCTGAAGACAGGAGTGCTTTGGTATACAGAGATCTTGACTCTAGCAGTGGTTAAAGACACATTTTATACCCAGGGAATCAAGCATCTGCTGCTGCTGCTAAAACAAGACTGGCTTGGAGACCCTTGCAATGACTGACTAGTGATCCTGTGATTCCTAGAGAAAAAACAGGCTCATATATGAGATTTCAGGGCAGCAGATGAAAATTTTAATGTGTATGTTCAGTCATCTCCTAATATTTGCTTCTTTTTATCAGCATTATCTGCAGTCAAAAAATTAGTAGTCATAACTAAAAGCTTCTTCACCAAGTAGAGAAAAAATGGAAAGTGAAAGTCTTAGATAGTCATTTACAGGTTTAATTTCAGGGTTAATTTATACACATAGCTCACTACAGCAGAGTATAAAAATCTTCTTGCAGGTCACCTTTATTGCTGGAAGTTTAATATATTATGCATGTATAAATCCTGCTTGAACACAGCTGAATGAAACACTAGAATGAGACTAGTGCAGAAGAAGGACTTGGTGTAAAAGCACTGAGATACGATTTAACTGCTTCCTATGTCAAGTATGTTGTCACTCACTGTGTTGTGACTCTTATGCTTTGTGAAGGCTGACCTAGAACAGCGACTAGACAGAGCTAAAGAATAAAGTAGGTATTTATTAGGAGGCCTCAATGGATACACCTTGGGCAGCACAAGCGCCCAGCCAGAGCTGCACCCCAGGTGAACCCAAAATAGCTGCAAGAGCGGACACCCGGTCACGGGGTCTCTCACTTCTATAAGTTCTGGTCCATTAGCATATTGGAGTTCATTATCTAATTACAGCTTTAGGCCATGAAGTCTCATGCTTGTTTTCTCTCTTCAGTCCACCGTTGCTCATGCTCTTGGGCCTGAGATCTGAATCCGTGGTCCTTGGGTCCCCAGACAGAGAAGGAATTGTTCTGTCTACCTACTCTGTGAAGAGAGCTTATTGTCCCCTAATATGAAGCCCAGACCCACACACTAAAGCAGTACAGAATCTGAAAAATATAAAAGCTAAAACCTACGGGATCAACTCACCTTTGCATCAGCAAACACTTCTTCCATTCGTCTTCCTGCCTACTTAGATGGACACCAAGACTGTCTCTTACATCATTGGGACACATCCCATAGCACAACATCACCTCTTTGCACATGAGAATTCTGGGCACAACTATTATTAAAATCTTGTGGGTAATAAGCAGGAGATTACATTATCTAACTATGGATCTTTTCACATCTTACTTATTTCCAGTTGTAGGTAATCATCTTAAAGAAATTTTGCAGTATAACAATATAGCTATATTAAGCCAAAGAAGTAATTGGACTTAGTATTGACAACTGAACAGATCTGTGCCATTTCCAGGTTGCAAAATAATTCCTGTTACAGGGCACATTCTCTGTTAGTGGTGCTCCCATTGTGGGTTTCTGGCAAATGAGCACAGACCAGTGAAAGCAAATTGTATGCCCAAAAATGCCATTGTCTAGCAGGAGGCTGGAGAGTTAATCTAATTCTAAGAACTATCAGTTTCTTTGTTCCTCTTCCTCACACCTGCTTCACCCTGGTCTGTCTGCTGAGAGACATCTCAGACAGCCAACAGAGCAGAGAGCAAGGAACCCGGAGAGCCTGGAACAGCAAATGGAGGCAGAAGCAGCCAGAGCCAGCTCACACGTATCAGTCAAACGCTGGTTGCCTGAGGCAGCAAAATGTTTAGTGTCTGTTTGTTGTGCAAGTGACTGCACACTGCAAGAAGCATTCATTTCACAGATTGCCCATAAGGCAGTGAAACCCAGCACTGTGACAGCACAAGTAATGGGGAAAAGTGTTGGATCTTCATTACCAGATCACGGCGTGGGTTTTTATATGACAACTCCACATTTTTCCACAAAGGAGCTCAGGGAGAGAGTTTCAACACTGCAGTTATCCTTATCCTGGCAGCTGCTGTGGATACAGATTTCCCAGTGGCACAAAGTCAGAAGGGAGCAAAGCTGCAGATGTAAAGGCTCTCTCTCCTCTCCCAGCAGCCAACAAAGCCCAAACCAGACTTCAGCCTTCACTGAAGTGGCCCTCCCAGAGGCAGTAATTGGGAAGAGCTTGTTCTGAGCTAGCCAAATATACTGGAAAGTCAGAGGAGCTGTTGCAGAGTGAGCAGACCCAGGCGGAGCAGCTAACCCTGGGGGTGTGTGTTTTTATTTGTGCTTTAACCAGATTGCAATACAGGAAACATTGTAAGCACAACTGCACGACTGCACCTGCTGGAAGGATGCCTCCGAGCTCTGACTGCAGCTGGTTGCCACGTGAACAGCCAGGGAGCTGAGCAGTAGCAAGGGAATGGGAGGTCACTGCCTTTCTAATTCCCACGGAATTTCATTGCGGTGCAATATGCCAAAGTTCACCCTGGTTAAGGACAACTTTTTCTTTTTTTGTTTTCCTCCCTGAACCTTGACATTCTACACAGTAGTGAAATTCATTTCCCAGTCAGCTCTAAATGAGAACTTTAGTGGTTTAGTCAAGTTCTCACAGAAAATCCGTAGAAAGCCTGGGAATCAAACCTGTATCTTTCCCTCACAATTTATATTTTTTCCTACTGCTCAGATATTCCTCAGTTGCACAGTGAAGAAGGAAGGTAAACTCATTTGTTCATTTCTAGTGGAAGATTTCTCGCTGTACTCAAAACTTTTCTTTTCTTTTTTTTTTTTTTTCCCAAATTGATTTATCTGGTAATGTTTCCACTGAGTCCTCCAGGAGATTGTTTCTAGTGTAACAAAACCCACTATTAGGAAAATTCCCAGGTTTGCAACTTAGATAATATTTTAGTTAGTTTCATCTCACTGTTTTATTACAACTTAGCTATCGTTGCTAAATTTCTTTTACCTACTCACTATTTACCTGCTAGCTGATTGTTCCTATTTAGGCTGATATTAATCCAACTTCCTTTTTGTCATTCCCTCTTATTTCTGTATCTCAAAAGCATTTCTATGCTATAGGGAATGAAGTTCTTCTGGATTTCAGGGGGCTGTAATTTGGAAAACTGCAGACCAGTGAGTGCATCTGCACACACTGTGGTGGAAACCATAAGTACACATGAAACTAAATACAAATGGTGAATCATAACATTGAATAACACCATGAGCATGTGGAAAGATTCCATGTACTTCTGATTGTGAAATCAGTTCAGTGATTTAAAAAAAAAAAAAAAACAAAACCAAAACCAACAAAAAACTATGAGAGAATCTTTGGCTTTTGAGCAGAATAAAATTACATACTTGTGAAGAGGTCTAGGGTGATACACACAAGAGCACTGAGACTGTTACAGTGACCTAATCCTCTTATTTTGCCTTTTGGAGAAATGCTTGGACCTCAGTCAAACTTAAGCTATTTCATTTACATCCTATCTACAACAGTTATGCCCAGACCAGTCACAGTACATTTTATTTTGCTAGATCTTTCCATGCTCTCAAAGTGTGGGTGCTAAATTCTTGCCATTACTATATCTATTTGAAATCCTCTGTTTTACCAGTCTTCAGAGCTGTGTTAAGAAGCTGGTGACTGGTCTTCACACACTTCATTGATTTCAGTTCACCAATACCTTTTTAAAAATTTCTTTAGGTGTCAGCACCAAGATAATCTTGGGAGAGTTTAAAAATTATATTAATTTTAAAACTGAAGAAGGGAGACAGAGAAAATATTGGCCAGGCTTACAAAATCTGTTAGACACTCTCATCTGTTTGATTCAAATCAAACAGCTGAGTCTTGTTTAATCCCATCCCATCTCAAGGTTGAATATAGATAATGGGCATACACATTGGATGTGCCTATTTTTCTCCACTGATAACAAAGAGAGAGTAAAAAATTAGATACTTCAATTAAGTAAGTAAGAGAGAGGGAGGATAAAGTTTAGATTTTCAAACTCATGCAGGAAACACATGAACGGAGAAGGCTCTGCCCAAATAACCTAACCATGGGATCACCCCTCTTCTGATGTCATTGGAATTTTGGTGATTTATACATAGCAAATGCACTTTTGTTTATGACTATGTTGTCATTCCTTATTTACATGCAGAAATGTAAAAATAGTTCTGTCCCCAAGAGTTTAGAATGAAATGTAAAAGAAAAGCCAATTCCCCAAACCATCTGCAGTGTAAGGAGAGTGAATGTTGTACAAGATAAAGTCTGGGAGTAATATTTGCAGAAATGAAAATGCCTTCTGAAATAATTTCCAGATTGTTCCCGCTACTGCTTATAAACAGGAAAGGTATACAATGTTAAAATAGTGACTCACTTGAATTGTGTACTAAACTCTGGAAACAAAGCAGGCAAGTCCATGTGGAATGATTCACTGTAACTATTCTTTGATGTAAACTACATTCCAATGGGTGCCCAAAGTGATCCATATATGCTTCATGGTATTCAAAATGCTGCTTACTGCACACAAAGTTCATTTTACCCAGATATTAAAAAAATATCTTGAAACAGAAGGACAAAATAGTTAAAGAATTTCCCACAGGTAGTCCCCAGGAAAGAGGATTGACCTGTTCCACATCAATGTCAAGTCTTTTGGATGGTGTTGCACCTTTTGCAGTGTAGCAATTATGATTTACAATTTGAATGTTAAATTAAAAATACATTACTTTGACACAGAGGTACCTCATTAGGCATAGTGAATACAAACAAGACATTGGGTAGGGAAAATACACTTCCCAACATCTCAGTAATCAGTCTGTGAAAAATATTCTGAGAAATATAGAGGAAGCTGACAATAATATCTTTGCTACAGATCCAGCTGTCCTACATTTATTACTCTGGCACTGAAGTCAATGGGAAATCTGCCAGAATAAGAAAGGAGCTAGGACTGCAGGATCTGGTCCTTATGTGTGAGCTTAATCATTTTCTTCCATCTGCTATGGATCAGAAATGTGGACTGAGCAGAGGCTGAAGGGGAGGGGTGGACTTTCAGAGGTAATAGGCAACAGACGTGTTTTTGATGGCAAAGAGCTGTGCCCTCCATTTAAATTACCTGCCTGTGATTGCAAAGTTATAATATTCTACCCATACAAGATCCTTAATGATTCTTCAGGGAAATTCATGAGAATGGCAGAAGTGAATCACAAAGCTCATGCAGTTGTCAACAATCTTCAGGAGGCTGTTGGAGTCCAGAGAGTGCTCTGCAAGGATTTATGCCGAGCAGCACTACCAGGATGCATTCCAAGGCTAGTGGGCATTTTAGTGCATTGGAGTTTTGCAGCATGAAGCAGGAAATGGGAAAATTAGAAAGCATTTATAAAGGGTAGGGGAGGCTGGAAACCACAATTAAAAAAAGAATAAAAATCACACCCCAATTGGTATGAAAGTATGTAGGATCCATTCAGAAAAAAATCTGATGAAGAAACATTAATACAGACTCCAGAATCACAAGCTGAGATGAATCAGAGCATTTCTGGCCTGCAGACAGTGCTGTTATTAAGAGTTATTGCTCAGTGTAAAGAGCCAAAAAATGTGCTCAGCTCTGTATGAGCTGCAAATAAAGACAATCCCTGCTGGAGGATTTTTCAGTCTAGGATGCTGGTCCTAAGTACCCTCTTCACAGCCCAGTGTGTCTATGCAAATGCTGGTTAACTCCCATAGGGCACAGAAGTCCATCCACAGCAAGACTGTCACCACAGGACATGTGGCAGATGTTAAAACATAGGTGCTGATGGGACACCTGATGATCCAAGGATTGTCTGTGTTAGAACACGAGTGAAAGGCACTGCTAGAAGGTCATGCTGGCCTTAAATTGGCAGAATTGCTTCCTGGAGGATCCTCTCACTTCCAGTGGACTACAGACGTTCCTGAGCACAAGCACACACCCAGCATCAATGCTGCTGTGCCTGGTAGTAGGAGACAGATTATCCTTCCATCGTCTTATGGTGAGGTTAATATGGTATTTTTGACTGGAAATATTGAATAAGCATGGCATATACCCAGGAAAAAATCCTGTGGCAAAAAGGACCATCCAGTAACAGTGAAAGCACGGGCATTGAAAACCTTGTGGGACCTCCTTGGTCTGTGCACGGTTCCCAGGCAGAGCAGAGAGACTTCAGTCTTCAGGGAAATCTTGCAAGAATAACAGAGCAATAATAAAATGCAGGGCTTTGTTTTTAGTTCACATGGGGCCCCAGTAGGAAAGTTGAAAACCTGCTGAAAGAGCGTCTTATGAAGCATTATTAATAAGTTATGCATTGAGTCACTGATTACAACAGCTCCTGAGAAGAATTCTTAAAATAAAAATGCATTCATTATTATGTCCCTGCTCATGCTTCATGCATCCTGCTCCTTAGATTTTTTGGGTTTTAACATATTTTATTTAGATTACATAAATGCAGACAAGCATTAGTCCTTTGTTTTATAAATGGATTAAAATATTGCACACAAATATGTATACATGCATATCTGAAGTTGACTGAGAGATAATTCATTGACACAGAAAGAATTTGTTTTCTGTACCTCCTACAGTCAGCTTATTTATAACTACTATTTGTATACCTAGGTTATGTGAGCATGGTGCTCTGCCAAAAAAATTAGCATTCAGCCTTTTCAGGCCCTCATATATAAGCTGTTTTGGGAGTGAAAACTCACAGTTTTAGAAAAAAATTGCATAAATCCAGTGGCTTGCATTACCATCTGCTCAATCATCTTTTCTGGATTATAAAGTGGAAAATGTTGGATTTATAGAAACCACATGCAAAGATTCATATTTAATTCTGCCAAGTTTTGCTGTCACAGCAGCCTTAAAGCAGATATGCAAGCCACACAAAACTCAGTCACTCTCCTGGTATTTCTGACAAGGATATATAATCAGGAAAGTGCATCTTTTATTATAAATGTCTCCTGATAACCTAAAGTGATTAAAATAATCCTTTATTTCCCAGTGGGTTAGTCCTGTAGAGATGGATTGTCTCACCTTCACAGAGATCTGGCATAAGTCCTGCTTGAAATATAAGGGATGAAGGCAAGTTTATTACACACAGGTCAAATTCTGCAGTAATTTCGGAATTCAGTCCAAAACTGCTCCAGATGTTCTTATTCACTATTCTATTTACTATTTCTGCACCAAAATAATTGAAACAATGAATATTTATCTTGGATCACTAAAAATATCTTAATTTTGTATTGCAATAAGTTCAGGATACAGTATAAGGATCCAGAGTGAAGAACATTGTAAAGGAGCAAACAAAAACAAAATCCAGCCATGTCACATAAGGAAGAATTGTCTCCTTTTATTATTTTTAGCAGTCTCAGCTTAGAAGAGAATCCTACTGTACTACAGTATTGAGAGAATTCCTGTTCAGAAGTTCATTGCAAATGCTTTCAAAAAGACAGGTAAAGAAATGGCTCACAATAACTCAACAAGCAGAAGATGCTACAACTGCTTTTTCTGAGGACAAGATCCAGGACTTGTAACACCTTTTCTAGCATAGGAGGAAGAGATCACAAGTGTCACTTTGTTAATAAAAGACCTCTGGCTGAAGCCCAGTCATCTCTTGTGAATATTCAGGCTGTTTTTAGGAATACTTTCACACAAGGAAAGGAGGGGAAGAACTCTCGCAGAATGTCCTCTGCTGCACTTTATTTCGAAAGGAGGCTTCAAGCCCAACTCTGAAATTATTGTTATTCCACTCGGATGTTGTCAGAAATTACACAACATTTCCTCATCAGCTATGCTGGCAACAGCAGACATGGTGATGTACACTTGAATTTAAAGCTACATGTGTTTTAAAAGCAAAATGGAAAATTGGATCATTGAACAGGCTTGATTTCCAGTATTCAGGATAGAGACTTTATCTCTTTTTCTGCTATAATAATGCTTTTTTTAGCATTCTAAACCTCATTCTTGTTTTTCATTCACATGATCCACTGAAGCCACGGAAGTTTTTGTTATGAATCAGATCAATGGTCATTGTTATTCACTCTTGTGTACGCTAGATGTTCTAGAGGAAGGTGTCAGCTTTTCTGAACATGGGATTAGCTTAGCATGCTTTATGTCACGAAACTTGAGGGTCAAAACCTTTTATAAATATTTATCCTGGTTTTTGTAAATAAGACTGACATTCTTCTTTCCATGGTCATGTAAAGAGTGAGTGAAAATTCTCTTTAAAGAGCCAAATTATAACCTTGCTTTCATGGCTGTGATTTTGTGGAAGACTGATTTTTTTTCTGCATTGTGACAGGGAAAACAGTTCTCTTGACTCCACCAGACATCCGCACTCTGCTGCCATTTGAGTGTGATATCCACAGCCTCATTTCTAATATCTGCCCTGCCTTTCTATTCCTACTACTTACCATCAACCTGACTAAAAGCTCATTTTTAGCATTAGGCTTCAGTCTACTGTTAGTCTCCCTTCATTCCCACTTTTATTTATACAATGTGAAAGGACTAGACTGATAAGATCATGCTGGTGGCCCTGACTGAGGCTGGGTATTCATGCAAAGTGTTCTTCCTGTGAATTGCATAGCTCTGCCAGTTACAAACCTGAGCAGAGTGTTTGATCTGAAACTTCAAGAATTACTAAAGCAAAAAAAAAGGGAAGGGGATATAGCAATGATTTGTGTATTTCATGGTTGTGTAACTCTTTCCTCTTCAGGGTCATAAGTTTTTTGTAAGACTTTTTGTTGCCACTACCCATTGTCCATTCATGTGAAGTGGAATATTTTTAAAAAACAGGTAGAGTGTATATTCTTCAGCTATCTCTCTCAGATTTGTGTTGCAGCCACAGTACTTAGGAAACTTCTTGCCCTTCCAGAGGAAGTTTTTACATGTGTGATCTAAGAATTCTAGATAGAAGTGTTAGGAGAATTGTCAGGGCTTTAAATTGTGAGGACAGGAATGGTAGGATGTTCAATTCTAATAGATGGATCCTGTCCCATTGTGACAGAGAGCAGTCTTACAACTCATCAAGGTTAAATTAGATTTTTAAATATGGGAATAAAATTTGATTGTGGGTTCAACAGGGCTTGTTATACTTAGTGTTGCAGACTACATTCTGTGCATGTAGTGCCACGAGCAGCTGCAGTGCAAGCTGTGGGCTGAGCTCTGGGGTGGGGGAGCCCCAAGCCAAAGGCTGTGAGCTGCTGACCCTTGGCACAGCAAAGGGCACGAGGACCTGTGGCTTGGCACGGGCACAGGACACCTGGAGACACAGCAGGAGCCGAGGACTCTGGACTTTGGCATGCTGGACTGTGGGGTATGAAAGTCCAGGATTTCCTTTGTTTGGGGTCCCTGCTCCAGCTGTTGTTCCAAGATTGAGTTATTTTAAGGATCCAAATGTCTGAGACTCTGCTGTGGGGTCAATCTGGTGAGGGGACCTTGTGTGTGTGAGTCTGGGGGTGCAGCTGCAAAGGGGCCTCAGCCCCAGCTCAGGTGGTGTCAGAGTGACTGACAAGAGTGGCTCTTGAATGGTCAGAGAGAAAATTTCCTTAATATTAGTTTTGGTGGCTCTCCCTGAAGTGCACCTAGATTTTTTGCCTGATATTTTTAAGAACGTTCAGAACAGCAGAACAGTGTATCCTGTTGATGGAAGATTTGCCTTTTTATGTTTGAAGGAAGATTTCAAAAGCTCCAACAAGTTTGCATACTAGAATCACAAAAATAGTAATCTACTTTTTTAACAAAGTAAAACATAGTGTAAACAGAAAAGAAAGGAGGGATTCTTCTAGTGCCAGTGTGTCTACATCTGCTATTTCTGGTATCAGTCCATTCTTATTATTAAATATAAATAAGTTTAAAATAAGCATGGAGTCCTGAAGGATTTAGAAGCTAAATTATATTTGTGTGATATAGGAAAACAAGTACAGACAAAGAAAATGCAGACAACTTCTAAAATTGCTTCTAATGATTAAAAGTAGAGAAATAAATACTTCTTGTAGGAAACATTAGCATAGCTCATGTGGCACTGAAAATAAGGAAGAGAAATGTGCACAGGAGACTAAGCCTTAGTATAATGAGGCAGCATACAATAATGATAGTGCTGTAAAAATAGAGTGATTGAATTAATGAATGACAACTTGCTATCATTTAGAATTTTAAAAAGATGAAAATGAAAAAAAAAACCCCACCTGACTCCTAGTCTACTGATACAATTGAAATAGGAACATGAAATTCAGTTCCACTTCTGGGAATCAGAAATTAAGTTTCCATGGCAGAGTGGCTGGAGAGCAGGTTATGGCAGACAACGTGAGCTCCAGTCTCTGTTTTAACATCTTCTGCAACCTGTTGCAAAGCTCAGTCCCTCAGTGTGACTATATATGAAAACAGAACACTTTTTAACATATATTACGAATTTTTAAAGGCTGTATCTGCAAAATGAGCCTTCTATTTGTTTTGACACTTAAAAGGCTACTGCACACCAAAACAGCTGAGCACTCTACTGCAAACACATTCAAGGTCAGGTTGAATGGGGCTCTGATTTGTTTGAAGATCTGACAGGGGTTTGGGCTAGATGACTTTTCAAAGATCCTTCCAACCCAAACTATTTTATGTTTCTATAAATGCAATTTCTATAAAATAACTTTACATAACCTCATTTTCTTAAGTATTGATGTGCCCCTCTTCAGAAACATCACCTCTGTGGTGCAATTGGAGACAGCACTAGGGCATTTATCAGTCAGCACCACGTCACTTAGGAGAATTAATTCTGGTAGAGAATTTGCTGGGACTCAGCATTGTCAGTCAAGTCTGTGCATTTAGAGTGATGCTATTTTTTTCTGCCAAAGCAAGTCCAAACTTGCCAAGGATTTAGTCTGTTAACATGATACTATTAAGAACAGAAACTCATTCAACTGTAGTTGGCCAACTCCTTCCAAAACAAGGTTCCATGGGTTGGTTTCTGAAATTTAATAGGAGGCAATAATTATTCTCTAGCTTATGTTGTCTATTTTAAATTGCTTACTCTTTCTTAACACGGCTCTTTATTACTGGTATCACATGATATGTTTGAGCTATGTTTTTATCCATAGGATTTTCTGAATATGTAAAACATTTTGGATCTGATCCAAAATGGCTATATTACTTGTTGAGTTTCAAATCTTGTCTTGACATATAAAGCTGAAAAATAAAAAAAAATTTCAGAGCCTTGTTCAGCTGCAAATGATTCAACTTCCCATTTTCAACTAGTTTTAAATTGTTAAGATCTCTGTATAGAATGTGATTATTCTGCCTCTGATAGGGTATATAGAATTTGCACCAGTTGTTACTGTAATTAGATAATACTTATTAGATTGAACTAATTCAATTATTTGCCATACTTGCACACAAAAGCCTTTGTGCCCTTGAATAACCTCAAAACACATCCACTGACCTAAACACATTGCTGTCTATAGAAGATGCAAAGCTGCTCCACAGAGCTTTGCAAAAAGACATTATGAAGAATGAAGAAATTTTTAAAAATGTCTTTACTGCTCACCACAAGCCTAGAATAAAACGTTTTTTCTACAAAAATTAAAGCAATTTTATGTTCATTTCAAACAGCAATAGCTGGTGGTTTCTCTAATGTGTGTTTAAAACGGGGCTAGTACCCATACCACAGTGTGCTAGATGTATTCTGTATCTCTCTTATGAATAGGGTGAAGAAAGAGGGAAGGCACACAGGGTTTAGGTTTCACAATTGTTTGTTAAGGACTTCTTAACAGGCTGAAGGAGACATCATGTTCTTGTCAAATCTACCAAAGATGAGTCGGTTTAAGTCTGTACACAGCTCCTTTCTCATGCATTTGAAAATCAGGTCCCAGTAACCTGAGTAAGCCTTACAGATAAAATGAATACTAATAGAATTACCTCATTAATTACAGAATGATAATAACCAACCATACTGTGCACAACTTTGGGTGAAGTCTGCCAAGTGAACTGAGGTATTTCACAGGATAATACACTATTTTGTTCACCAGGTATACTGTTGCAGATGAGCTTGGAGTTCTGAAAAATCTATTTCATCCTATATGTAAAGCCCCTCTAAATTAGTGGAGGTGGTTTGAATTAGATCTGATTTGTCTTGATTCACACATTGATGCATAAGTAACTTAAAATTATCTCTGAAAATACTGACCTCACTAACATTCCGAAAGAAAAATTTGAAAAAAGTCTTATTGAACAGGCTTGTACCAGAAATGCTGGACTGTATATTTAAGATAATACAAAATATTAAACCTTATATGATATATTTGTTTCATCTGATTGGGGATTCAGAACTTGTAAGGAATAGAAGAAAACTCAGTGTAGGCACAATATTTTTTAAAAGCAAGGAGCCAACAGAAATAATGGTAGGAAAACACAGTAGTGTAACATATCACAGAAAGATGTCCAGCTAAAGTGTATACTATTATCACAGATAATCCTCTCTGCATGTGCTCTCAGCTACTGTGTGGAAGCTAAAAGCCTAATGCAATTTTTGGATGCATAAATGGTGATATCTAGAAATTAGGAAATGACCTTTTTTCTGCACGCAGAGCTGGTAAGATTTTTACCAGAATATTGTATCCATTACTCATGTGAAAAAGTCTGGGAATCATAGAACCTTCAAGAAGTTTTCAAAGAGAGTCACAATTCAAGTTCTTTGGTTTGTGGTGTTTTTTTTTGTTTGTTTGTTTGGTTTTTTTAAATTATTTTCTTTTTTTTTCTTTTCCAGAGAAAGAGTTCAGTCTTCTCAGTTACTTAAAGAAAAGGATGAGAGAAGGGAGAGCTTAATTATATGAATGTAGGGTGTTCAGATGTGGCAGAATTATCCAAAAGAAAGGGACTATTCTGCAGAGAAATTAATAACAGGAACTTTAGAGCTGGAAATTGGTTGGACAGATTCATCCTAGCAATCTCACAGTACCAGGGGTGAGGACAGCCCTGGAGCCACCTGCCAGAGGAAGTGGTGACTCCCCAGAGGGGTGAGAAGATTTGTCTGTAGCTGCATCCCAGAAAGTGCTTTCAGCAAACTGGTAGGGTGTGAGTTTGGGCCCCTGACCTGATCTAGGCTATAATCCTGATTTTCTGCATCCTGTAGGCCAGGATCTATACCCTAGAATAGGGAATATCTTGGGATCAGTCCCTCCTCCTCTTTCAGCAATGAAGTTTAGATATCCAGTGGAAGAGGACACTCATTCATAACACTGAGCAGAAGAATTCTTTATTTGGCCCTTATTGGATAGCCCTTTTTTTGGCTAGCTTAGCCTGCTTCTGAGGAGGGTGTTTTGGGTTTGGCTTCAGTGGGTGAAGTCAAAAGTTAGAGTGAATTCTACAGCTGTGAAGATCTGGCCCATGTTCTTTAGTTACCTTCCAAATATATTGATTAAATTATTTTACAGAGAGATCAAGGGAAGGAAGTATTCCTTTTGTCTGTATTCTATTGGTACTTTGTAGCAATTGTTCTAGTTCACTGTCTAAATGTATGCTGCACCTAACACAGTAAAGCAATCGTTTTAGCTGGAAAGAATCCAACAATGTTTTTAATATATCTATAGCTATATCTATCTATATAATCTATATCTATAATCTATACCCATATAATATATCTATCTATATCTATCTATATCTATATCTAATCTATATCTATATCTATATCTATATCTATATCTATCTATATCTATGTCTATATCTATATCTATATCTATATCTATATATCTATCTCTATCTATCTCTGTCTATCTCTATCTCTATCATCTCTATCTCTATCTCTCTCTATCTCTATCTCTATCATCTCTATCTCTATCTCTATCTCTATCTCTATCTCATCTATATCTATATCTATATCTATATCTCTCTATTTATCATCTATATCTATCTATCTTTCTAATGACAGGCACATGCATTTTAAAAATACTATTTCTTCAATGGAATATGAAAAATGTTGGTACTTAAAGCTGTATTGAAATATTTGGTATGCATATTGATTTTGACATAATATATAGTAACACTGGTTCTCTATAGATATGACAAAAGGATTTTCATATTACTTTTGTTAAATGTGATGCACGCACACACCAGCTTTTATTTGACTCAGAAATTACATTGATTTCCAGAATAAGATGGATGTAGTCTTTGTAATCACAAATGGGCAAGGCAATCTTAGTTTTATATTTCTTCACTTATGGGAAAGCTTATTTTCATATACACATTAATCACATTAGGTATGTGATAATACATTCTCCAGTGTTAAAATGAATTTCTGGGAAACTTGTGAGCAGACAATACACCAAAATGACTTTAAAGCGAAGGGTAGTCCTAAAGACAAGAAAAACCCCACTCCCCAAAACAAAACCAATCCACACCTCAAGTTCTTGACAGGATATCTCCACAGTGAGATTTGTCTCAGTGGATATTCAGAGCTGACTTGGTGCTGGCTACAGCTGATCTAACACAAATCCCACGTGCTCTGCAGGAGACATCTTATACATACTTGTGGTAAGAAATCCCCTGCCACCCTCCCAGGAGTTTGAACTAATAAGTGGATATAGTCTATAGCATGTAGAAATGAAAGGAACAAACATAATACAATAACTAATCCGAGTCCCTGCTAGCGACATTGAAGCTCTGCCTACATGCTGGTGAGTTTATCAGTATAAAATCTGGGGGTGAGGAAACAGTGTTTGTTTACAGATATACTCAAGCAAGTTGAATTCATCAGATCAGTCTCTTGGTTTTGTTTCTCACATTTACTCCTTCTTTCCCCTGCTAAATTATTGTCTTTCTTTCATGTTTTCTTTTGAATAAAGCTAAGTGGAGGTAAAAGGAAACCACAACAACATGTGTAATGTAGGAAAAAATCATGATCAAACAATTCAACCACAGTTTTCAAAAATGAAAGATGAACTAGTTAGATAATGATAAATCAGTCCTAGAAAGATAAGAAAATACTGCTTGAATCCTATAATTTCTCGCTAACACACTATGATCTATTATATTGCCACTTTTTGCCACTGTAAGGAAGTATAAGGTAAAATGCTGCTGCAAAAGTGATACACACTGTACAGTAATTAAGATGAAACACTGCAGTTAAGGAAAGCTTAAAAGGCACAGTTTAGCTACAGTTGATCTCATGTTGTTCTGAAAGAGGCTAAAATAGGCTTTTAACTGACAGCCAGTTCTGCTGTACTAGCTAATGTAGTTCTCCCTTGAATACTCACTGAAGCATTTGGCATTAGCTTGTGAAGTTATTAGTTTATCCTAGTTCTGGAACAACAACATTTATGTAATGCACAATAAAAGTCTGGAAGACTTCATTGAGAGAAACGGAAATATGTATTAACCATTTACTGATCTGACAGAGCAAAACCAAAATTAACAGTGAGATAATAAAAAAAAAGCTTCCTGCAATGGGCTGATACCATATGATCAATGATTATGAACAGCACACAAAAATGCTTTTGAACATTTACAATATTGTTTTAATGTACTTCAAAGACCTTCCAAATAATCTCCTTTACCGAGAACTGTCTAAGACGTATTGAAAAGGCTTCAGTATTCATTGCTTCCCAGTACAACCCTTTAGTTAGTAACATAAAGAAGAGACCTAATCACCCTGGGTTCCTGCAGTGTGAGAAGAGGTGGTCATTTCCAGACCCTGATTCAGGCTGCAAATAGGATCATTGCTCTCTGGAAGTAGACCTTTCTGCTCACTTTGTCTTCATTGATTATGAGACTGAACAGACAAATTAAAATGAACCAACATGATTTAAGTTGTGAACTCTGTAAGTTAAGGCTCATCAGCTTCTCATGTGCCAGTGAAGTGGTAGAAAATGGAAAATGCAGTTCAGGGAAAATACTCAAGGCAAAATCACATTTTACTGCTAACACCTGATATTGAAAGACATTAGTATCTGCTGCTACTGAGGAATGCTATTAGCCTGAGGATCTAGGAATAGAATGAGACAAGGAACAAGATAACAATGAAACACTGTGATTGCCTTTCTACAGCAACTAAATAATATTAATGCATGGCGGCCCTGGCACATTTTGCTTTCAAGAAGTTCAGAGTAGAGATGTCAGTTAATTTTTCAGCTAACCCCTTCCAATTAAGCAGTTTTTACTGTTAAAACCTATACTAAAGCTGTATGAGGTGATGTATACAGTGACTTCTGTAATTTTTGCCCTTTCCCATCCATTCAAAATTTCTTCTTCAGAGCATTTATGAGTTTCCTTATTTATGAGTTTCGTTTTTCACATTGATCTATTAAATCCTGTAGGACAGAGTGGACCAAAGTGTCTGGAGTTACTATAGTATCTGCCTGTCTGCATTGCTGTAAGATAAGGCAGTATGATTAGAAAAAATCAATCCCTTCTTACCTTAGCTGTCACAACACACAATCCACAAAATATGTCAAGCTTCATTTTATGAAACACTAAAAAGCTTTGGAATATCATGTTTAACACCTTTGAAGAATGTCTGACTGTAATTAAAAATTATCATGGAGTCAGTGAAAGCAAAACATATAATTCAGGAAGGAATGACCATTCCACCTCAGTCTGACAGACTGACTGATTTATTCCATAATGACAGAATTAATAAATTGGTGATTATGTAGTTTTTGTTGTCTTGCCTCATTCCCCATAGACCTACTATAAAGCATGGTGTCAGCAAGCTAAAACATTTGGAAAACAGCCTTAAGAAATCAAGGAAACTGAATCAAAGGTGTCTGCTGCCTCACCTGGTATTTGTAACCAGGGCTCTCTCCAAAAGCACAGAGGCCAACTTACAGTCTACCATGCAGAAATTAACTTATTTAGTCACAGCTCTTCCAGCCTGACAGGCATAGTGGGTCTTGCAGATCAGATATACAACTAAAGTAAGCACTGAAATTCAAGCAGTGTATTACCCAACTTTTAGACATCTCTCTGGTGGCATCTCTTATTCTGGCTTAGGGACCTGTGCTTCTGCACAGTCTTTGAGTAAAATTAGATATTCTAAAATGCAAGCCATAAGAACGTAAAGACCTATTATGGATGCAAACCTCTAAGTCTAGCTGTCTGCTTGATGTAGTTGAGTCCTGAGTTCACAGTTCATCCAAACTCTTGTCTACAACAGTACTTGCCTTATGCTGGCTCAGTTACATGTATATTAGGACTTAAAAATCCCTATGCTCATTTCATCCTGTACAGACATCCTGGTCAGCCCTCATCTGGAGAACAATGGCCCTTTGTAGGTTTTAATCCTTCCTTCTCCCAAAGGAAATAATAAAATCATAGAATGGCTTAGGTTAGAAGACCTATTAAAAATCATTCTGTTTCAATACCCCTGCCATAGACTGGGACATCTTCCACAAGACCAGGCTACTCATGGCCACATCCAAGCCAGCCTGGAACACTTCCATGAATGGGACATCCACAGCTTCTCTGGGCAATTTGTTCCAGTGCATCATCACCCTTCCAGTAAAAAATTTCTGCCCAATATCAATGTATTCCAGTTTAAAGACATTGTCCCTTCTCCTATCACTGCATGTCCTTGTAAAGAGGCCCTCTCCCGTTCTCTTGTAGCCCCAGTACCCAGTGCCTTCTTTCCTTCAGGCTGAACAACCCCAACTCTCTCAGCCTGTCTTCATAGCAAAGATGCTCCAGGCCTCTGATAATCCTCACAGCCTCCTCTGGTGTCTCTTAAAAAGGTCCATGACCTTTTTATGTTGGGGCCCCAGAGCTGAATGCAGGTGGGGTCTCACCAGAGCAGAGCAGAGGGGTAGAATCCCCTCTCTTGACTTGCCCATGCTGCTTAGATGCAGCCCAGGATACAATTGATTTTTGGGCTGTGGGTGCACATTGCCAGGTCATATTCAGCTTCTCATCACTCAATCCACTGAAAAAGGTGGTAAACACCGCTGCTCCATGTGCCAGTCCCTGAGGAATATCACTTGCTGCTGCTCTCCCCTTGGACATCCAGACATTGTTGACTGCATTCTCAGCTGTCATGGATATTTAACTGTCCAGTTTGTGAACTAATTTTTTTAAATGGCTAAATAACAATACAGCCTGAGATGCTGAAGAGCTGCTACAATTGTGGTTGTTTCTGGCCTCACTGGCAAGCGTGGTGATATTTTTCCTCTCTCAGCCATTGTGTGTACACTGTGAAGGTAGAAATGAGTCAGGGACTCCCCTGGTGTAACAAGCAGACCACAAAGATACCGTAACATGTGAACTAAAACAATTGTATCGCTTGTGGCGATCACAGCCCCTGCTTACACGGCTCAACATGCCTGACTGAACCAAGTTCTCACGTCCTGTGTACCCTGTGCAGAGGAAGCAGGCAGTTAGCTGAAGGTCAGCAGTCTCATATAACTGCCTCAGTAAAAAGAAGATAAAATCACAATCAAGCTGCTAGTTATTTAAGATAGGAAACTATGAGGACTATTGTAGGCCATGTTTAGGTCATCAGAGGAAGTACTCAAGGAGCGCATTTAGTACCTGAAAGGCAAAATATTAACCCCGTCCTTTCCTGACTCAAGAGAAGAGAAGAGAAGCCTCTTTCCCTTTCTGTATTTTCGTACAGCTTCTGGTTTCATCTTAGACAGAAGATAGTCTTCATCCTGAAAGATACTCTGATGCTGTTCTTTATAATTCTGCTGTGACTACAGATCATAATTAGTATGTCCATTGTAATGTAAAGCATCATTATTAGCATAGATAGGTAAATAGGTTCTACTCATTATTTTATAGCATAAGGGATTAGACAAATTTAGGGAGCACTGTAAAACAATAAAAAAATGAGTGCATGCTAACTTGGGGCTGTTATCCACCCTCAGCAAATAAAATCAGAATGGCAAGAAAGCAGCTATGGATGCCAAGGAAATTCTACAAATTCAAGACAGACTGTGGGGTCTTTCCTGGTGAGCTCTGCTGGGGTGGGAGAAGGATAAATTATGCCTTCCCTGAGTGTCTACGCCTTCCTCTGACTACCAGGCATTACTTTATAGAACACATGGAAAAAAAGCCCTAAATTGTCATTACAAATTTGATCTGCATGCCTAGGGCTAGACACTCTTTCTGCAAATAGTCTCTCAGAAAAAGCCAGATTGTCTATGAGTGTATTATTACTATATGTGATTAGTCAGCACAAAATATATAAAATCCTGCTGGATTGTATTGTTTTCCACAGAAAAGGAGAAAAAGTGCCCCAAACAACTGACTAACTCCACATGGGCAGGGGCATGGTACTGCAATCAGCTCCTGCATGGCAACAGGGAGAGAGGAATGACAGCAGTAGCACAGGAGCCAACAAAAAGAAGCATGATTTTGATGTCTGTAGTCTTCACAAGACAGAATGGAATGGGAACAGCACCAGGCAAATACAACAGAAACTCAGTACCTAAAGCAGCAATAAAAATATACAGATGTGGGAATAAAGGGGTCTCACCTGAGCTCTCCATTTCAGGGGGTCTAAGCTACTGTCAAGCTCCAATTTTTAGCTCTTTTAAACCTGGAGTTGCTTTGCTGATCAAAGACCACCTTTCCACACTTTGATTTCAGAGGATGGAGCAGTTTTCTTATTCCAAGCATTTATAAAATGTGTTTTTGGGGGGTTTTGTGTGTGCTGGAGTGGGAAGTTCTGGGATGGTGTTTCAACCACGTGTAGGTCATGTTTTGAATAGCTACCCCATGAAAACTGAACTTTCTACTTTTACTTGGTACCCAGTGGCAGAATGAAATAACTGCAAAAAACCCAAGCCATTTTTCCCCTTGCAGAGTCTGTTTCAGACTCTTTCCCTCTCCAAAACAACCGATACTGTATCATGACAGTTTTTATTCATGTTCTGAATCTTTAACCACTCCTTCCCGGGATTTTTTTTTTCCACCATGAAAGCAATCAAACTCTCGAACAGGTTACTTGGAAAAGGTTTATGTTCTCCAACTGTAGTGATTCCAACCTTGATTGAATATGACCATGAGAAATATCTGAACCCAGCTTCAAAGCTGGGCCTGTTTTAAGCAGGGTGCTAGACCAGCTGACCTCCAGAGGTCTCTTCTGGCTTAAATTATTCCACAAATCTACGTAACTGGATGAGATCGGTAATGTGAGCTGAGCATCAGGAAAAGTAAAACAATAGTAATGTCTCCTGAGTCTGACAGCATTTTATTTATAAATTGAACTTCACAGATAGTAACTCACCTGAAGGAATATTTGCTGCATCAGATATGAATGGCTTTATATTATTTTAGAAAATTCAGGAGTGCACTCTGTGTTTGCCATTTCATTCTGAAATTTCATGGGACATTAAGTAGCAGACAAGTGAAAAATCTGGATATTTTTTGCTGAAACTGAGAAAGCAATATGAGTATGTGCCATATGTCATGCTGAAGTATAAGAGATTTGAGTCATAATTCGTTTTCTGTAACTTTTTCTTCTAAACAATAGAGCCTCCTCAGGAAGTTGTGCAATGAGAATACAGTTCATGTTTTCAAAATAATTGTGGGCTAATTAGTAAAAAAACCTACTTTCCTACCTCTAATTAACATAGTTCTAAACCCCATGCACGCTAGAAATAGCACAAAAAGCACACACTAGATGTATCTCAGTGGAATTACATCAGACATAATAAGTTTACCTAGGTTAAATGATTGATTAGTGTCATGATAATGTATGACATTATTGATGTAATAAAAAAGTTCTAGCCACTATAAATATGACATTTTGCACAAAGCCTTTATTGACAGCTTATGCTTGAGATTTCAAAGGAAGGACTTTTTTCTGGTGTGAAAACCAAACCAAAAGATTTCTTTGTAAATTTTATATTCTCTATGAATCTGATTGTGATTATTGAGAACAGGTATTTTTTTAAAAGTATAACAAGACCCTTTTCCTGTTTGGATTCTGACGATTCACATTTGATAGAGTTATAATGAAATTACCATACTCAGCTTGACTGCTGGCACAGTAAATACTGCTCTGAAGGGGAAAGTTAGAACATTATGGCAAAGTTTGCATGCCATCAATGATCTCAGAGGAAGGGCGTTTCTTCCAGTTGTTAACTTAAACAAAAACAACTGAAGACCATACACTGGGCCTGGAGGGAACAAAACACTGTGAGTTTCACAAAGCACACTCTAAATGTATTAGCTTAGAATATCTTTGTGAAGGAACTAGCTTCATTTTCACTGTTGGTCAATTGTGGAGAAGGCTTGCTCCAGCATTCTGAAGTTATAGTAAATCTGAGATTTTCTGTAAGACAAAGCTGATTCAGGCATGTTTGTCCCTTTACAGTCCATACCATAACTGATCCCTCTGCCTTGCTGCCATGGAGCCCCACAGAAAAAGAGAAAAAATGCAAAAGTCAGTGGTTGAACTAGCAGGCAGAAGGCTCAAGTTCAAATTATGTTTTGCCACAGGCTTCCTATGTGATTACAGACTAGTCAGTCTCCCAGGGCTTTAGCAGGGATAAATACAGCTTCTTTGCAACCTTTTTTATATTCTACAGAAATGGAAACCAAATTAGTGTCCAAGACCTTTCTCCTGCCATGTGTAATGATGATGGAGAGATATGAAGAAGACATGATCTTTCCTTTCCTTTGGCATGATTTTTCCTTCCCATCTAGCTCATTTCTCTCTCGGTTCTTCTCTGTATTTCCTCCTTACCCTACACTAAACTCTGGACACTCCCTGCAGGTTTCTGGCAATCCTGTGAGCCAAAATGCAAGAAGCTGCATTCAGATAATATAGATAGCTTCCAGTCTCCATCCCCAGCATTGCACCTTTCAAAAGGAGGTTTTACCCTGAATATCTTCTTTATTTGCACATTTAGGCAGGACAATCTGGGCTAATGATTTTTTTTCTTCAAGTAGTTATGAAGGGCAAAAAATTATGTTTGGCTAGGCAGCTCATGTTTCTTTCATAAGAGTATCTTTCAGGATTTTAACTGTCCTGGAAAAGGGCAGATTTTTAACTGATTAAAGGGAATAGAAAATGTATCACATTCAACACAAAAATTTTAGGACAACTACTGAAGTATATTAACCAGCACTTTGACGTTTCTGTTTTTGTGATACAAGAGACATGAAGGGAGAATCGGGGGAAAAAATCTATTTTTATATTGGGTTCTTGCTTCAAGCACTTATTGAGAAAGATGATTGGTGATTACTAGTGTGAATATCCAGTTAAAAAAAAAAAAAAAAGCTTTGTTATCAAGGGAAGTGTTTTTAAAGATCACTTCCCTTAAAGAATCATGCAAGGAGCAACTGAAGTAAATAAGGTATCATGAAAAATCCAACCCACATCCTCGTCCGTGCAGAATTTTAGGAGGCGGCAGCACACACGGACCACGGGCAGCTGGACCCCAACGATGGCCCTTTTCCCTGTGAAACACAGTTCAGAACCCCAGGTTCCTGGTGTCAGTGTGCAGAGGCACTTATCTCTACCAGAGCAGACCAATTCCTGTCTGCAAAGACAGAATGGAGTGGCTGAAGAGAACAGAGTGCCAAAGTCATGACCAGATGAGTGCCAAGAGCACAAGAAAGCAAAAAATAGGAGCATTAGCTTTCCCTAATATACAGTTTTTTTTTTTAATCTTAGAATGGTTTGAAATGTTTACTTTATTTTGTACCTGGAAACAAATGTACCCTTTGAAAACAGCATAAGCTATCAAGAGAGCAGCAGCCTGAAGACATAGGTACAACACTGCAGATAAACATGGTCTGTGTGTGCAGGAACTTCTGGCTGAGCTGGTGGCTTTTATTTCCAAAGCTGCTTTCTCCATCACTACAAAAATAAACTGGATTGTTCTAGAAAGAGGTCAATAGCAAGCTGCAGCAGAGCAATTTATTCTGAATATTTTATCCCTTGATTTATTTAATCTGCTGTTAATATCTCATGCATCCTTCCATTATTATGTGCCAAACAATAGAGATTTAAAGCTTTCTTTTCCTTTGATGTAGTTGAATAAATTAAAGTTTTGAAACATGCCCTAAAGTTCGTATTATTAATATGAATTTTTAAATGTAGCTTGTAATAAAACAGCAATAAGCATTTCTTGATTAGAATAATCTGACTGAAGTATTTACATTGGTCACTGGCCTTTTTACTTTTGATTTACAGTGCTAAAGAGATTAAGTTTTAATTCCTGTTAAAAGAACAGTTCCTGTGGTAGCAGTTTCTACCAGGAGAACACAAAGCTCAGAGTTTTAAAGACTAACATCAATTTCAAGCCTTGGAATTTTTTCCTTTTAGTACTTTGTCAGTGATCTCATGGACTTCTCTGAGTAGGAGTTTGGACTTGATGGCCTCAAAGGGATTCAGGTAAATTGTAAATTATAATGGGATCATGATAATGACCTTACACAAAGATTCTGGTGAAATGTGAACATGAACTGCCAGTGAAACAGAGTAATGTCTACTTTCTTTCATTTTCATTTTCTCACATTTTCAGCTTAATTTAGGTTCTAGAAGTGGATGCTGATAATTAGAATCTTCTCTATTCTGTGTGCTTTTGTAAAATGCATGTTTAAATATACATACAAATACTGTATGAACTGTGCTCAAAGTGTGTGTGCCTGTACAGAAAGATACAAACACTATAAATCAACGTCTTAAAGTTACACTGCCACCAAGGAAGGCATTTAAGTTGGAAAGTTATGCATTCTGGATTAAGGTAAAACTTAGATGCGTGCAGACGTGAAAGTAAAGAGCTTGCTTTGGACAAGGAGGAAACAGCATTACCAACTGGCTTGAACTCTGCCTCCTTTAGATCAGAACTGGACACTGTAAGCCAACAGACTGAATATATTTCTTCTATGTGTGTATAACCACATCCAATGATGGTTATAAAATCTTATGAAGGGCTTTTGATTAATTATTTTGGGTTTTTAAGAAAGCATCAAATTAAATCATCATCTCAGTCAGAATAAAGCTATTTTAAGTCCTCAGCTAACCCACACAGGCTTTTGTAGGCCCCAACACAGAAAAGGCTATCTCTTATCCTGGTGCAAAGTCATAATCTCTTAAATTATCTTTTCAGAACAGCAAGATGTTGTCCAAGCTAGATGCTTTTTCCCAAGAAGCTTATTTCCTCAATTTCTTTGTCTCTTTTCAAGCCAACAGTAGATTTGCAAATCAAAACCAGAAGAGGCATCTGCTGAGTAAGGATTTTTTTCCAACTGATAAACCAGTTCAGCTGAGTTAACACCAAAGTCCTCACATTAGAGGTAAAGATACAGCACTGAAAAGAGGGAAATGAGTGTATTTGTGCATCGGATGAAAGAGAGAGAGCTACTGTCCTGATCACAAGTTTTGATATTTTGTCCTGATCACAGGTTTAGATAAAGTATTTCTACTTCAGTTTAACTGCTGCTTATTGTTGGTGACAAGTAATTCTCTCCCCAGCCCACCCCACGAGCACTCAGAAGCAGTGTGCACTTATGTTTGCATATAGCCAGCTAAGGAGAACCACATGGCACATCTGCTATGCTTGATATCAAACCACAGAAAGTTTGATGAATGTAATGAGTAACGAGAAAAAAGAATTAGGAGTTCTTCAAATTGCCCTAGACACATATCCCAAACACTGAAATATGCTGCTATGCATGGTTAAAAAAAGCAGGCTTGTACAATTTCTATCAGAACAGACCAGCTTTATTGCCTTTTTGTAGTTTTAATGGGGTTTGTATGTTTATGTGAAGAGATGAAAGATGAAGAAAGCTGGAGAAGAGGAATAGAATGCCAAATAGACCCCCTAATTTTGGGCTGGGAGCACAGCTGTAAGGAAAACCAAAGGACAGATATGGATATGCTTTTCTCTGGTTCTGTTAAATGGACTTGAAGCTGTGAGCAAATAAACTATCTGCTGTTGGAGTCTTGTTATACGGGAAATGGAATTTTGAATGTCTTTTGCAAATTAACTGGAGAGCATCTATCACCAGTTTCTCATCCTGGCTGCAACTGGCCCTGTCCCAGATTTTGAATAATAACTTGGGTCAGCAACAATTCACATCAAAATGTTAAAACATAAAAGTCTAATGCTGTGCCCTCTCAGAAGTGTAAGAACATTTTTTATGTAGGTTTGTACCTTGCTGTCGGCCGTCCATTTGCAATTTTAGTCCTTTTTTTTTTAAGTACTGCTTTTTGTATTCATCAAATTATACCCAAAAATATGAAAAGGAAGTCTGACAACTGGTCAAGACAAAAGTACTTTAATGAAATTTTGTGGCATTGCTATAATGATCAGTATCAGCCACTGTTATTACCTAGCATACTGAATTTCCCTTTCAAATATTGAACATGAAAAGACACAAATGTTCACTGCTTAGTATGAGTAGGAGATATTTGCTGCAGGTATAAACTGTTAATTTTTTCTCCACCAAAACTGTATTTTATTAAGTTACTTTTTAACACTTTTGTAAGCAAGCCTTCTCATTACACCTGCAATGAGTTCTGGCTCAGTGACCGAGCCAACAGCAGCCAGAGCTGAGGTCGGCCACGCCGAGGGGCAAAGAGAGAGTGGTGCTCACAGCAAACCCAGCTGTGCACCATTGACCTGGGCAGGCTTTGTTGTTACCAGTGTAACTCCTGCCATATGAAATATGAATCCTCTTCCAGTAGTTAATGAGGGCAGCGGTCTTCTAAAGTGCATTCAAATACATTAAATGAGAAGTACTGTGCAAGCTGATTAAAAAACCCCAACACAATGAGCAACTTCCATCACACAAGTAAAATTCTCAAAGGAATAGATTCAGAAAATTTTGAGGCAACTGATGATAAAGGACCCTTCACCACAGTCCTAGCATTGACAAGAATTACTGACAAAGAATTTTTCAAGTACACATTTTGGCTGTATTTTTCCTACAACTCTTTGGACCTAGGAAGACACTTCTGGGTTTGGCGGGTGATTAATAAAGTTTCCTTGATTTGTCCGGATCTGGACTGTCAAAAGGACATCAAAGATCTCCAAGAATGTTTGAAGAATGTGATGTCCATCCTGAACAAGACTTTTAGAGTCAAGACTGCACTGCCTAACACTGCACTAACACATGTATTTGTTTCCTGTTGTTGCGTATTCCATATTGATTTTCCTTTCCTGAGCATGTAGGAGTTGAGAACATCAGAGGTGATGAAATGTCCTGTACCTTTTCTTAAGAGATAAGGACACTGAAAGGCCTTTCTAGGATGTCTTTGTCAAATTACAACTGAAACACCAAAAAGATCAAGCTGCTTTGTTCAAGCTTTTTGTTCTGAAAGCATGATATTTTTTAACAAAATATCATGCTAATTGTGTTGGTTTTCTTAATTACAAAAATTGCAACTGAGATCTAAAATAAGTAAATTAAATTAAATAAAATTTTTAATTTTAGTGTTTTTTTAACTATTAACACTATGGACATGAAGATATTAAGAATAGTTTCTCCCTTTCCCAATTTTTTCTCTTTTATGATGTTTCAAAATTTTTCCCATGTGGAAGTACAGATGGGAAAATGGGCAGACTATTATCTGTTTGTTAATTTTTGAAATTTTGATGGAAAATAAATGTTGTCTTTTCAAGGTCAAACATTCTCTTTTACTTTACAAATTTTCTGTAAAACATGGTTGAAAAAATTACATCATTTACGAACATTGAATTTACACTACTAGCTTTAATGAGAAACAAATGAAAAAAGATATCTCTGAAAGAGTTCACAATGAACTCTTACTTATATTAAATAATGGGATTGGATTTGGGACAGGGGTAAAATGAAGTTATGTGTGAATTGTATTCCTAAATATATATATATGGATTTATGGTAACGGAAATCCATGTTTGAGTCATTTAGAGAAAATGCATGGCAAACAGCAGAGCTCTTCTGTTTTTCATTTACACAGAAATATAGAAAGTGAGATAACACCAGTGAAGTTTCTTTTTCTAGAAGAGTGTTAAGCTGCCAAACACCAAATATTCACTGGGCTGATTTCTCAACTGCTCTTGAATACTTCTGAGTACAGCAATATCAAAAAAGTGGTTGTTCCATAAGCAAATGTTTGTAATAAATGTTTTTACACATCAACATTTATTCTAGTCTGCAATGAAAAGAATTGATGCTACCTCAGAACTGCTAGATGACTTGATTTGTTTCTTGAAATTCTGAAAGAAAAAAAAACTCACAATTTTACATAGAAAAATCTAAATGTTGACATTTTTGAGATTTTATCTTTTTTTTTAAATTCACCTTTCATGAAAGCATTTCAGGGCTACCCAATTTATGTTAGGAGACATCAGGGTGGAGATTTGGGTCTTTTTAACAGCAAAACAAATTCTCAACTGATCTGACTCTATAAAAATATGCAGAAAACAATAGAAAGCTATAGAAAATTTAGGAAACTTTTCTAATGCATTATGAGTGGCCAGTAACCTTCTCAAATTATGAAGCGATAACTCAACTAGTTTTCCATAAGTTTACAAGGAGGTAATCAGAAATAAGAGCTATCATTCCCAGCTGCAGGACCTTAAAGCTCTTTCTATTTAGTGCTATATCCACTGCCAGTTTGCTTAACAATTGTTATATGAAAATAATATATCCAATCTTCCCTAATCTGCAGTAAGATTCTTGCTGCAAGACATGGGGCTGCCTGCCATCCTTCAAGGGAAATTCTAGACCATAGTAATGAGATTTTGTCTTAGCTGATCTCGCAGAATACCTTTCTTTGTGAAATTTAAATTTAAATTAGCTACAGCATGGGAGACAGCAGCAGGACTTCCCAAAGACACCTTATGTAAGGGAGGCTGTGGAGTCTCCCCCTCCATAGACATTCAAAACCCACCTGGACCCGTTCCTGTGTGACCTGATCCAGGTGACCCAGCCTAGGCAGGGAAGCTGGGCTAGAGGATCTCCAGAGGTCTTTTCCAAAACTAACAATTCTGTAATTCTGTGACAAAATGGATGCAAAATAAAGGAACTTTCAGTGTAATTGGGTGGACTTTATTTCTAACAGGTTTTTCCCCTGTCAAGTAACCAGTAGAAAGAGTATTCTGAAATAGACACTTTTAATGTGATTTAATACACTTTTTCTCAGTCAGGAGGAGCAGACAAACTTCATAAAAATTAATCTGGTTTAGCATTTTATGCATTCGGGCCAGACAAAATCTGTTTAACCCACATAAAGATAGCTACCTAAACTGTCTGTGGCTCTTCTGCCAAGAAAGGAAAAAGAAATGATAGTGGGAAACGCAACAGGATGAAGATTCTCAGGAGTCAAGAGGATGTCCAAGCCACAAATACATTCCAGTAGATCACTAATGAGTGAACATGCCTCGTGTCTTACCGCCCGCTATAATCACTCATTTGATTTAAACAACATTTGGTTCCAATGTGTGTTTAATTTCCAGGAGGCGGGTAAAACTCTAGCTGAAAATTATATTCAGTGTTGTCTTTGCTGTTTTGATTAATTTCTAGGCAGGATGACTGTGGTTTGGGTTACTCTGAGCACTGGCATGAAGAGTTTCCACAGCTTGGCTCGCAGTTTACTATGACCAAGTTTTGCGGCAGCTAGGTTCTTTGTTAAAAACTGGTTGAAACAAAAAAATTTATTTCCACAGGAAATATTAACATTCGGGGGTGAGGGGGTGGGGAATGGCAAGCTCCAGCTAAAATTGAAGGCTGATCATTTTCTGAACTCTGTGTAAAGGGAGGTTCCAGGGGGTAAAAATTGCTTTGGGAAGAATGAACTGCTGGAGGCTGATTCTGAACAACAAGCTAGGTGGTCCCTGGAAACTGGGGACCATGAGATCATCTAATTTCAGAAAACCAAAGATAGTCTGAAACATTTACTGTGTTGAAAAGGAAGCCCTGAATCTCTTGATACCAGCAGGGCATGGTAGGAGGACTGAAAAGTAAAAATTGAAAGCCTCATATCCTTTAAGATTTCAATTTAGTAGCTTGAGGGCTGCCCAAAGTTTCCTGACTCATATCACAGGATGGCCTTGAACTTCAGATCCTGGACTTTGAGATTGCTAAGTATTATACTAGACAAAAACACGAATGCAACACACTTCAGTCACCATGGAAGTTCAGAGCAGGGAGATATGTTGTTGCAAACAAAATATTTGTGAAGACCTTATTTTCAACTCTTAAATATCAGCCAGAACAGGCTCACTCCATTTTTTATATAAATTGGCTGCTTTCAAGCATATTAAGGACCCTATTCAGTTGGTTTTGCATTACTCTGCATGAGGTATCATTTGAAACTCCTGTATTGTAGGAGTCAGTCCAGGGAACACAACATAAGTGTACAGTCCTGCCCACAGCTGTAGACAGAATGAAATCTTCAAAAATTATGTTTATCTAGAAATCAAGTTCCTTCAGTCCCACAGAAGAAAAACACCACTCCCTTCACCTTTCAAGAAGCATTTCCCTCCTCTGTTTTTCAAACTTTAATTAAAAAATGCTTTTAAATTCTATTTTGTTTGCTGATCTCATTTCCAGAGAAGTGACCAAGAAAAACTCTGCAGTAAGTAAAAAAGGAGGGTAGAGTCAAGGAAAATCTCCTACCTTTAACTTCTTTCTGTGAAACAACTGAGTCAACTAGTCTAAAACTGAATTTGTTTACTTGCCAGACTGTGAACAGTAGCTGAAATACATAAAAGTCAGGCAGAATAAATTCTAATCCCAAGGTAAAACAGAGTGGACAACAATTACTAAGACTTTAAGATAGGTCAATATGGAAGTAGATCCACTGAAGAGGAAAAGGTCAGTTCTTGACAAATAGTAATTCCACTAGCTCTGTACCTACAGCAGTAAATTGCCTCCACTTCCATTCACTTTTCTTTGGTACTTATTCCTCTTTCCACTATGAGATGGTTCCTTGTTCATAAAATTATGGATTGGCTTAGTTTCCAAAGCTACTGCTTTTCCCATTTGGCAGTAATGCAGTGAGCAGAGATGAACTTCCTCACCATGGACTGACTTGCAATATTTTTCCAGCAATTGACTTTATTTGGGGATAGTGCCTCTGTCAGTCCTGTTAGTAAAGCTGTTGTTAGCCTCAGCAGAAAGGTGAATGTGCTGTGAATGTGCTCTTCTATCTCCAGCTGTGTCTTCTCTTGCAGAGCAGAAACAAGGCAATCACTCAGTTATCCTGATCATGTAAGTCAAAAAACTGTCTTCCTGTTGAGAACAATGGGCCTCATTCTTCTAGTCATTATCCTGTCCTTTGCTGGGCTGATGCCACTGAAGGGCTGTTACACCACTACAAAACTGGTCCTCTAAACATAGAAACAGTCCTGGAAAATCCTGGAAATAATAGAACACTGAGAGGATTCTTCTCTGTATAAAAGCATATTTAATTCTTTTTAGTGTTGTGTTTTGATCATATTTCATCTTGTTGTCTGAACTGCAGAAACATGGAAAAATAGTTGCACATCTTGACTTTTTTCCCTAGGACACATTCAGAAAAGTAGATTAATGTGTCATATTTTGAGGCCACATTCACTTTTGAAACACCCATTCCATTACACTTCCACTACTGTACACTAACATTACTGTACCCAATCCACCTCCAAATAGGATAATAGTATGTCCTTGACTATTTCCTCATCCAACAGAAAAATTGTTAATTCTACCAATATCAAATAGTTTAGAGTAAATATCTAATTTCAGTACTTTTATGAAGACAATTAGAAACTGCAATGATATTTAGCTACAATATTTCTGAAATTTTAAGGTATTGAAGTTTGCAAGGACAAAAAAATCTCCAAACAACTGGAAAAGAAAACATGTACAGACAAGTATGCATGCAAACACGTGCACATGTATGCATAGGCAGATATATATGTGTAGGATTTATATTGTGTTCCAACATGGAATAAGAAGAGTCTCCAGTATTTGGCTTAAAAATCCTTTTAACACATGGATCTTATTAAAATGTACCTCAGTCTAACTGTGGCTGAGCAAACAAAAGTGGTTCCACATGGCTGATAAAAAGCCTGATCAAGAGTGGGAAAGAAAAAAATGTTTCTACTTGCCTTGCTGCCTCCAGAAATCTGCAGATCGAAGACTGAATTATTTTGCCTCTACTGCAATGTATGCAGCCACTGAAGTCTGACCATATCTCCATTCAAATGAGAGGGAAAATATCAGATGTGTTCAGCCAAACAAAGCCCAGTGATCCCACACTGAAACCTAATGAGAGCAGTAGCAAAAAGGGAAAGCTTTCTTCCCGTCACATCTTGCAATCTATACCCTTCCCATAACACTGTAAGAGGAAAGAATTTGGACAATAGATTGAGAGCCTTTGTTTAGAGCAGTGAGCTTTAAATACTACAACATCTACCTGTTATGCTAAATACAATAAATCACTATATGTTTTATGCTTTATGTATAACTTTGTTTTTTGGTTTTTTTTAAACCTCTATAGTACTTCTAATAAGGCAGTGAACTTGTAAAATAATCTATGTGTCCTACTAGAAAATGAAAGGACACCTGTTTGTCAGCACAAAGTACACTGTACAACAGTCAAAATCTGTGCTCTTATCTCTCCATTAGATGCAGTTATGGTCGTACACCCAATATATCTCCTCTGAGATATCAGTACTTCCTGACAAAGTACTGCAGCACTGCAGCTTACTGTGCCATGCAGGAGAGAAAATAGCTGATGTCTAATCTGCTGATACAGAAATACAAATAGCTTTTCACATTATACCACTGCTAATATGTGATCAAATATTTCTAAACTTAGATCATTATAAATAGGAAGTCATAAGGAGAGCCTAATAGAGTTATGTAGTACAAGCAAGCTTGTAAGAGACAGAGCAGGCAGTCTTGTGAAATGGACTTGGGAAAGGTAGAAAATAGTAATAGAGTTACTCATCTCAAATAGCACGTTACTTCATATAGAAGTAGAATACCATGACATCAGTGGGGATATTTCTGAAATCAGACCCTCTTCAGAAAGATTAAAGTTACAGGTATAAACTGATTAAAAATACTAGAATCATGATTAACAATCACAGCAGCTTTTCAAATCAAGAAACTGGGTTTGGCTTTCATCTTTTAACTACTGAATAAGGGGAAAAGGAAACAACCAGCATAATTGGGTAGCTTCTGCAATAGACATGTAAAATATCGGTGGTCTTTCCCCATCTCCAATTTTTCTTACACTTTTTGTTCCTTAGCTCCTTTTTCCCCTACCTCCATCACCACTGGGTGCCTATTCATTTCTGCCTTCCTGTCTACCTGGCATTGCTTTCTTCCTCTTTCTCAGGCCATTCTCTTTTCTAACATTCAGTACACTTATCCTTGATCTAGCATTTATGTCATGATTTAAAAAGAGGTCGTGAGAAACAGTGAGGTGAAAAAGAGTATAGAGATAAAAAGAGATAGACTAATAGGGTTGTGATTGGTTGGTTAATTTTGCTGCTGCTTTATCTTCTCCATTGTTCTTTCCCAGAAGCCACAGTCAGGATGGGCTTTAGGGCCATAGACAGGAAAGAGCCAAGAGGAGGCTATGAATGGATCCTTGTAAAGGGTCTCAGGTACTTGCCAAGGGAGAAAGCAGAGGGACTGAAGAGAGGAATTTTAAACAAGGTACAGCTCTGTCCTGGAAGTGCTGAAATCCTGTTCAACTAAAATTCCTTACTTTATTGGCAAGCAAAGTATTAGCTTCCTCAGTGCAATTTAATCAGATATAAAGCTAGAAAACATTAGAAAACAGTAGAAAACATTATTTAGTTACAATAACCTTGCAGTTGTGTCTCAATTAAATTTCAAAAACTTAAAATCTTGCAGTTCTAATGAACGTCATTTATCAAGTTTGATAGAGAGAAAATTTTTAAAAATCACAGAAACCCCACAATAATTCTATCTGAGAGTACAAGTTATGTAATGAAGCAGACCCCTTGAAGCAGAAATAATTAAGTTTGAAGAATAGTGTAAATTCAAAATTGTTTTTTGGCATGGTCAGAAACAATTATCAGAACTTCCTTCCCACAAGCAAATATTAGTCTAGTCTTCTGCCACAGCAGGAGGAATTTTTTTCTGCTGGTTGTGCTGACGAAAATGGGCAGAACACCATGTTTTTACTCTACACTCAGGCTTCAAGGCAGGAGGAAATTCAGAGGATGCTCAGAGGTTTCCTCCAAGCTAACTCAATCTTCTATCATCATTGTCATCAGTGTTAACATATATATTTCGAGGGAAAAATAGAGAGGACATGAGCACACTCTAGCCTTCTCCCTTCGAACAAAATTGTTATCAAAGAAATCCAGGCTCAGTGAAAAAACACAAATCAGATTCATTACCAGCGGGTCCTTGAAGTTCATTGATCCACAGGGTCATTGCACACAACCACAAAAGTTAGACAGATCAGTCTTTATTTCAGCAGTCAGAGAAAATATGTATTATTAAAGTCTAAAATGTTCTATGATTTTTTTTTTTGACAAATCCTTTCTGACCACTGCAAAACTAGGTTTCAACACAACCATGCTGTGAACTGTTGGAATCATTGGTGCCCTCAATGACAATATGAGCTTTTGAAGACAAGGACAGGACTAAAACTTATAGGGTCTTTTTAGAACACAAAAACATACTCTAAGTTGGTAATGTACAGAGTATCCTATAACATACAGGAAAAATGGTCTGCAGCCTGTTTTCACCACAGAAATAAAAGGAATGCCAACATCAGTAATGAAAAACACTTATAGAACTGTAAGTTGCCTGGAAACAGATAAATGTGTTTAAACTTTCATACTTTCCTGATGAATCTACAGAGAATATTGGGAGAAAGTAAAAGCAACTTCCATATATGCTTATGAATTGCATTTACATGGCAAGGTTTTGGTAAGCCAGGGGCAGCACTACGGGAGGGGCTTCCTTGAAAAGGGTCCAAGAGTCAGCCTCATGTCAGACAGAGCTACTTCTGGATGACTGCAAAATAGCTCCACCACTGGGCAAAGCTGAACCCTTCAGCAATGCTGGCAGCACCTCTCTGATAACATATTGAAGACACAGTAAAAATGCTGTGAGGGACAGAGTGAGAAGATATGTGAGACAAGCAGCCCTGCAAACCTCGAGGTCAGTGCAGAAGGAGGGCAAGAGGTGCTCCAGGGGTTGGAGGAGAGATTCTCCTGCAGCCTGAGGCAAGGTTGTCTGCAAGGCAAGTTGTCCCTGGAGGTTCACAGTGGAGCCTGGATACTTCCTGAAGGAAGCTGTAGCTCAAGGAGGCTCCATGGTGGAGCACCCTCCAGGCAGGAGCTGCAGCCTGTGGACAGGACCAGGTTTTCTGCAGCACCTGTGACGCTGTGGGGGACCCATGCTGGAGCAGTTTGTTCCTGAAGGGCTGAACCCCATGGGAATGGACCCACACTAGAACAAGGGTTGAAGAATTGCAGCTCATGGGTGGAACCCACAGCAGAGCAGTTCATGAAGGACTGTCTCCTGTGGGAGGGTCCCCATGCTGCAGTAGGAGAACAGCATGAGAAGGAAGGACTGACAAAGACAAATTGTTACAAACTCCATAATCTGCCATCCACATTGTCCTGTGGCACTTGGGGAAGGGGAGGAAGAGATAGAAGAGTCAGGAAAAAAGGAATGAACTTGAGCCTTGAAAGAACAGAGGTGTGCAGGAATGTGGCTTTAGTTTTGATTTTGTTAATCATCAATTTAGTATATTTCTAATTGGAAGTTAGTTAAATTAATCTTCCCTGAGTCAAGTCTGTTTTCCCATAACAGTAATTGGTGAATGATTGCCCTGCCCTTATCTCAAGCTATGACCTCTATTCATCTTATTTTCTCCCACTGTCTTGCTGAGGAGGGGGAGTGGGGAAGCAGCCAGCCAAGGTTAACCCACCACAGTGTATTTTTAGAGGGATAAAGAACAATTAGAATGACAGAACAAAATTAAATAGTTGACTATATTTACAGCAGAAGTATTTTTCACTCTCTATCTAATTTCAAAATTTGTTTATAAAGATAATATAAAATAATATCAAACATTGCAATCATACTTATTTGATAAGAAACATAAAACAATTTTTTTAATGACATAAGTACAGTATTTTTATTTAAAACATTCAGTCCATATATGGATAACAACCTAACAGAATACCCTGCAAATCACACGATTCTTTTGTGACTATTAAAGTTGTGTAATAACTTATAGATCAAATTATACAGGACAGCAACTATAAAACATTTCAACCAATACTGACAGTTCTTAGAGAGTCCCTATTACTTAAATAGGAAGAATAAGTGCTATGCCTCTGGTTTGTACATTACAGTTTTTCTGCTATGTTAACAAACTTAGCAGTCAAAAATGACACTTCATATTTTACAGCTGCCATATTTGATCACCTTTAAAAAATGTTGTGTCTTTCATAAAAAGAGGTTACATAAATCAACTTGAGTTTTTAATGCTCAAAGCTTAAATGCTCTAAGCTTCATTGAAACCCAGGGATGTAGGTCTAGATGGGACCTCAGCAGTTTAGCTGGGCCACTGACAAGATCATCCAATCCTATATGACCCCTCAGGTGCTTTTTTATAATTACTGAGAGAGATATCCCAGCCAGCCAGGTACTTACTTTCACTTATTCAGTGGGCAGAGGAAGTGGAGGAAAAGACACAAAGAGCCCAGGGATGAAAGTGAAAAGATCAGCAGAGGTTTACCTGTCACTGAGAAGCACAAAAATTGTATACAGGGAAGAGGGAGCAGGAGATGTGAGGCACCTACATTTAGAAAGAGGAATTCAGTTACAAAAGCAAGGCCTTAGTGTCAATGGTTTAGGATCTTGTATCAGCTCTGCTTAGATGTCAGTGATGCCTCCCTGCAGTCAGAATAGTGCCAGAACTGGGGTGGAAATGAAAGGATAATGGACAGAACAATTTCTGCAGATTGTAGAAATTAAAGTTAAGGTATTGCTTTTAGAGTCTTGACTTAGATGAGTGTTTCAAAGGCAAATATAAACTCAAGATATTGTATTTCCAGTTTAGTTCATTTTTTTCTGATGTTCATGGACAGTTCCAAGACTTTAAATAAAAATATTTCAGATGCTTGAGGGCAATGTCTGCTTGAGAGTTACCTTGGTTTTTTATAAAGATATTTGAAATCTTCAATGAATGCTCATAATTCAGAAGTGGTAATCTGGAAGGCAAAGTGCAGCTGCTCTGTACCCCTCCTGTAAATCTGCATGTGCATGCTGCTCTTTTTATACAACTTTCAGACACCTTCTGACCTTTCTTTAGGATCTATATATTTAGGGAGAGTACAGCTCCACGGTGAATTTCATTATGCAAATGTGAAGGGGAGGAAATTGCTCTTAGTAATTTTCTAATGATATATTTAAGTTTTAGAAATTTTCATTCATAATTCAAGAGTACAAATATGTCAGACCACCTGATGTTAAATCAGCTATGCACATCTAATAGCAGTTCTGATCTTCCCCAGAACCCGCTGTAAGATTAGGACCTATATATAGACCCTATTTTGCCTGGCAGGATATAGACATAAAGGCCGTGTGATCAGGGGCTGTATTCCCCCAAGACAAATGGAAAAGTGGATTAGATTGCTGCACAGCCTCCCTCATGAAGCTGGATAAAAGATCATGCACTTGATGCTTTTGGGGAAGGCTGAGAAAGGCACACTGCTCCTGGCATTCCCTTGAGTCAGGGATGGAAAAGCATTGGCAGACATTTGAGAAGAGCTCCAAACCTGAGCTGACAATGCTGAAAGGTCAGCTGACATAATGCTTACAATGAAGAACTGCATAATTTCTCTTCTTTCCCATTTCCCCACAGTTTTTATCATACACTTATCCAAGTGTGTGAATTTTCAGGAAAAGCTTAACATTGCAAAGTGGAGAGAAGAATAAAGGCTCTTAACATATGAAAGTATACTAAACCCCAGTCTGGAGTGCATCAGTCTGGCAGGGTACTACTGAATTCAAAGGTCAATTTATGCTTACTGGAGGTCAGTAAACTGTTAGGAGCATACTTGCCCCTGGGCAACAAATGATAGGAAAAATAGAGAAACTTTGAAAACTCTGAGGAGATTTTAGCATTTCAATGGTCCTGAAATCTAACAGGTATTTCCCTCTGGGGTTTCAGTTTGTCCCCAGGATGTCTTGGCATGAATCACCAATTCAAGGATTAGCACATATATTTCCTCCTCCTGGTGTGGGAGCCATTTATACAGCTGCTGCTTTGGGAAACATTCAATAATCCTTCATTCTGAAAAGTCATAACCACTCTGGAAGCCAAGAAATCCTTCTAGGACATGCACTGCCTCTCTGTTTTGGCTTCCATACCTTTGGTACGCACATGCAAAGCACAGAAAAAGCTATGTATCAAGTTTGTCTCATTCTAAGAGTGAGAAATCATGGAAATAACAGGCTGCAGTTTAATGCCTTTTCATTCCCAAAGCAGAGCACAAACAGGACAGATGCATTCAAAAGAATGAAAGCAGATGAATCTGGAACAGAAGCAGGGCTTAACATATGGGAGCAGGTAAACAGCAGGTCTATAGAAAATAAGGACGTGGAGTCTTGCCAGTAGTCAGCTGAAACTGGCTCTGCTCACAGCCTTGAAATGTATATTTTGTCTCCTCTCCAAGCCTTTCTTTCTGTTTGATTGCTCCTGCTTCCAGTCCAGAAGACTTATCAGATTCCAAGCAACTATTCTACTGGGGTTGTTGTGCCCACCTAAGTAACAGGATGATCTGTAAACCTTATGAGAACTGTACTTTAACTTGGCAGGAAATCACAGCCCAAATTGAGCTCAGCTGAAAACCCTGAAGTCAGTAGAAGAGCTCCTTGTGCCTGAAGCCCAGGTCTGAAATGCATTTAGAAGTCTCGTGCCTGAATGTGGCTCCAGTGGTATACTTGGTCAAGGAAACATATTGTGACTCCAGCCAGGCTCCAGATGAAGCATGCTGTAGAGATCATGGATAAATGAAAAGCCAAATTTCTGAGTGAGTGTTTTTCCAAGCCAAACAAAGCCGCTGAACTTTCTGGGGTTTTCTTGGCACTTCTGCTGCTTTTGGGAATTTGAATGGTGACTGTCCGAGGATAATTGACTCCCTCTGTATGCTATTGTGAGTCTCAAAAAAAGCCACATTTTTCTCAATCTTTCCAGGCATAGTCATGCCCTTAATAGCAACTGGACAGAACAGGAAATGGAATGGGGTGTTCTACAAGATCCAGATTAATGTCCATGAAAAGAAACCCACACCCCTGGATCACCTCAACAGGTGATGACCCAGTTATGTTAATAATTCATCATAGGATATAATTCTCCTTATTTACACATGGTACTTCCATTTCCATTTATTTGAGTGGTTTAGCCACAGCAGGAAAGAGGAGATTTAAATCTCTGGTTTCTGCTATACGTGTTTTAAGAAAGAAATTAACTGTACTGCACAAGGCAAAAGAACTCTAAGCTACAGAAGCTGACTATGCTGAAAATAAAAGCAGAAGTGGCATCACAGCCGGGAGTTGTTATGAACATAAGTCACTCTTTATTTTTAAACTTCATGCTTTATAAGGCATGACATGATTCAACTTGTTGATGAAGTGGAAATTTTCACTCTGTTTAATTTTGCCAGTTCAGTAAGTTTGCCACCATTGATGCACTTTTGAAAGGAAAAGCCAGATCATCTCAAGGTAGTTTTCCAGCTACTATTCCAATAAGTGTATTTGATTGTTTTGAGTTTGAAAATGGTCCTGATACTCAAGCAAATCAACTCTTTTTTTCTTGGTATCAAGAAATTAATGAAAAATTGTATTACTTTAAAGAATCTAAAACTAATATTTGTTTCACTGAATGACCCTATTCATATTTAGTCTGACCATATTCTCTCTAAGCAGATCATGTGTTTGGATCCTTTGGCATCCTACAGGAGGAGGGTGCAATCATCTTACCAGTAACTCATGCTATTTAAATTCAGCTAATAAAATTCTGAAAATAATTCTTATTAGTAGTTTTACTGTTGCTTTGGAGATACAAATGTTCCAAATATTTTTTATTTTACAGAATTGCAAACAGAACTTCACCACAAGCACACAACATTTATTATTAGACTGTTAGAATACCCAAAGAGTGCTTGGATTCTCTGGTTTTCCTTTTCATGCAAAAGAAAATGAAGTGAAAACAAGAAAATTAAAACTCCAGCAACTGCACAAGATAAGGAATTTCTTGCGCCCCTAAGGACATCCAGACCAAACACCATTATTATTACTATTATGGCATTGCAGCAAATTGAGTGCTGGTTAATTGCCTCTTTTCTAACTGATTTTTTTCTGGCTGGGAGCATTAGGGAGGTGAGAAGAGAATGACTTAAAATTCATAACATCCCCATGATAAAAGAACACCCAAAAGGCAACAGCTGCTTAGAGAAACGAAAACATTGGATCTTCAGAGCCCATTCAAGCAGAGTATTCTTTTCTTTGATGAGCTTGTCAACTAGACTAGCATGCAGTTGTTGAGAAATGCTAAGAACACATTAAAAGTGCAGGAGTGTATATGCATCAAATCTTGATGATGGTTTTTGCAACCCTCAGTCCTATGGACGTTCCAAAAAGTTTTGTGTATTATACTCTACGATAAACATGAAAGTTATTGTCTAAAAGAACAAAAAAAAAATCACCATCCAAAGAAGGAAATACATATTTATAAATAAGGTATCCTACAAAATGCATTTGTATTTATACCTAAAAGATAAGGCACAGGATACTGGAGCTAAGGCTCCCCTTAACTGCACTGATTGTGGGTGAGAAGTAGGAAATCAGCTTTAGGATAAAGACAGATAATGAGTGAATGAAAGACAGAAATGAACCAAAGCCCCTGCAAGGAACTACAAACCTCAGCAGAAGCTGGTTAAAGGCAATGGTGGCAGGAAGAGCCGAGGCTGGGCTGCCTCTTTCCCAGGCCAGCATCAGACTGAGCCTGAGGAATTCACTCTGCCAGGCAGGGCCATTCAAGGAACACTGAAACCCAGATATACCACAGATAAAATTTAATACAACAGATAAAATTTCTTTCTACCCAAGGAATACTGAAGCACAAAATTGCCCTTTAGGTTTCAGCCACTTGTTCTTAACCAGTGTTAAGTCTTGTGAAAGCAAAATGCCTTTTTCTTTTTTTCCTTCGTCTTTTCTAGAAATTTTTTCTGGGCAAACTTATCTAGTGCAATGTCTCACCCTAGGTTTGTCTCTAATAAATAAAGCAGGGAATATAGCCACCATAGAGTTTGGGTCCCATAATGTATCTTATAGGCAAATTAATAGGCTGCCAGATTTGGGATGTCGGCTCACAGATGCACGATATTTAAGAAAACAAGCAGAAGAATGCATCAAGGCAATGGGGAAAACAATAAAAACTCCAATCTGCTAAAATATCAGTCTCAGATTTGGGTTTAGTGTCATAGTGTTGTCTCTAAAATATGGACAGGTTATTTTATTTAGAAGAGAAACTCTCAATGCCCACCAAAGGCACCAGCATATCCTTAATGATGGATATCTTTGTTGAGGCACTGGCAAAGAGGGACATAACTATTTGCCCTCCATGCTATGTCTCAGTCTGACAAAGCACTGAGGCACGGATTATTGAGGATGCAGATAATGCTGCAAAGCCATGCTGCTGAGGCAGGAAAGGCACCCTGCCTTGTGAAGTCAGTACAGGGGCCATGACTGGGTGGTCATACCTGTCACTGTGGCTCTAATTGCCACACACCTGTATCACCTGCACTCCAGCCTGCCCAGACAGAACAGAGGCATGGCCAAGAAAAAGGGAGATGGTTTTCTGCTGAGACAAGGGTGGGAGGACAGAGGGGTGATCACATTCCTGTGTCAGTGCATCAGATGACAAAGTTTCTGTAAAGGCTGATAAAGTCATAAAAAAACTGCAACAAATTGGGAAGGACTCCTGGAGGTCATCAAGTCCAACCTCCTGCTCAGAGCAGAACTACCTTCAAAGCTGGTCCAGGCTGCTTAATACACTGACAACAGAGACAGAGAAACTGCCTAGCCTTTATACTACAAAATAATAGAAATAGCAGGTAACAGTAACACATATTCAGCTAAAACCCATAATTGAATCTTAGGTTCTTGTATATCCTTTACTATTCAAAACTGGCTTGCAAAGTAGGAGCATTTCTCCCTGTGACATGCAGCTTATCATCTATAGCTTCATCCTCTGCTTCTGCAACCTTTCTGCTTGCAGTGTAGGTCATGAATGAAGAAAGGGGAAGACTGGGAGCTGGACAGCTGAGCTGAGACAGGGTTTACCACTGTTCACTGATAGTCTGCTGCAACTGGAAGCAAGCAAGCCATAGCCAGAACAAAACCCCTCAATTTGGAAAGCGTCACAGTGTAATTTTCCCCACTTCCTCCCCAGCCCAGTATTTTAAAATTTTTCCTACCTATAATACAGTGATTTGTTAGCTTATACTTCACACACACCACAGTAAGACATGCAGTGTAATGGGGGAATGCAGAGGTCTGGCAATGTTAAAGAGGAAGCAGTTTCATTAACAGAAACTGTATCCCATTCCTTGATTTTTCCCTCACTGAAAATGCATAATCCTGTTTATGTGACAATTTGCTTCTGCTTTCTTGAATACCAGAAAAAAGTACTGGTAATCAAAACTTAAATAGTATAGTTAATTCCTCAGAATGAGTAATGAACATTCAGTGGTAGTGCTAGTGAAAATCATAAAGGACTGGGTTGAAATTTTATGCTTCCAGCAAAGGTGTGGCATGAACAACACCATACTGGGAGTGACTCTGTGACTCAGATGTACAGATCTTTCCTCAATTCCTCCTTGCTTCTGGCACATGTTATTTCACTCCTGAGCTACTTCAGTTGTAAAATATGACCCACCCTGCAATGGCTCATCTACTGTTTATATAACCCTTCGCTGTGCCTGTGTTTTCCAGATATGTCGCAAAGGCAGAGGACAGGAAAGCAAAACCAAGGACTTAATTTACTTTCCTCTGTCTAGAACAATAGCCAGGTAGTTACCTAGATAACAGCTGGGCATACATTTTTCAGACAAGGCTAAAAATGATACTCAAATTAAGTAAGGGGTGTGGAGAAAAAATCATATTTAACAAGGCAGACAAAAAAATCCCAGTGACTCTGAGCTTCAGAGTACAGACAAATGAATATAGGAGAACCGTGTTCTCAAAAAGTGAGAAAATATAAAGCTGTTTGAAAAAATTATATTATTGAGATTAGAAAATCCAAAAATATTGGGAATTTTCAGTGCTTTACAGGCAAAACATAAGGTTTAATAACATACAAAATGAAAAGGACATTTAATAGGGATCTCACTAAAATGCAAGGCTTTCAACCATGTTATAAATAAAGGTCTATCTTGAACTATTTCACCTGATTTTCAAATTCAAGATTCTATCTTTAAAAGCAGGAATAGGAAAGTCTATGAAGGCCGTTTTCTGTGTAATATTCAATTGAACCTTTTCCTCACCCCATATCCACTTCTCCCACTGCAAATTAATTTGACAGGTTCCTGGCATGGCTTCAGCAACTTCGCGTTTCTACGGAATTAACAAAAATGCTAATTTGGGCAGTTTGCTGCTAGTGTGAGTTTTTCAGCCTGGCTGAAGCTCCAAGGCTATTTGAGATAATATCAAACCCAAGAACAAAGGGGCACCTGTCATGAACCCCGAGCGAAGGAAACAGGCAGCGCTCGAGAAATTAAAATGAGATTTCTTTACCCCAAACGTCGAGTGCTGTATGTAAGCAGAGTGCTGCAGGAACAACTGGAGCTGCTCTAAGCCAGGCTGGAGGGGAGGAGGGAGAGGGAGGGAAATGCGCGGCGTCTCTTTCAAACAAGGGCTGCCGGTGAAAGGGTGGGGATGGCTCCAGATAAGCTTCCTGATCCACTTCCACTGAGACACTGGAAACAATGGGGCGGCAGGGCCCTTCGCAGGCAATGGGACACGTACATGGGACTACACCCCTTCCTCTCGGATGAGGTTTTGGCCGCGCTCATCCCATCCGGAGCCCGGGACCGCCGGCTCGGCGGGGCCGGTGTCCGGAGCTGCCGGCAGGGCGGGCACGGCGCGACACCCCAAGCCTCGAGTCACAGCGCTGGGAGAGCAACCCAGCAAAATCCTACCAGCAATGTCACAGAAAGAGCTGTCCCCGCCCTCTGCTTAGTCTCACAGGTCTGCAGTACCAGCCTGTGGTCCTGCCTGGAGCCTTTTCGGATCAGCGCAAACCGGAGGCTGCTCCGGTCTCCAGACAGGTTTTGTTTGCTTGCTTTTAATATTCATGTCACAGGATTTGGAGCCCAGGCAAGACTACAGGGGCAAGTAGCTGGTGCTGTGCTCTGTGTAGGAGCATCTGGAACATGACACAGGCAGAGGCACATTGTGCAGTCACCTCAGCACAGCGCAGAGTGGGGTCGGCAGCCAGCACGGGGTATTCCACCTTCCTTGGATATTCATGGCAACAACACTGATTACAGTCTGCGGGGAAAACGATGCCTTGTAGCTAACGGGTGTTTATCCTACTTCAAACTCTGTTTTCCAGGCAAACCTGTCTTGGTTGGGCAGTTTTAACCCTTCCAGGTAGGTAGTAGGGATATTGTCAGCTATGACTGCAGTATTCGCCTCCTCCAAAACTTACATGTCAAGCTCCATAAATCTCAAAATAAAAAGAGCAAGAACAGCAAGAACTGCACTAGAAAAAATCTCCTACCAGACAAGACTGACCTGTATCTGATATTTCTAAAGGGGTTTTATACTTGCAGAGAAACTAATTGCAGTTTCTTTCATCGCTTGAAAGCAGAAAATTTTGAACTGGAAATGGCAAGGAGAAAAAAGATCTACACATGACCGCCTTTTCTTTCATTATTTCTTCCAGTATGTGCTGCAGTTCCCCCAGAATGCCATTAATATGTGTAGACTGAATTAAAATATAGAGCAAAATGTCACAGGTAGACAAATTTAAGCTCCGACCACTTCCCTAAATATGTGGTATACCAGGGGTGTTCATTAACCGCGAACTACTTCATAGATTTGCCAAATAAAAATTGAAGTAAACTAAACTAAAATATTGATTCTGTCATTCTGATTCCACTGGCATCTCTCAGACAAAACAACTGTCACCTCAAAATATGTATGCACACACACACACACACACACACACACACACATACACACACACAAACCTGAAGATTAGTTTAAATATTTTAATTTAAGCTAATGTCTTCAGGTGAAGGTTCACAAATCTCCATGCAAAAGGAGGTATTTTCCACCTGTAAAACACATGGTTATATTGTGGGAGTCTCTTGGCACTGGGTCTTGTGTGTGGTTTATGCTGTTTGCATCCCCAGGTTTCACGATCAGGAAAGAGCACTTTAGGGAAGTATCACTCTATTCTTCTGCTGCTCTTATGTACCTGCCTGGTCAGGGTCAGGGGAACCCATTGGCCCCAACCCATGGCCATCCTTTTGCCAGCTGACCTCTAAAGAAACTGTTCTCACTATATATACACCAATCTTATGTTAGGTTCTATTTCAGTGTCCATTTTACTTTATAATGAGTGTAAAACCTGTGATTCTCACTGCTCCAGAATCCTTTGGGGATCAGCATTATTTTGGTCTTTGTTTCCAGGCCATTACAGTCATCTTCCTATGTCCTTATTCAAAGCTAAAGTCTTACATAGAAGATTACATGCTCATATGACCCAGCACTTATATCTATGGTAGTTTTTGATAATACCAAACTAGTAAAATATAATCTTCATGTTTTGGGACATATGCCAAAGAATTATGCCCAATGTGTTACAAAGAAACTTTCCTTTGGGCGAGTTACAAGATAATGACCCTTTGCAGGAATTCTGACACTTTCTTCCAAAGCATCAGAATCAACATCAGAAGAGAAATATTGCAAAAGCCTGCTTTTCCAAGGATTAAAAGAAAAGCTTGACAAATGTCTCAAGAGACTGAAATAGAAAACAAAATTATACTATATAAAAAGAGATGCAATTTTAAGACAGGCAATGCAAAGTCAATATCACTCTTTCAAAACTGCCAGGCAATCATGATCTTCAGACTGACTTGGAAAGGAGCATTAACTCACCTCAGGAAGGCAATTCCAAGGGCATCTTGTAGGAATGTGTCTGCATTACTGAGGTTAACTGAATGTTAGTGCTCATATTTTTTTCTATAAAAAGGGAAAAACAGAGACATTCTATGTGTCAAATCAGCCATGTATCTTACCTTGACAGGCTATGTGGAGGCCCTATGGAAAAAGTCTTTAACATCTATTGTGAAACAGATCGGAGATACTTTGCAGATAATGGTTTTTATTACGTGGCAAGTTGCATTTTATCATGAATGTATGAAGAGATTAAAATTACAAATCATGCAGCTTTGGAGGGATGAGCCCAAATGTAAATTGCTCCAAGAAAACAAGAACTTGCTCCAAGAAAACAAGAGCTTCAAGAAAAAAAAGAACCTCTTTGGGAATTTGGTATGTAAATTATATTTGGGAGGTTTAAGACTATTTAAACCTACATCTAGAAAAAGGAGTTAACAGAAATATGGAAGCAATACTTCAGAACATTTCTGGACTCAAATAAAACCTTGAATAAACTTAAGAAAATTCCAGTAGCAGTCATAGATGTCAAATGGTCAAAGTCCCATCCATTGGAACAGAAGAAGATCTCTATGTTAGCAGGGAAAAAGGAAATTTCAAAGCATGCACAAAGAACTTCCACAGCAGACATAAAGCCCTCACAGGCATCTTTTATTTGCCATTTAGGACTGTGCTGCCAAGGCAGAAGCATAACCTGGAGCCTCAAACCCCAAAGCAAAGTTCATCTCTGGGAAGCTCTGTCCAGCTAGGAAGAATAATTGCCATAACAACACAAACAACCTCGACATCAAATGTGATCAGCACTCCTAGAGTTCCTGAAGCAGGAGCTTGGACTGGAGTTATGAGTCTATTGATTTTACTCTGTAAACCTATTTCCATATTCTGTAACCTGTTGTTTGACCTTTATATTAGTAGAAGAAATCAGCACATTTAACCTTTAGCCTTAACTTGCAATAATCATGAAACAACACCCAGAGACTACCCTGTTCTAGGGGGAGAGCAGAAAAACCTAGTTTATAAAGCCTCCTCAATTAACCTGACCTCAGGTCTGTGTTTCAAATCACATCAAGCAGGAATCTGACTGTGGCCTCAGGGAAGCACTCAAATCACTAGGCTACTGTGGATTACCCAGGTTGGAAAAGAAACCTCAAGAAACCAATCCTTAGAGCAAAGAAATGTCAACAAATATTTGTTAAAACAAATGGCCACAAGAAGTTTCAGTTTCAACTCATCAGCATTTTTTGAATGAAAACAAATTTTGTGGAAATATCCTACCCAGCTCTAGCTGCTTTCCCTGTCATAGGTACAGACTAAAATGAGGCAGAAAGCATTTCTGAGGAAAAGTCATCTACAGACAGATGGCTGAGCTGTGACCCAGATTCTCCCTACACCAGTGGAAACCTGAAATAACCCTATGGAGTACAGAAAGACAAAAACCACTCTGGTATCTCAGCTGTAATAGGACTAGCTGTTGAAGAGTCACAGCCTGGGTTCTCTATATTTCTCTATTACTAATGCATTTTTCTTAAAAATTGTGGAGGAATCTTATGCTTCCCACACTATGCACACTGTTGGGGAGGGCAAAGGAGGTGAAGATGTCGATGGCAGAATCCATGCACATGCCTTGGCAGTTTAAGTAGTTCTTAGAAATAGCATTTGTATAGAAATGGACTATTACAAAAAATGTCTTTGTCTACTGAAGAGTCATCGCTAAGTTCGGTATAATCAGCCAGATATCAGTTTTATAGGCATGCTCTCTTAATTTAAGAGAATCAGTGATGACAAATTGTTATTCACAGAACTCGATGGTCTGACCAGCGTGTCCCAGAGCAGAATGAATAGCATTTTCATTGACCTCAAACTCACATGCTGTGAAGAACCTCAGCACTGGAAAGATGGATTTAACATCACAATTAAAGGAAATTCTGCATATTTTCATGTGTATGAACTCTGCTCCTGCTCAGTGCATTGTGAAAAGCACTATCTAAATTGATAACAGATTCTTCTATTATAATAATATTTATCTGTACCTGGTTTGGCAACCATTGATAACATTTCACATCCTTTGACTAATTGAGGAAAAAAAAAAAAAAAAAGAAAAAATCAAGAGACTTCCACTGGTCTAATTACCAAATTTAAACTATGAAAACCCACTGGGGCAACAAACATCTTTTTGAAGAACAAAACTGTTCTTCATCCTCCTGATTCCTTGCCAGTCTGCCCAATTGATGGTCTTTGCAGTTGAAAAAACAAAGGGTAGGAAGCACATTTCTGTTCTTGCATCCAAGTTTCCTTAACATATGTGGCTGAGTGTCCCAGTCCTCAGCAGCTTATCACCTATTGTCTACATATTGTTCCTGCTAGGTGCAGCCCCAAGTTTAGATAATGCCAACTGGATCAGACTCCATGTAGAAGATTTCCCTAAGGAAAGTTGATCCCCTTTTTTATTCTCTATTGTGTGAGGGGTCTAGGTTAAGGTTCTTTCTGCCTTTGAGGTAGCTGTGAAACCCCCATAGGGAAAAAGGCAGTTTTGTTCAAGAGGTGTAGGAAAGCTGTTTCAGTAGGTTCTTTTTAAGTTCTTTCACCTTGGGTTGAACAGCAAAATATTAATTGCAGCAAAAGACACAGGATAGTGACAAAAAGGGCTCAAAAATTACCTTCTAAGGACAGCCATAGGGAGACAAAGGCTGACTCTCAGCTCTGGACACTATAGAACATGTAAATTCTATATGGGAGGGTAACTTGGTTCCAAATTTTGATGGCTCAACTGTCTACACTTGAACCTGTTTCTAAACTTCTGATGTAATCAAGAATGTTTAGAGAGACATTTCAATCATCCTGAAGCAGACACCGATCCCAGTAGGCTGAAGACCAATTTAGACTTTGCTGTATATAGCACAATCTGAGACAGTAAGATCACCTGTAGGAAGTCTCAGTGTCCTATTCTGCATGTGCAGCCTCCCAGATGACTGCCCTGGTTTTTCTCACCTTGTAGTTCAAGAGGAGCTTACGCCACTTCCTCCTCCTTGTGCATCTCTAGAGACCAGCACGGTGTGTACGATCAGTGAACTCCTACCCAACTAGGTCGGGAAGCAAAATAAGGTACAGGCACCCTAGTCCATGGATCTTGAGGAGGTCTCAGCTGCAGTGAGTCTCAAAGTTAGAATTTTGGGGGAAGTGAGAAACAGGTTAAAAATGAGAATAGTTGAGTCTAGATCTCCTGTAGTTTGCATTGCTAGGGAGAGGAGAGGAGAGGAGAGGAGAGGAGAGGAGAGGAGAGGAGAGGAAGAATGATGTCAGCTGACCAGAGCACGTAACACAGTCTGTTATGCAACCAGACTTTTCAAGTGCAATGTTCTGAGGTAAAAACGCAGCAATATTAGATTTTCCTATTTGATTAGATTTTCCTTCAAAGATTTTTATTTTGTCACATTTTCTTCATTTTACTGTTCCTTACAAAATCTTTAATCCTTGTATAAGATATTTGAAATTAAAAATACTACATTTACAAGAAAATTAGTCTGTTTTATTAAATAGTCCCAAAAGTGTTTTAATTATTTTGCATGTTCTTACACCATGCCTCAACAATACATGTCATCTCAAAATAAATTAAGAAAATTCTTAAGATCTATCAGTATCTATTAATGATCTCTGATTTGCTTCTGATTGTACAACTATTTGCAGCAATCCCTCAAAACAAAGCTCCACTCCCCATTGAATCTTGCACTGTCACATATTCTTTCTTTAATGTATGTTGCCAAGTAAATACCTTTTATTTATTAACAATGTGTACCTAGGAAGGACACAACGTAAATTATTTAACTTGCTTAATTGTAAAACCTTTTTGTGTGTGTTTGGATTCATATTTCATGTAGTAGACTCTAAAACAATATTCAGTGTGTGGTAAATGTGTAACCTCTTATAGATATACAGAATAGTAAAAAAGTTGATAAATCAGAAATAGAATTACTGTCCTAGTAGCATTTCTTAATAAGCCAAGATGAAAGCCTGTGTTCTGCTCAGCTTTGCTTCACACTTGCTAGGCCTTCAACAGAAAGTGCTAAATCTGGACTTATGCCTTTAAACTCCTTTTAATTCTCTCTGTAGAGGCAGAGAAGGAAAAAAAGTCACTGCCACAACAAAGCTCTTGGGAAAGTATCAACTGATATCATTTGGGGACAGTGACTTAATTCAGGGATTTTGGCAGCATTAAAACCAAAGGTTAGGCCTGGTAACAATATGAATGATTTCATTCACACAGGCTTAACCAAGGTATAGTCCAGTCCAGTTAACACAGAGTCTACTGCAAAATTACTCCTTTAGCTGTCTGAACATCACTCAGGGAGACATCAAAATGATTTTAGAAAGCTACCCAGGAGAACACCTGCAATCTGTGGGAAGGAGGAACACCTGTTCCACTCTGATTACCAAGAACGGAAGTCAGCATCTTTCAGAGTGAAAAAACCCTTTCTTTAGATCAAAAGCAGAGCAGAAAGACAGTAAGTTATTTGTGTGGAGCTAGCATCAGCTCTGAGATAGAAGCATGCTTGGAAGCATTTGCACTGAAAAAAACCAAACCCAACCCATTTGAAAACAACCCTGAAATGCAGGCTTCTACAATGATTTCAATAGAGCTTTTGTAGTACTACAAAGAAAGAAGTAGACTTCAAGTATAAAATTGAGTTTGGCACACAGAAAGTAATTTACTTCTTATTTTTACTGTCTTCTGAACTCCCACCCCCTTTCTTTTTTTTCAACAATTCACATAGTAAAAAAACTCTAGTTCTATTCATGCAGAGTGCAAAATGATACACTTTTGAAACAGAAATGATGGGTTCTTTCCCAAGGGTCTCACATTAGAGAGTCACCCTTTTCACATCTAAAATCAAGCTGCTTCTGATGAGAAATGCTGCAACTCAGGTTAAACAGCATGTGAAGTCCCATAGAAGTGTTTATTAGGACTAGCTCATTCAAATCCTCATGGTACCTTACATAATATATAAGCTCTCATTATAGATGTTTTCCCTGAGATATAACTAGCTAAGAAAGCTAAAAATAGCTGGAGTCATTACTAGGCAGTGTAAGTTTTCAGGGACATAACTTTTCTCCTCCTCAAACTAATATGTCCCCAGACCAGTCATTTGCCACCCGGTGACCTTTTTGTCACAAAAATTTGCATAAGACTAAATTTAAAGTTCCTTATCTATAAAATCATGAAAAGTTTTCAGAGATCTCTATTCTCCTGCTCTGTGTTGGGGTGAAAGGTGATTTCTTGCTCAAAGAAGCAATGAGGTTGAAGAATGTTCTACGATGGAGCACAAGAAATGCCAGTAAAATTTAGCACTCTCATTTATTTTCTCTTCTTTTTTAAAGCTATCTACTGGAATCTTCTATACTTGAAAAGAAGGAGGAGAAAAGATTATGATCATAAATTTATTTAATTGTCTGCACAGATTGAACTAACCTTTACAAATTAAGCATTGTAAGGTTCCAAGATTTTAAGAACACTGACAAAACAAGACAGGAGAAGAATCTATAGCTCTGTAAAGGGAACTCTTACAGCTCTGTAAGAGTCTAGCTTTTTACAAGAAATTATAATGGTAGTTTCAAATAGAACTGGTATAGAAGTGAGGAGAATTATGTATAATGCATTTACCATGAAAGCAGCAAAGTACCCTGAAACAGAAGAAATATTCACAGTAAGTAGTTTAACAGATAAGCTCTTAATTAAAAAGTGGTGATTCCAGTTACCTGTGAAAATGAAATACTCTCTTTAACATATGTTATGCAATATGTCAACAGTTGAAATGTGCTGTTTCTTCATCAGTTATTACAGTCAGGATATTTTTAACTGTCCTTAGTACCTGAACGGCTAATGTTTAACTAACTCTTTCACTCTGGGAGGTCCCAGATACTTCCAACAAAAGCTAGTAAATGCAAGCTGGATTTCACATTTCAGCTTGGCCTCTCCTGCTTAACGTCTAGAATCTCATTTGCAATATTTTCCAGTAAAGGTCTGTGCATTTTACATACATACAAAGTTATATAATTATCTGAGTATATCCAAATTGTTATTTTACCAGCACAGTTAAAACAAAACAAAACAAAAGAAACAAAACAAAACAAAACAAAACAAAACAAAACAAAACAAAACAAAACAAAACAAAACAAAACAAAACAAAACAAAAACATCCCAGGTGTTAGTACTGTGTCTTAAGGGAAGCATTGATGGAACTGATCTGGAACTAAAAGCAAAGTTCTTCTGGATTGCTAATGCTTGCAAAAATTCTGCCATTTTTAGATTCCCTTTTGAATATCCAAACTTTGGGGCAGATGTGACAAGGTAGAGGAAAAGAAAAAGGCTATATTATTTTTATATTATTAAATTTTAAGGGTTTTTTTTAATATTATAAAGAGACTTCTACTGTTCCTGCTAGCTATATTGTCAACTTACTACTTCACTATGTTTTTGATGCCTTCATTTAGATTTGGGCTCCACTTTTTTTGAGGCTAGCACAGCTGTGTCTGTGCCCAGCATAAACAGAAAAGTATCAGGTAGAACTCATGTCCAATGCCTTCAATTTGTCTCCTTGTATGCAGGTACTCAATCTGCAGCTAAGCAGCCTTTTTAGCACACGAATGAGGTAAAAACTCCTGCTTCTGCAGTCCAAAGCAAAGTATTTACTCTTCTACTCAAGATATATTGAAGTAGTGAAAATAGTCCTGTGTGTCCTACAAATTGCATGTTGTGCTGTCCTCAATAGCAGAGGGAGAAAGTTGCTTATTTCCTGGAGGGTCCTTGAAAGCAGCTGCCTGTGCACTGCACCCTGTGCCCTGGCAGGTCAGAGGATGCTCTCACAGGGCTGTGCAGAGTACAGGAAGGGGAACACTTACACTGGACCCAGTCAAGTTCTCCTCTAACCCAGCACCTGATCCCAGGAGGTGGAGAATCCTGGCTGACCTGCCCTTGGCTGCAGCCGAACAGGTGGGACAGTGCCAGGAGGAGGAAGCTTTCTAGGAAGAATCCCAGCTCTGCTGAGCCCTGTTGGGGCAGTATTCAAAGGCTCCTGGGATGCCTTCAAGGTGGGGTGCTGTAAAGAATGTCCTGCCCAGCGTTGACCTTTGCTTTAAGTCATTCAACATTTGGTTCCTGTGGTTCTATATTTTTTTTCTTTTGGGATCTTGACCCTCCTTTTTCTACATTATCTCTGTAAGAAAACTGTATTCTTTCCACAAATCTCATTACAATAGGTGTCAGGCTACTGCTTAGCCCTGCTTTTCGTGCATAGAGCTACCACTAAGAAAATCCATGAACTGGGACTTGAAATATTTCCAGGGAGTTCATCCAGGGTACATCAAATCTACCATCTTCTGTGAATCATCTTTTCAAAGCTTAGATCCCCACGTATGATTCACAAAGAGAAGATACCTAAGAAGAGCTTTTACCAAATTAGCGGATTAGTTCCATCCTTCCTCTTCCTAAGCATTCAAGTTATCTGCCCAGATGGCTGTTCACTGAGTCACATTCCTCCCTCTCCATTGTGTTTATCAACCATTTAGGTTGCAGTGGAAAATCCTTTAAGCATGACCTTGTCTCCTGAGGGCCTAATTCAGCAACACATTTAGGTATGCATCAGCACGCAGCCTTATTCCGAGAAACGCCGTCCATTTCTCCGATAGCTGCCACACACCTGGAACAAGCAGCTTGCTGAAATGGGACCACAGAACCTTCCCTATACACAAGTAATATTTTCAAGCCAAGCAAAACAGAACCATTTAAAAGAATATATGGTCATGAAAGATACAATTTGCTGTTGTGGGAAATTTATACAGTTAAGAAGCCACAGATATATGAATGGCTGCCTGTAATTAAATTTTATTCCCTTACTATAGACTTAGGCAGAAATGATTCAGTATTGCTTTTAGTGATTATTGTAAGGTCATGGAAAACCAGAAGAGTTCTATGAAAAAATAACCCCAAACACAACCTAATCTAAATATTCCAGGAGATTAATTATTTCCAGGTTCAAATTTTTCAGTCAAACGGCAAAAGAGATAAGGATAAAGCAAAACAATACAAAATCATGGACTTCAGCTTTGATTTGTCTATCTAAATCCATCTTGCAACTGTCCCAGAAACACAGCATTCAAACCAGAACAATTCTGGTGAAAATGCAAAGAGCAAAATAAACTTGCATAAATTAAACAAAATAAACTTGCATCACTAACAGAGAATCTTGCTGTCGGCAGATGGAGACACACAGGGTAGGCCTGAAAAACCCTGAAGTGCAGAACACAAGTAAATAATCTACAGAATTTAAAAACAAACAAACAAACAAACAAAAGTCCCAAAACAACAATATTATTCCTGGAAGATTAGAGTACCTAGAGATGCAGTGATGAAGATGAGAGATGGAGCACTTTTGCTACTGTAGAGTACAGATTTCTCTTTCACAAGGACAGTAATAGTATCAGTGTGTTAAAACATCCTTACAAAAATGGATGACTAAGCTTTAGTCCTTTTAACTAGAAGAAGAAAAATGTATTTTAATTTTAAATGCGGTTTCTCCTTTACGTAGGTTTTAATCCATATGTAGTCAGGTAACTCAGGCTGTCTAAAGATGACAGATTTCTTGTCATTGTGTGATGTTTCCAAGCAGGAGCAGACCTCTCATAGCCTCCTAAGGATAGTTCATAAACTTTGGTATACAGAAAAAAAAAAAGAAAAAAAAAAGGGCAATCTTCTGCTAGTTCTTTCATAAAAAATGCAATTTTTTAAACTAAGAAACCTAAAGACTGTAGTGAGAAGACATTCCTTGACTGTGTGTCTTTAATATAAGTTGTATGGATTAGTCCTCTGTCACATACTATTTGACTTTTTTATCAAGCATCTAGTGATTGGTAAAAATGTTTTATTCAGGAAAAGTGTGTTGGCTGTAAAACATCAGGTGTAAAACAGGAATGGAAACACAGTGAAAATGTAGGTACCTGCACAGTGGGGTAACTTTGATCCCTTTAAATAAAATACCCATTATGCAGGCTCTACTTGCAGAATGAGATAAACAAACTGAAGCCTGGTGAGGCAGTAGATAAAAATTCATCACAAGCTCTTAGTACAATACAGTGACAAGTATAATTAATAGGACTGTGTCATGTCCTGAATAATGAAAGAAGGAGAAAGAACTAGGATTAGAAGGACAAGTACAGGAATGCAAAACACAGTTCTAGTATCCTTGCTTCTTATATGCATGAGATTGTGGAAACTTTCTCACTGTTAAAAAAAAAAACCTAAACAAACAACTAAAAAAAATGCAGATCAAAACAATGATTAAACCGCCATTGACACTTTTGTACCGGTATGACCAATACTGGTTTCAAGTATGAAGTAAGCCAATATATCACTTCTCTGTGTTTCAGATGGCCTTGCTTTCTAAAAGACTGCAGACTAAAAAGAGCTCTGAAAGCTGAAGCAGATGTACAGGAGAGCCACAAAGGGAATGGCTACAGAGGTGAGAAATTCAGCACAACAGTAGTGGGTCAGTAGATCAAAGTAGTTCTTACTAGTGTCACTATCTCTGTCATAATCTACTCAGGACTAAATTCAAGATTTCCTAAATTATCTTTAACTCTCATGTGATTTGAAGGTGTCTGAAGGATTAGTCTGAACCTGATGTCCCCATAAGGAGGTGGAATATATTTCATCTGCAACTGGGGCAGATCTTCCTCCTAAATTTGTTAATGGGTGATCTGGCACACATCACCACTGCTCTGTGAACCTACAGAGCAAGCACCATTGAGGGGGGGCTGTCTCCAAAAATGGCATGTTGCTCCTAACCTGAACAGCCAAAGTATTTCAAATACAGAGCAACTTGCCTTATATAAAGATTTTGAGTGAGCTTTTCAAAATGAAGATGGAAAGAAGGCCAGTTATATTGTAAAAAGGATATTTTGCTCCTATAAACCTAAATAATGAAATATTCTTGAATCTATTCAGCAAAAAGTTTGATTATAGCCAGAGACTCCTAGTTTAATCATGATGAGTACAAATTTAAAATTAAATATAGTCTTTTTTCATGATCATCACTGTTGAAACGAGTTATTTGAGCCCTTTGTATTTATCTCAAATAGCATTAGCCATCTGATAAAGAGACCCAAAAACTTTGTCATGTTTAGAGGTACATAAGATGAAGTACACTGCATTTGACACTGGATTTGACTGGACTCCCTTTCACCTAGAGGGAAACAAGTTCAATTTCCACATGATTCAAACTAAAAATTTCTGGAGGATGTAACTATGAAAGTCTTTCTTTTATTTGGCCGGTTAGAGACTGAAAGGCTTGAAGTAGCCTGTTAGAGTAAGAAGTCAGACCAGAAGATTTTTACTTGTTCTAACACTGGTCCTATTTACAAATGATTAACATAAAAGACTGTGCAAGTGACTGCAGTGATACGGAAATCAGGAAAGGTAAAGATTTTTCTGGAAGACAGAAAATACAGACCAATGACACCTTCTGCTTTAGACAGAGACATCAGCATAATTAGTTCCTCTTCTGTAAGCATCACCTAAATATCCTTGAAAGCCTTGTTCCTACATTTTATTTGTTTAATTTCAATGACAAGTTAAAGAGGTTTCAAACCCAACACAAGATTTAATTACTGAAAATCTTTGGGGTTTTGCTTCTTTTTTTTTTTTTGTGTTTTTTGGTTGGTTTTGTGGTTTTGGTTTTTTTTTCTTAAAAAAAAAAATAAAGGAGCAGAAAGGAACAGTTTCAGGTGAAGCTGAAGCTTTCACAGTTACTCACATATCTTTAATGCAGGGTGTAACAAGGCCTTCAGTACCAACTCTCCAAGTACACTCCCTGCTGTGGCATTCTCACTGCCTCAAAATAACTCAGTGTGCAGTGCAGAGATACTAGTCTTTAATTAGAGACCAGAACAGTTTCAACATATGGGTCCAGATTCTATTCAAAGCAACTGTACTGTGCAAGTGCACAATCCACCTTTTGTTGAGCTCAGCAGAAACATAACCTCCTGCCTTCAGTCTGGATATAGTAAAACCCTCCCAAAAAACAGTGTAAGTCACAGTGGGGTGAATAATCAAGACTCAGACTATTAACTAAAGTAACTGTTTACTGAACTTTTTAAAAACCCTTTCCTTCACCCCTTTATAACCAGGCTGCCAGTCTGGAGTGGGGCCCAGAGGTTTGCATATGTTTCTATAGGGTTTTCTGGACAACAGTGTTTAAAAAGGAAAAGTCTGAAATAATAACAAGGTTTTTGTGTGTGTGCACTATAAACAAAGTTCATTTACAACAAAAGAAAAAAAAAAGGAATCTGCATACCATTAGGATGAAGTACTGTGGTGTGAGCTTGAAATATCTTTGGACTTTGATTCTAGTCAGATCAAGGGTGGACCTGCCAAGAAGAGAGAAGCTCTCCCTGCTGCAAGATGCCAATAAGATCCAGGCTCTGGTTTTGGACATATGTCCCCCCACTTCCTCCTTCCACCCCACCTCCTCTCCACAGACTCCCACCTCAAATTAAAGTCTTTAGGAAAAAGAAAAACCAAATTTTCTTTGCTTTGGTTTTCTCTGCAAAAGCCAAGTTGCAGGGTGGCTGTTTTATTTTGGGTCTGGCAGTCCCATCAATTGACCTAACAGACTTGGCCAGGACATGGTGAGCTGACACACAGTGTGATGCTCCAAAAAGGTTGCAGGCAAGAGCACAGAGTGACTGCCTGCCCAACAGTTGTGACTAAGGTGGCTGGGAATGTAGCACATATAAAGGTTTTATTTGAAAAAGACACGACAAATTCACTAAAATTGATTTGTGTGTTTATTTCCAATTTGACAAGTAAAGGTAAAGCAGATTACAGCTTTGAAAATTCCTGACAGTCTTCACAGAGCAACTGTGAAGACATTAAAAGCTCCTTTAAACTGGGATGATAGCAGTAAATGAAGATCTTTTCTTTGCTACTTGTGGTTGGAACAGAGACGGTTCTCTGAGAATGATTAGTATCAGTCCAGATTAATGATGTATTTTAGGGTGTCATTATTGCACAGCAGGAAATAAAGTGTGCTGAAGACTGCATTAAGAGAAAAAGCTTTTCTCCTGAACAGTAAATGCACAATCCAAATCTATCAGGAACGCTACAACTAGTGGCCTAAACAGAAATTTCACAGAAAATAGAATTTAATGGGCTACTTCACTCTTCATATTTCTACTAACAAGTATTGGCTTTGCTTTCTGGACATCCTACCAAAACCTGGTAAGTTATTACTGGCACAAGTGTATGAGCTGTTGTCCCAGTTCAGGCCCAGATCAGCAGGAGGGGGTGTTCTGTTATTTGATATTATTGATGTTATTTGATTATGTCACAACCAGAGGAAGGGGAAAAGGACTCCTTGTAATTTCTGAGAAGAGGCATGGTTTCCACTCAGGCACGGGAGTGATGGATGGAACTGTCAGAGTAGGTGCCACCAGCTGTGGCCACGTCGTGTCATGTCTGGTCAGACTCAGTGACCATTTTGCATATAATTCACCCTCTTTTTTTGATACACTTTTGTTATCAATATTGCTGTTGTTAGTGTTTGTTTTCTTACCTTGTTGCTGTTTCCAGTAAATTGTTCTTATCTCAACCCGTAATTTACACCTTTCTGTGTCTCCAATTCTCAACTCCAGACCTGGAGTGTGAAGGGGAAGGAGAAAGCAGGGGGAGCAAGTGGGTGGGGTGTGTTTTTGGAGAGTTGGGAAGGGGGGGATCACTAAGTTGGGGAATGCCATTCCTAAATTGTGATACCTGTTGCATGAAAAACCTTCTTAAATAGATCAGTGTACATAAAAGTTTTCTATGAAATGCCGCCTTCACAAACTGTCCTAAATTCAGTCTAACCTTTGGATAATAAAGCATGTCCCTTTAATCTCTCTCTTCTTCTTATATCTACTGTGTTACTAGAAGAGAATTTCCAGAGAATGTGTAGCATGAAAAATTAAAATACAAAAAAAAGAAGCAAAGAATGTCCAAACAACCATCTACACAGAAAATCAATTCAATTCCAGCCTGATAAAAATATCTCTATGCAACAAATGAGTTTATGATGCTCATTGTGCTTTCACAAGACAAAATCCTTCACCTGGAGAACAGTCTTTTCCCCCTACTGAAAAGCCAAGATTAGAAAACACCCATTACATGAGAGAATTAAGTGAGAAAAGCAGCCTACTATAAAAGCAAGACAAAAAGACAAACAGCCATAGCAATTTTGCAAGGGCAATTTTGTTAGTAACTTAAGAGATGATAACTTTGACATCAGCCTAAAATGATTCACTGTATCTATATCAATCTTTTCCCCTCATAAGAGCCTACATGCAATTAAAACAACACAATGCTTCTGGAAAACCTTGTAAGGTAGAAAAGGCAGAAGATTTTCCTTGCTTGTGATGATTACCCAGTGAATACACTCAAAGCATCTGAAATGAGAGCCTGCATTTTTCAGCTGTGTTTGTATTTGCTCAGATACTCATCTGTTCCCTTGTGGTGAAAACACAAAATGTACAGTAATATGTAATGTCATCCTTTAGCCACAACAGTCGTGGTTCATGCCCAAGTAAAGTGTTTCCTTTTGCAAAAGAGACAGCATTCATTTTCTGCACCCCACCTAGTTATTAAATGAATGGTCATCAAGTTTAAGCATCAGTTTATCAAGCCTGCTTATCCAAAGGCACTGCAGGCAGCACAGTGCAGCTGCCCACGCTGTGATCTGTCAGTACTGGGTAGCTCAGACCAGGATATTTCCATCACTTCTATACATGGAGCACTGAGACCCCATTTGTCACTTGGAGCATTTGTGATTAAGCAGTAGCTGGACTGGGAAGAAGACTTGAGAAGATCAGGATGACTCTTAGACTGAAAAGTTCACCCTTGTATTAAAAAGTGACTTCCCGTGGGATATCCTGAAGGGAGTTTCTGTTTATTTCTTTTTTTTATTTTTTTTTTTAATATACAATCCTTAACCTCATGTGAGCTTAGTTTTGGCTAATTTGACCAAGTAAAAGCAACTCTGATATTAGATAGTCCTAACATGTTTGCTCAGAAAGCAAAAAAATACCACTAGTTCTTTACAGGTCATATAGAAACATAAAACACAGTTCAGAAGGTGACATGGACAGAGAAGTGTCTGTGATGCTGGGAGAGCCACTGCAGCATGCACTGCAGAGTGCCTTGGAATCACAGAATCACAGAATAGTTAAGGTTGGAAAGGACCTTAAAGATCCTCTAGTTCCAACCCTCCCTGTCCATTGCTGGGGACATTTTCTTCAGAATCCCATTGAGCCTAGCCTTGAACACTTCCAGGTAAGGGGAATACAGAATTTCTCTGGAGAAACTGTTCCACTCTCTGAGTAAAGAATTTCTTACTAACATCTTCATTAGTCAAGGCACCAATGGACAAGAAACTTCTTTGAAGGTGAGCACTTCAAGTAACAGAAGTAGCTTTTTGGATGCTGTGTGGCTACAGCACTTTGCTCATTTGGCTGGATGAGTGCTTTGCAGTGCAGCCAGGTGACATTTGTGCCTGGCACAACTATTACCTGTTACAGCCTAGCTGACAATTAAACTGTGGAGTGCAATGCAAGAAGGGAACAAAATGTAGCACAGAGCAGTAGCTCCCATATTTTTGCTATTATCACAAATTTAGGAATTTGCTCTTGAAGCTCAGATTTCCAGCTCTTGGAAATTTTTTGTGTTAAAGTTCAAATTTTAATGAATATAAGCAATGAAGCAATTTAACTGGAATGGTTGTATTTGATTTGATAATGTGAGATATTCTCTTCACAGAGCAGAATGCTGCTAGATCCTTAACCTAATGCAAGACTTTTTTTCCATTAGAGTGCAATAATGGAAATCTTAGGAGCATTTAATCTTCTTTCAAAGAACCCTTCAAGTCTATAAGTTTCTCTCAACTCAACCATTTATGGTTCACCCACCATTGGTTTGTTCTGCTGTGTGTTTACCATTTCTAGAAGTGGGCTGCCACACACGCCTGGCTACATCTATATATGCACATACACACACCTGCCTCCTCAGATTTTACTAATGCAGCTGTGCAGGAGCACACAGAGGGTGTGTCAGGCACAGCATTTGGGAGCACTGTCAAACGCACTGGCTAATGGGGAGCGCAGCATATGGTGTGTTAATTGTCTCACACTGGAGCTGAGATGAGCAAGTGATTAGGAAACACATTCAAGCTGACAGCAATGTATCAGTTCTGCTATCCCAAAGTATGTGACTCCTTAGATGGGAATCACAGATAACCTGGAAATGGAAAAGATGCTGAAGCTGTCCTTATCTGGAGGCAGCTCGGACATGCAGCACTTCAGTGTAATCACATGCACACCTTAATCTCTTCTTTAAGTGACCCAGAAATTTCTGGTCACTTTCTAGAATTTCAAAAGTAGATGTGCTAGATTAAAAATAGCAGTAATACCTAAGAAAATACGTTGGAAATGGGGTTTAGCTTCTCTCATTAACTAATGCATGTTATTCCTCACCTTTTTTGTCTTTATCTCCACTGCTATTCTTCTCATCAAGCCCAGAGAGGAACAGGTCAGTATTAATGACATTATAACCTCTACAATCTCCCCAGTTATCTTTCCGTTTTCATTGGATTCACATGTAGAGAACAGCAGTATGTAGCTAAATCCTCTGCAACAGTCAGAAGGGCTCTTCAGCCACCAAAGGAAAAGGTAAATACAACAGCATCCCATTCTGAAGCTCTGTACTTCTAATTCAGACATAATGAGAGTGGGGGTGAACCAACAATAAAAACAATTTGGAAGCAATTGTTCAGCATGTTGGGGCACTTTGTCTGGCTATGCTGCTTGCTGTAACTAAAGAGTTTAGCAGCTCTCACTCCAAGGATTGAAACACTATGACCAATTATTAAAACAAGTGTTTTGCATAAACATTTCAAATAATGGATGTGCTTTTTGTAATTGCTTTGCCTTGTCAGTGGAATGCTGTCATCATTTTTGGCCGCTGGTGCATAAATTTACAAACATCATGCAAATGCACTATTTGTAATAAAACTGACTAATGAACTTTAAAGGCCAATTATTCCTACATGTCTGCTGGCTCACAGTAATCATGCATCATTCAGATTTACACTTACATACTTGCTGTAGTGCAATTTTAATCACTTGTTAATGTATGGTTTATAATAAGCATCACACAAGCAAGCAAGATGAAAAATGGGTTTCTCAGACTCTGAAGGTCTGATACCTCCAAGATTGGGGTAGAAAGCAAAATAAAACTTGGAAGCTCTTTAAAACAAACAAACAAATAAATAAACAAAAAACAAAAACAAAAACCACACAAAAACATACCACAATTCAAATTATGCATAGCTCCCAAACTTCAAGTGCCAAGGAGTAGCCACAACATCACCTTCTGCAGGACTCCAGTGCGTGCCTGTGCCCCAGTCCCCAGGGCAAGCTGGACACACTTGTGGGGCTACTCCTGCAGTGGGGCTGTGCAAGATCTATGCACTTGTGTAAGGATGCAGGCTGTTTAGCTGATTTCACAAATAGAGAGGCCACAGACTGTTGTGAGAGGATTTTTGACAATTTCATGGGACCCTTGGTTTTTACAAACTTACATACAGGTTTTCCAAGTATCTGAACCTGGTATCTTTTTATTTAGATATTTGTTTTCCTGATGCAGCTCCTACAAAGTGGTTTCAGGCAGGTAGATTAGCACTTGGCCCATTTCCACAGCCAGCTATTCTTTACATGCATTGACTTTTCTTTCTTCTCTTTGTGCTTTCTCAACCAAATGAGCATTATCCTAGTAGTTGTGATAAAAAGAAGGTTATGATAATTAAATACATAAAGCAATTATTATCAGGAGCTAAAGGCTTTCTGCTGGCCAGACAAAGACAGCTGAGATTCAAAGCCAGTTCCCTATTCTCCCTGGTCTCAGACTGGGGGAAATCTGCTGGCCAGACTGGAATTACTGTCAATGATTTACCACCAGCAGAGGAGTGGAGTGAACCCCCTGGGGGCTGCTTCTGACTCTGTCACTGACCTTGGATTAATCCCTTGACTTCTCTATACTTCATCTTACCTATTGCAAGGTTTAACTGTCTAGAGTACAGATTTAGAAGTTCAATTAAGCTCTGCAAAAATATTTAAATCCCTTAATATGAGGCTGTTCTCTTTTTTCTTTCTTTTATAATGTCCCCTGCACTGAAAATAACAAACAAAAGATGTAAACAAACACCTATAAGAAAGCTGTTGTGCTGCTCACTTCACTCAGTATTCACCATTTGTCTGCCAAAAATGAGAATGCAGAACTCTTCCTGCTGAGGATGCTGTTTCTGCAGTGAGTGGGGTGGCAGTGAGAGCTTGTCACCTAGCTGATGCTGCATGTAGTGACACTGAAGCCCCCAGGAAATTCTTCAGGAGAACAGTTTGTTAATGTCACCACTAAAAACTCTCATTAGAAAAATCACTGCTAAGAGTAAATGCCTTCTGTCTTTATACCCCTCTTCCTGTCTCCTCAGAGCCTGATATTTCCACTGGGAGCCAGGGGAGTGCAAGAATCTGTCATATTGTCATAATAGAAAGAATTAGAAGATGCTGCTAGCTCTTGGAGCATTTCTCTATTTTTTTTTCTCTTTTACCTAATAAAGAAAATGATAAAATTTCACCTCAGGAAAGAGAGGAAGTTTGGAATTTGAGAGTGGAAAGATGTGAGGATAAATGTCAAAGGTTCATTAGAAACCTTAGAAATGCTAGGAGAATAAGCTAGAAAAGAATTCAGGTGGAAAAGCAATTGAGCCTTTTCAGAAAGCCCCAGGCAAATGGAAAACCCCTGCCTCAGTAATACAAGTAAGATCAAGGGACACTTCATTAAATCAGTTTTTATGGGATTCATTGGGAATCCAACTGTGCCAGTCCTTGCACAGGCAATTGCATTGGTGCAACAAGGATAGTTTTAGGGAGGTAGGGGTGGAGGGGCATTGCAGATAGGTAAATCTGCTCAGGGTAGCAAGGCCAGGCTGGGGCCTCTAAACTCAATGTCTGCTTCTGAAATCTTTCCTCTTCCAGCCCACTGGGCAATTTCTCTCTGTTCTCAAAACTCATTCCTCTCCAATTTATTCAATATCAATGCAAAGCCACTCAAGGAGTCTGAGTGACACTTCAAATTAAAATACCAGCAGTGCCTTGACAACCGCCAGCCCTGTATTTCCTTACATCTAATCACAGCAGAACTGTCTTACAGTGTGCTGCTCATAGCTTCTCTATCCTGAGAAAATGCTGATGGAGTAGGCCTCAGGCAAGTGAGAGGTTTTAGCAAGTAAGTCCTGGAAACTTTTGAGAACTTTATTCACTATGACCTTATTTTCTATTGATGTCTCCAAGCCACAGTTCTCAGTTCTTTCTGGGCATGAATTCAATTTTTGAAGGGTAACAGAGTTCCTGCTACTGCAGGAATGGTCTCTCTATGTTGCTAGCTTCTCTGAATCTCCCTGGAAAGGTCAAACATCACAGCTTTAATCCTTTCAAGGTCTTCATCCAAACACTACAGAACAGTAGAATCAACAATGTCCAAAATAAAACACAATGCATAAACAAACAGCTATCTTTCCCAAGGGGAAGGTGACTTCCTTCCTCACCAAATCTTCCTGTTTCTAGTAGTTGCTTCCCATTTTTTTCTAGGCTCAGTTTTATTAAGTAAGATAAATATCAGCTCATATATTTAACTGCTCCCTTCCCTCAGACCTTTTCTCCATGGGCTTTTTCCAGATCAACAGCAGGGTCTTAAAGTCACCGGACCTTGTGTTTGTGTGTCACTTAGAAATGGTCTACATCTACATTTAAAGAGACTTCAGAGAAGGCTTGCTGATGCTAAACAAAAAGGAGCATACTCCTCCATTATAGGTCCTACATCTTACTAACAGGTGATGCCTTGCTCTGACGTGCTGGAAGTGATTCCTGTGTTAGTGATGCTGGTGTGTCTTCTGTTGGACTTGCCAGAGGGCACCCAAGAGAACATCTGGTTACTACAGATATGTTTAAGACTACAAACAACCCTTGAGACATGGAATATTTAGCAAAATTGCAAGACTCAAAAATAAGTGTCCTCCCCAGCTACCTGGATAAGAGCTCTTCTCTCCAGTCTTTGCTTGATCTATCAGGTTCTGGTAGTTTCCAAAGTTCAGTAAATTACCCAGTCCCTTCCTGGCTCATAGGAATGGGTTCTCTCTGTCACCTCTGCAGTGAAGACGTTGCTCCCTGTTCTCCTCAGGAATTTCCTGTTGTGCTGCAGGCAAATCAAAGGACAGGGACATTCCTCATGACTGCAGGCTTCTCCCTGCTGATCAGGTTCTTATGCCTTTGGTTAAGCCAGTCCCTGTTGCAGAGGTTCCACCTTCCCCAGAACAAGCATCCAGGATACAGGAGGAAGGCAGTTTCTTGCTTGCTGCCCAGGCACAGTCCTACAGCTGAACGAACATACATATATTCATTACATATTGCATATATTTGCAATATATCAGGAATATAAGCAGGCAAATATCAGTGCTGCCATGCATCTGTAAGCCACGACTACAATTTAATTTTCTAAGGAAATAAGCTGAGTAAAAAGCAGTTCCTGATGGTTTGGGGATGAGCAGTCCTCCTGCAGCAGTGGAGGCTGATGGTTGCACGACATCGCCCTGCTCCACAGCAGTCCCTGGGGAGCACGACAGCACAGTGATGCTCCAGGATCCAGAGCTCAAAACAAAACTATTGTTTCCCCTCTTTTTACTGTCTTATCCAAAGGCATGACTTAGAGGAGCCCTTGTTTGGCAGGCAGAAGCAGTACCAATGGGAAGTGGACGATATTAACAATCCTCCCAGCTCTAACAGAGGATTCAGGGTCTCCCTTTCTTCACCTCCAGGGAATTCAGATTCTGGGGCAATAAATCCCAGAAACTCTGTGCTAAAGAATCAAACTAAGCTAACCAAACATCCAGAAGAACTAACTAGAGAAAAACCAAGTAAATCTTCTGTACAACCAGTGCATAAAATGCTCTAATAGAGAACACCTTCTTATTACTGCTTACTGATCTCATCTTTATACAAATGGAATAATCTCTTTTTTTTTAATATTCTTGCATTTCTAGTGTTTGCTCTGGTTATATAGTGTTTATAATCTAAGCTCTCTCTGTTACATATTTGGAGCCCAGTTCTCATTCCTTACATTATGTCCAACTTTCCACCAGGGATCCATTATGGTTTGGAGTAATCCTTCTCCCAACACACAGTAATACCACAGCCTCCCGGTGGCAATAACCAGCCAAGGCAGCACACAGACTACTTACACTAACCACTGTGAGACTCATAAACTACAGTAGCACTAACATTTTACTAACATCCCTTACTCTTTGAAAATAATCCTTTTCCTCAGTGCTATCAACAGAACTGAGCATAAATTTAAGAAGTGCCAACAGCATGCCAGCAGCTGCTGCTTTTAGCAGAAATGAGAAGGATGCTTCTGATGTCACATTTTCTTTTACTTCAGGAAACAGCTTTTAAGTAATTCAGAAACAATATAAAGACATGAAAGAACATAATAAGTGGTTTATGTTTGTTTCTTATTAAAACAGCCATTTTCCTGTTGCCCTGTGAGGAAAGTTAGCTTGCTGTTTTCTCAGTGAATTTCTTTTAAAAGGTTCACTCATTTAGGTTTCTGAATAAAAGTATTTAACAAACCCCAACTCACATCTTTGTTCTCAGGAAGGTACCATAGACCATGCCAGATTCCCAAAGGTGCAAAAAGCTCCTCTGTTTTGTGACTGTTAACACATTGGTCTTACACTTGGACATTAATTCATGGGAGCAGCTAAAAATATGCGTAAAATTTTATTTTACCTTTCCTTTTAAAAAAGTGATACCCAGAGCCACAGTAACATACATTTCAACAGAAACCTTTATAGACCATTCATTTTCCTCTTAAACAGCAGCTTTCCAGTTCTCTCTTGCACAAGTGTTTGTTTAATCAAAATAGTTTCTATCAATCCTGCAATGAAAACAATGTTCTTGGGCACTATACAAGCTTGAGGGATTAAAGAGGTATTTCTGCCAGCCTTGCATAGAACTTGGAGCTTATCAAGAAGGTACTCACTGGACTGAGACACAGTGCTCTGCCCAGATCTAATGTTGTAGACTTTAACAACTTCTAGGGGGAAAGGAAGAATAAAGAAACAGTCCTTGAAGTTTTTCTAAAATATGAAATCTCATAATTTGTTTCTGTTTATTCAGTAAGATTGGTAGAAGGATGCTTTTCACATGCAGCCTGCACAGTGTGTGCTGGCAGCCCATAAGTGATACCCCCCCACACAGCTGAACTGAGTAGAAAAACAACTCCCTACCCATCCCAAACTTGTAATTTTTTTTAAATGTCCTGGTTTAGACTGGACCAAAAGCCAGTTCTGCACAATTTTTCTCAAGGGAGTTATTCCCATATTTGCAAATATTTCAATTTTCTGCGACACAGAAGCTTAACTTCAAACTTCCCTTTGGATTTGGTGATCTTGTTCTTGTGTATCTCAGAAAATGCTCTTTACACTGGCTAACCATATTCAGGAGTCTCAGTCCCTAAAATTTCATCCAGACATACTATCCCAAAACTGGCACATGACTCCTGATGACTTGCGTCACTATTGCTATGTTCTTGAGGAGAGTTTCAATGTCAGTGAATTATTTATTAAGAAAATTTGTTTTAAAACAGTTGCTGGCAAATGTACAGGTCTGGTCATCTGCACTCAGCCATGAATGAATAACCCTGTTCAAGATCATCCAAGCTCGGGGAAACCTCTTTTTCCACACAGGGACACACCAGTGCAGCACAGTCCCCTTCCCAACTGATGAGCTTATTTTAGGTCTTCTCAGTTGGCCAGACTGCTCCTGGACTTTGCAGTTTCCTTACCTAAACCATAAACCTCTGCTTCTTACCCCCATTTCATCTCTTTTTAGGAGGGCACTTTTGCTTTAACTCCATAGCAGGGTCAGCTGTGATCTGTTCTTTGACAAACCCTCCAGACTTTGTGAAGGTCACAGCTCCACACTATGTTTTTTGGATAGAGCATTGGTACTTATTGGAAGAGATACAAGCTCCAAATCTTGCAGTGGGATTTCTTCTTATGTATATAATCTTTAAAGAAGAGATCAGAAAATAGAGGCTTTAGAAAGTTTTATTAAACGTTGAATTGAAATCTATGTATAAAGCAAGTCTGTGCAGCAGGCAGGAAATTCCACCTCGCAGATCGTGTTTCCCTTGCTCAGAATTGCTCCACAGGGCCAGCGAGGGAGCTCCAGCCACGCCTGCCCGTGCTTCAGGTGAGGAGGAGTGTGCCAGCAGATAGGCACTGAGAGGGCAGGATGGAGCTGGTGGCCTCGGGAATGCTGCCCTGGGATGCAGTTCCCTGCCCTGCAGGGTGGGGTCTGCCCACTCACCCCATCCAGCACACCCCTGCTCGCCCTTCCTAGAGCAGCTTCTGGATAAAACAATTGCACAAAGGTGCAGCTGGACTTTTTACAGTGCTAAGGACAAAAGGAAGGAAGGGGTCAGCCTATTGATTTTCATGTGGTCCTGACCATTTAAGAGAAGGAGTGGTAGTAGGTTTATTTCTCTCCCTTCTTTTTAAAGTTTAGTCTTTGAATTACTGTTCTAGTAAGTTTGTTTTGGTTCTCTTCTCAAGGTGAGATACTGCAGTAAATTTCCACTCTAAAAGGCGTATAGTACATGAAGTACAGTGGTGCACTGTGCAGACTTCTGCTGAACATAGCCAACTCACAGCAGTAAACTCTTTTGCCTTGGCAAATTCTGTATCTTTATAGGAGAAATACTATCAGGATGTAGTAAAGGCATTGGATTTAAAAAAAAAAAGAATGGAGAGTGAGAAAGAGTGTTGAATGATCCCAAAATACTTACAGTGTGAATTGTTAAAAAGCCAGCTAGTTCAAATATTCATTAGCTGTATGAGAGCAAATATCACAGCCTGTAAGATCAATAGTGAGTGAAACAAGGTGCTATTCCTGGTGCTCTGGCATGGCACTTAGCTTATGTCACCACTCCAACCACAAAAATGAGATGTGTTAGCCTGAGCTTTTGTGTTTAGTCATGACCTAGCTGGAGCTCCATGGGCTTCCTGATATCACATCCTTCTCTGGGAAGGGGAAGGGAATGGGGAAAAGAAGAGGGAAGGAGAAGAGGAAAGGGAAGGGAATGGGGAAGGGGAGGGAAGAAAAAGAAAAGAAAAGAAAAGAAAAGAAAAGAAAAGAAAAGAAAAGAAAAGAAAAGAAAAGAAAAGAAAAGAAAAGAAAAGAAAAGAAAAGAAAAGAAAAGAAAAGAAAAGAAAAGAAAAGAAAAGAAAAGAAAAGAAAAGAAAAGAAAAAAAAGAAAAGAAGAAGAAAGAAGAAATAAACATTTGAAATTATCGGATACCTGATAGGTATACAAAGGAAAAAGCATTTCTGAGACTGTCCATGTCCCTATATTTTGTTGGGTTGTTTAATTTTCTAAAGCTCATTTTTAACCTTCTGTTCTTATTCATGCTCGGATGCTGCACAAACAATGAAATCTTAGGCAACTACTCAAAAATCTAACAAAAATATAATAACGATCCGAAAAAACAATGGCTAATGAAAATGAAGTCTGATTCAACTGCCCAAATTGATTATGCCAGTGTAATATTTTGCATTTAAACTAACACAGCTAAATAATATTTAGCTCAGTACTTTCATAAGTCTTTTGTGATACACTCTTAAAACAAAAAAACAATGGGAAAGAATGAATTAATGAAAAAACTAATTTAAAAAATTGTATGTGAGACAGAGGTAGAGGTTTAATTTGTTAGAAAAGAAAAACACAAAGGCCCTGAACCTGTTGTCCTACTGACTAGGACATCCACCTGTACAAGGACCAATTAAAGTTATTTCATCAATATGCAAATATAGGAATCAACTCAGGCAGGTCAGAGGCTGGAGGGACAAGATCCTGAATCATTGTGTATAAGTTAATCCCATTTGTTGTCTGAAAGCTGAATGACACACTTGATTCTTCATGGACAAAAATAAAACTGTCTTGCCTCTAGTTCACCATTTTCTGAAAACACAGTTTATTTTGCACAATCATATTGACAAACAAACAGCCAGACATGTTTGTAGAGGACTAGGACCTCTCCTGTGTGCAGCAGTTCCTTCTACTAATAATTTCTCTGGGGGGAAAAGAGATCTCATACACAATGTGCAGATGAGATTGTGTTTCCCCATCTCTCTAGCACTTGTAATCAAGCTTCCAGTCCTTCCTGTTCTGAAGAGAGCAATTTGATGCAGCTGTGCTGTTGGAAAGCAGCGATGTAAATCTGAGCTTCCCTGGCTACTTTGGCCTTTAGCTATAAACTGAGCTGCTCTTTACTTCTGCAGACCAGGGCTGGCTTTTATGTGAGCAGTTCTGATGAAGGCTCTGTTACCAGGCTTTTCAGGGATTACTAGGCTATTCAGAAGAAAAGATCTCCCCAGATTTGCTGTTCCTGTTCTCCTTTTCTCACCCAGCAGGAGCCTGCTCCTCTGAAATCAAGATTAATAGGGAAAGTTTGGTGCTCATGCCAAAACAAAAATAATATTGTCAAATATATGCTATGCAAAAAATATGTAGTAGACTGCACATGACATATGGCATTAACCTTGATTCTTATTAACAACTCATTGAAGAAAACAAAACATATAGCTGTGTGTGGGAACAGAACTGTGTTTACTTGTCAGTCTGGATCTGTTAGGCACCTAATGGGATATCAGTGGCCTTATCCAGAGCTGCAAGAGGTGAGGGAACAAACACTCTCCTTTAGAGTGCAGCATTAGTCAGAGGAGTAACAGAGAACCCCTTCACTCCTCCTTCCCTGTGCCAATAACTCATATCGTAAAGAACTGAAGGTGACTTCGAGGTGACACAGAAAAAGGGTAACTTTAAACAAGACTGATAGGAGAAGCCTGAGACCTGGCCTGTGTTTTCTGGCTCCTGAAAACTAATTCTCCAGCCTGCAGCTGACTTGATTTGTCATACAAAAAAAAAAAAAAATCCCTCTCAGAATGTGGGCACACATAGTTTTAAAATTCATCCTGGGTATATTTAGGGTTTTTAAGTCTCTAGGTATGGTTTCAATGCTGGGGGCTTCTTTAAAGCTTTTAGGCCAACATTAATTCATAAAATTAAACCACAGCTATACCTGATTTATATTTTTTAAGAGTTCTCTCTCTTGTACCTCCAGCTAAAGCACAAACTTCACAAAAATGCTGTGCTCAGCAATTCAATGAACTTTAAATTGTTTGTCTGTTCCCAGTGCTGAAATTCCTCACTTATTCCAGCTGTGTCTCTGATACTCACTGAGTCGATATGGGTTAGGTCCTTCAGGAGCTTGCAGAGCTTGGCCAGAGGACCCATGGCACTGCCCCATCACATTTCAGCACCTGATCTTCTTGTTACTTGAGGCTGAGAAGACGAGAAAGCCACTCCTCACGCAGATTTCCAAAGGACAGGCTCCACTCAGAGGTGTGACCAAGTCTTTTAAGAAGGCAGTTCCCTGCCAGTGCCTGGGGAGCTGTTTCCCAACTGGCATGGCATGGGCTACAGTCACTTTTCTTGCAAATGAGTGGAGCCTCCAGCTGTGGAATGGCTGCATAATCTTTTGGCTGGAGCAGAAGAGGAAATTCACCTTCCTTTTTCTTGCTTTAATTTTCTATGGATTTGATTTATTTATTTTTATGTGAGACATATTGTGCAATATTGAGCAATACCTTCCTAGCTATGTCACTGTTCTTGCCAGTTGACATTATTAAGGCTGCTGCTAATTTCTTCCCTCTGTCTTGCATTCCTGGGTCTTTGTGAGGTGAGGTGGGGGTGGAGGCTTTCCTGAGGAGCAGAGGCTGGGGCTGTGCAGAGCTGGGAGCCACCCCAACTCTGCAGTGGAGCATTTCAGTATTTCACTGGGGACTGTTCACATCCAGCAGCTGTTCCCTCAGCCAGACACTCACCTCTTGAACATCTCCAGTGGAGCCAAAAATAAACCTGTGGATCAATTCAGCTCCCACTGAGTTTGATGGAATGCTTTCCATTGATTTCTAATGAGATCTGGATGACAAGCATTTCTGCAGAGAGGCCTTGCCTCTAGCCTATGGGGAGGAGAAATTAACGTGTGGTTTCTCCTTTGCACATAGGATAATTCCCCCAAATCTTGCAAATAAGTGAGTATGTGGCCTGTGTAGCAAAGGAGACCCACTGGTCCATAGACTTTAACATTGACAGTGTTGTCTCCCCAGCCTGGTGAGTGTAGCTATTCAGTATTATAACATTCAAAATAATTATACCTTTGAAATACTTCATTTGAAGTTGAAATTACTTTCTTTCATGAACTGTTTCTAATTATTGTACTTCAAGTGACAAATTAAATGTCATTTGAAGCAATTATACCAAATACTCAAAAAAATTATACCTAGGTATGTCAATTAATATAATTAAGTCAAAAGTTACATTTCACAGCTGATTCAGCTTTTCCATTACAGCCTTGAAATTACTCATGAGTTGAAAGCAACATTTGAACAAATCTGTAACACACTAAAACACTAAAGGACTTATTTATTTTTATGCATTTATTAAACAAATTTGGAAAAGTGTGACTGATTCTACATGAATAAGAAGGAATATCATGCTCTTTTTCAGAAGCTGGGTTTTTTTCCCCATTTAACTTCAATAATTTTGCTTGTCAAAGGTCTATAAAGGAACTCGTTGTTCCTGAGCCTCCACTGTTTCTTCATGGAAAAAGCAAACAAACATATTCTAAAGGGATTTATGTGTTAGTTTTAGTTTCACAATGGATATAATGTAGAGATTCAAGTGAGGCAACAGCAGGCCAGCTTGCTCCTTTCTAAATAGCCCCTAAAACACTGCTACCCTTTCTTGAACCACTTGGTTAATGAGAAGCTGGGGTCAGTAGTCTTCCTTCCTTAGAAAGAAAAACAGATCATGAAGCCTGACATTTTTGATGTGCAAAGCTCCACGCCTCTGGACACAGGCAGACCAAGAGAGTAAACTTTCTTTGCTAATTGCTCTGAGAGCCCTCAGTGTGCTTCAGTGTATTTACACTTCTCAGGCTTGTTTTTTGGCCTGTCACAGAAACTGCCCGGTCTACCTGGTTAAACATTTACCCAAACTTGCTGTATCGTGGCGTTTTGGTTAACACCACCTGCAAGAGGTACATGATCTTTATTGAATGCAAGAGAGCTGATCAGCCCAGTCTTTAGCAGATGGCAGTCCCCAAACCATTTTTGCACAGCTGTGCTCGTTCATGCTCCTGAGAGAGCAGCCAGTGCTGCCAAGGAGAAGAGCTGTGCCTGAGAGGTGGTGCAGGAGTGCAGGAGAAAAGCCATGACACTGCACAGAGAGCAGGAGCTGCCAGCAGGAAATGCACAGCAGCTCTGAGCTCCCCTCAAGCACCCAGGGAACAACAAGGTGATCACTACCTACAGCACAGCTCCCCAAAAACAACTCAAAAGGGCTTGGCTTTCACAAGTAATTTTCTTCCAGTTATTTTTTACAGCATTGTCAATTAACAAGATTAAACCAACAAAAGTATCATAAAGCATAATCCTGTGACCTTTTTGAAACTCTTCTAAGTTTTCTTAAATCATAATAATGCATCTGTGGTCCAAAAAGCCTATCTATCTCTGAGAAAAAGTGCTATACATAGACAAAATTGAGGGAGAGAACATGAGCCATAGATAGAATCTAGAGTTCTTGAAAGGTGCTGAAATTACAGCGCAAGAGACAGGTGGTACTCATTAACTCACAGATCAAATTCCATGTGTTTTGTCTTCTCTCCTCGCTGGTTAGTTTCCAAAATCGAAAATAAAAATAATCTAAAAGGAATGTATATTTTGCTCCTCCTTTCATATGAAAGCCTCAGTCCCTCCTGCTCTGTTAAAGGATGAGTTACAATGGTTGACCTGTGGTTTGGAGCACAGTGTGGGATGCAGGTGCAGGGATACCATAATAATGAAGGCCATGGTGAAAATACCTCTACAGATAAATACTCACAATGGGGAACCCAGAGACAAAATGAGTATTTCAGAAAACTAGCAGTGCAAGAAGCTGTGGAAGACCAGGGAATAATTACTAATTAAAAAATAAATGTACATTTTTAAGTGTACATGTCAAAAAGATCCATCTAGATGTAAAAGAAGAGATCTATGCCATTTTAAATGATAATGGAGAAATGTGCATTTCTGTTTTTTCTGGAAAGCAATGTGTACTTGCAGTTGATTTTGAACTGTACAGAGGAGGGAGGTTAAAAGACCCTTTTCCAAACAATCTGTCCAGTGAATAATGATGAAACTTAGTGACTTCAGTATAAGCTAATACATGGACAGATGAGGAACTCACACAGAAAAAAGGGAAATGTGGCACCTGTGTTTATTTTAATAAAATACTAAAAGTAACTAAATATGAAAAAAGAAAACAGAGACACATTATAATTACTGAAAAAGAAAATACAGCTTTAGGAAAATATTTCTGAGAACACAGGGCATTAATATATACATTAGCATCTTTTCATTAATAGACAACTAGGATAAAGATTCTATAATTAGTGTCTTGAGACTAATGGAATGTTCATCTATCTCTTGGATACGTATTTCTACTTGTGATTTTTTATTCCTATTTAAAATTTTAAAAAACCCCAAACCAACAAACAAAAAAACCCTAAAATTCCTAATTAGGAGCACTCCAAAAATAGATTTAAAAATATTTACTCAATAAAAATAAGGTAGTATTACCTGGTAGATATTTAAAAGCTATGGGCATGCAGGCATGTTTAGGGCAACATGCAGTTGAAAATATTTTGAAGGGGTTTTGGGGATTTTGTGAGTTTAGGGTCTGATAATTTCCAGGTGAAGAGAAGTGGGGAAATCAGCAACAGAAAAGCACTGACATTCATGATACTGCACTCATCACTTGACAGTCTAGGGAGACTTCAAATGCTACTCTGTTTATAATTAAACATCCTTTTAATATCATGTCATTGTTTCAGTTCCAACTGAATGGCAAATGGTGTGCCTGGAATTTATAGGTATAATTTATGATGATTTTTTAATTGCTAGTACACTGATTTAGTGGATTGAGACTTGAGAAAATAGCTCATCTTTGACAAACTACAGCCAGGAAGCTGGAACATGACTTTGCTGAGTTACATACTCAGTTTCTCTAATGGCAGATACGATAAAAAGAAACTTAGAAAAGGTAAATAAGGTAAGTAGACACAATGGCTGTAGTAATGATATTTTATGAGTTTCTTTGAGTGTAGATTTGTTAAGTTTTATTCTAAGGGAAACTGTCATTTTTATCAGGTTTTAAAGACATAGGTGTCTAGCTGCTCTGTCTCCCACATGGGGGATGTGGGCTTTTTTTCTCTCTTATCTCTGTCAGTTAATGATGTGAAAAATTGTTATCAATGGAATTTGTAGTCATTCTTGGACTTCTGGTATGGAGCTTGAAGAAGCAAGAAGCTAAGCTCCATACCTGGGCAGAAATAGCTTAAATTTTTCTGAACAATGGAGTAATTTTAATAAATCATATAAGCTTTCTGATATTGGAGTCAAAGAGTTTTGATTCATTTCCGCTGGGACACCAGCAACAATACAGTAGCCTTCCCACATAATTCCCCCCCTCCCACCCCCAATTTAAGTGTACTAGAATATCTTTTAGCATTCACAGTCTTCTCCATCTACTTGCCAGTCATTATCATGAGACTTTTATTAGCCTAATCTCCTGATATTAAAGTAATCAAGGGGGTCTGGGCAGCATATTCTCCATATAATGTGAAGTCCTTCACAGATGTTATACCATAAAGGTCTGGCAAGCCAGTCTGAAGGCAGCTGGGGCAAACAACCTAACTCTCTTCAATCTTTCTCTTGGTAGGCAAAGCATTAACATTTAAAAGGTTCTCAGTTGAATTTTATTTAGTGAGGTCTTAATACTTTATCAAGTTCCCAGTAAATTGCTCTGTGAGGGCAAAAGCAGCCTTGTGATTGGTGAAACTTGTCAAAACAGGATAAAAGCACTTTACTTGTCTTTATCTTTCCCACTGTTTTTACTTCCTAACCAGGTCGGTGTTGTATACATAAGAGTACCTAGATCAAATATTTGTGAATTAAATTATAATGGTGACTGAAATTAGATAGAACATCTGACACTATTTGTCCATTTACAAACAGATTGTCTTTCTCCTAATATTTAGTGAGGATTTTTATCAAGTCAGGGCCTTGTTCCTCCTTGCTAAAAGCCCAAGGAACTGTGTTTTGTTTACCTGTCTTCTGACTAGCTTTAATGATACCTGCTAATTATATGTTACTTTATAAACATTTAATTAAGCCTGGAAATAGACCTACATGACAGGACATATTTCCTTATCCCTATCTGGGAGATAGGTATCAGAAGTGTAGATAGGACAAGCAACTTACCTATGAAATAAGGGCACATAATTCTGATTGCCAAACATATTTTCATGTTAAATTTATCTCACAGTCATGCCTACAGGAAATGTGTAAAATACGGAAAAATAAGTATTTGGAAAATATTTCCCAAATAATACTTTAAGTTCTGTAAAACATTTTATTGAATAAATCAAATGGCCCATGCAAAATAATATACCATTATCTTAATAGATTCCTTAATCAGAAACTTGAGTAGCATATTTCATGAATATGCTCTACAAGTTTATTAACCATGAAAGAAAAGTTTAGCCATCTCTTCCTCAGATATCTTATTTATAAGTAACATATACCTCACATGTGGACATCACAAACCCAAGGATGCTTAGTTGGAGCTTTCTGGTTGGTGCATGCTTGAGGTTAAGTGTCAATATGCTCCTAAAATTCTTCCTCCTGGTGCTGCTCGTGAGGTGCACACGCATATATTCTTCAAAAAATGATATAGGGTATGTTAGGCAAATCTCTATCTAGCTGGTACATCTGTCAAAGTACAAGAAAACTTTTCCAGTGTCCTCATTGCTCTTCTCCAGGTTTGCTGTGTAGGTAAATGTTATTCTACTTTAGGTCCATAATTGCCTGGCCAATACTTTTTTTGCAAGGAATTTCAATGACTGAGACATAGAGCGTGGGGTATAAATGAAATTCTGATAACCATTATCTAATGGCAATAGTAAAGATTACTTAGACAAAGCACAAGCACCAGTATTAATAGTCTTTTCTTGTACCTTTTTTAAATGTTAAGTGCCTTTTCATCATTATAGTAAACCAAACTGATTTAATATGAGCAAATTTTATAATAGAAGAAACAAAAATGTATGTAAATGTAAAAGTCTTATGTCCTGTCAGCCTTAAAGAATAATCTAATATCTGAGTTGCTCAGAAATTCTGATTTACTCCAGTTCTCTGCATCCCAATGGATTTTTCAGATATTGATTTGAATATGACTGCACACAATTAAAACAAATTATTTCCCAAGAGTCTATGAAGCTATTTACCATTTTGCCTCAATAGCTAGCTGCCATAATTTACCAGCCCAGAGCCTTGCAATTCTTTCATTTGTTAAATATGTTGAAACAATTATTTTTTGTTTCATTTGTCAGCTGTGACTCTGATATATATTTCTTTCTTCCTTGATATTGTACATTTGTTCTGTTCTGTGTTAAATGGCAACTGCCATTTCTTATTAAAATCTTTTTCTTCTTTGGCCTTTAAACCTACTTCCTCACATAGTAACAAGTTTCCAAACAGTCTTCCTTAATTATAAAGAAAGCACTGAGGGTGATTTGAACTGAATGTAGGCTTGAAGGGAATAAAGTGTGGGCATAAAGAAAGTGAGAAAATAAGTATAAGTTCAACACAGAACAATTCTTGAGTACTTGTCCCAGACCAACTCACTGTTTAAGAGCTTTGAGATAAGTATCAAGCATATGAAAGATGAGAGGAAACTCAAACCATGCTTAGATGGCAATTCTAATCAAATGGAAGAAAGCTTTAAATTTGATTTGGAGAGGACTGGGAATAAATATGCATGGGAAATTAAAAGGTGGAATCCTATGCACAGACTTGGAGTGGGAAAGGGAGGAAGTAGGAGACTACAGCAGTGATAATTGAGAGGAAGAATAATTGGGAAAACGAATATGTTTATGCAGAAATGTCAGGAGCATGAAAGTCAACAGAAAAAACGACAAGATTTAGAGAGTCTGTAAAGCTGTGATATACATGACACCAGGACATGGTGATACAGAACACTTAGAACTGTTACAGGAAAGCTGGGCTTGCTTAAGAAATACAGATAGAAGAAATGGGATGAAATGTCATGTCATCTAATTAAGATCATATATAGTCATTAAGAAACTCAAGAGGATACAAAAAGAGGATTTGCTGAAAATCTTTCAGTAAAAACAAATGCTTAAAAAAAGAGAATTATCAAGCTAAATGTCCACCAGAGATCACCTAATCGGAAATCCCCCCCCCTTTTTTTTAAGCATAATAAGGATTATTACTGCTAGAAATGGAAAGCTGTGTCACACACCTTTAATAGGAAAGAAAGTATAGAAGGAGAAAAAACATCCTTCAAGCTCTTAGGAAAAAGAGATAAAACCTCTTTCAAAGTTGTAATATCTTTACAGGGTCACAGAGAAGGGAAATGGGGAGGAATGGGGAGGAATCTCCTCCTTATGCAGGAAAAATAAAGGAGGTACTGGCCACCAGGGCAAGCAGGACTTGCAACTGCCCCAGTGTATGCTGGGCTGCATTCCCATTTGATATGTCTCCAGGGAGAAATAAGCTACATTTTTCTTGCCTGTGTGTACTTACAGTGGCAGTTCTCAAATGATATTGAAAAGAAAATGTATTGAACTTCAATGCCTGTCTCTGAATAGTTTGCATTTCAAAAGCATCTGTAGATATCAAAGGTAAATAATGCAACAGATAACAGTCATCCAATAGCCTCATTAAAGTAATTGCTGTGTTTAAACTGGAAAACTTTTGAGATATTTTTATACTCTGTGGTGTCCACTGAGAAAGGAAGTTTATATGTGTATGTATATGTGGGTCTTTGTAATTTCAGTTCAAGAATTTTTTTCAGGGAAAAGCATGCCTGGTGAATATGAATGTTTGAAATGACTGGGTCCTAACTCTGAAACTATCCTGTCAGTTCACCTCTCAGTAATGTCTGCAGGGACTCTCCTGAATTTCACATAACTCCTTCACATAACTACGAAAGCCTAGATACAGGCTCATGGTGAGATTATTGCTCAGGAATGGGAGCTGAAGAGAAAGTTCTGCTAAAACTTATAATGGAGAAATAAAATAATTATGATTAAGGAAAATAAGGTGTTTGAAGATATAAAATTAATGATATAAGGAGAGAAAAACCCAAAACCACTGGACTTGCAGGTAGGGCTTCTTAATAAGGTAATGTGAAAATTAGAAACCATATGAGATCAGGCTATTGATGTATAATGGTCCCAAAATAAACAAATAAGAGAGAGTAATCATAAAAGCAGACTTATAAAGCTGCATTAGCTACTCACTGGTTATCTGATTTTTTTTTTAAAGCATCACCTAAAATGTAGAAACAAATACAATGAAGGCCAAGTGTAAAATGGGGGAAATATGTAAAAAAAACAAAAACAAACAAACAAAACCCCCAAAAAACCCCAAACCAAACCATCCAAACAAAAAAAAAAGCCCAGAAAAAAACCACAAAAAACCCACCAGAACAAAACAACAATAACAATAAAAGACAAAAAAAAAAAGAGACAGAAGAACAGAAGAATTCTTTTCTCATTCTCTTTTAGAATGGAATGGTACCAGAAATAAGAAAATAACAGAGGAAGTAACTATCCAGTTCTACATGGAAAATTATAAAACTGAGTGATTCAGAGAAAGCTACAGAACTCCACTTCTTATGAGCATCATTTAAAAATAATAATAACAAATTAAAAATCAAGTTAAATCTTAATTAGATAAATGATACACCTACTGTCATTTCAGAAGAGAGGAGTCCAGTCAAGAGTTCAAAAAGAAAAGATGAAATAATTGTTTTCCATTCCATAGCTTGTGGCAAAATTCTTGACTACAAAACATTCCATCTATGTTAATTTTGGACATACATAAAACTGAGGCAAATGAGAACAAATTATTATGTTGCCACAGCACACTCCTTCCTCACTATTGATACTATGGGCTAGAAATGACCAAAATGAAGATATTTTTGATAAGATAGTTGTGTTAAACTCAGCAGGTCCTAATGTGTCACTGGAGAACACTTCAGGATGGCCTTGGAGTTTCTGAGACAGTGACCTTTTCAAGGAGAGGATACGGCAGGGAAAGTCCCATAAGGCTGGAGAAAGGCAAGCAATATACCTGGCCTCAAAAATGTGATCATGGTAAGCCTCAGAAATTATAGACTGGTGTAATTTAAAACCTCTGAGAATTTTTAAAAGAAAGTGTTGGAAACTATGGGCAGGTTTACCTAGAAGGCAGCAAAGTGACTAAAGCAGCCAATACTGCTAACAGAAATGGACCACACAAGTAGAAATTTTTTTTTTCATTTAGTACATTAATTGGCCTAACTGGCATGATGGAAGGCATAGGTTGGATACATCTCAAATTAAAACGACTTTTCATTTTGTCTTATGACTCATCCCCATACACAAGCTAAAGAATTATATTTTACACTTAATGCCTATCAGGTGCATTTATAATATACCATAAACCAGCTTGGGTTGGGGTGTGTGTGTGCAGAGGAGGTCACTGGATAATCTATTTTTCACAGGTCCTAATCAATGCTGTCAACTAGATTTTGCAAAAAAAAGAATTCACATATAAAATTTAAGTATGATGCTCAAAAAAAATCAGGTAAAAGGATAGAAGCTTTCAGGAGACAAAAAGAAAAAGTAAATTGCCTCAGCAAATAACAATTTGAAATTAAGACAAGTACAAAGAGCATGAACTTAACAGCTTTGTACTCTTAGCAGTATAGCTGTATAGAGACTTGTGAGCGGTTGCTCACAAATGAAACATAAATCAACACAATGCCATGGTAAAAAAAGGTGAATCTTCTCCATATGTTGAGAATTTTGAATGTCACATATGAGAGAGCTATTCTATTTGATGCACCCAGTGATGCCAGTGATGCAGCCCTGGACTTTCACAAATTATTTCACAAACTTTTCACAAATGCATGCAAATGAAGCATAGAGATGTCTGAAAGAACAGCAACAAACAAAAGCTTAGAAAACACACAAAGAAAAGCTCATGGGAGAGGGAGTTGAGTCTCTAGAAGAGCCAATATGGAAGAGAAAGACTTCAGCCACAAAGGGAGGTGGCAAGTGGACAGAAATCCCTTGTTTTACATGGCTCTATGGAGAGACTAAGAAGGTGTGTTCAGCAGAGAAGACAAAGGAAGTATACAGGGGAAAAAGACATCCATTCTTGGTAATTTGTTCTTGGTCCTTTTGAGAGGCCCTGGTAACCAAGTGGTCTATAGATGCTTCATCACTGGATATGGATGTCTGTTAAAACTGTGTTTTCTTGTCCTCCTGTGTTGATCTGCCTCAACGTGGGGAATTAGGTATTTTTTGTTTTGTTTGGGTTTTTTTTAGATATAGATACCTAGTCATAGACATTCATGTACAGCACATTGCACACCAAGGCCTTCAGTCTTACAACTTCAGCTGGGAACGTGGAACAAGGTCTCAGTTGTTCCCTTCTCTTCGTGTCTCTGATTCTCCTCTGTTGCACCTCAGCAGGAGATGGCAGGGGAGTGTTGGTCACCTGCTCTCTGTCCTTGTTTGATGTCTTTGGGTGCCCAGCTTGGAAGGACCCTTTCATCCTGAAAATCCATGATTTCTGCTATAAGTCTGCTTTGAAATCAAACTAACGAGAACTGTGCAATCCCCTCAAAGAATGAATGCCTGGCTATGCCCCACAGTGCACATTCACCAGTTTTGCTGCCTTGTGTATTTGTGTGTGGAGGGACAACAACACACATTATTCAATTTTGCCCCAGAATAAGGAGTATTATATACTGGGTTATCAACATTTTCCACCAGAAGATTAAAGTTTCCTCAGGATACTTTCTCTTCATGTCGTGACTCTCCTTAGTCTTTGTGATCTTGTGTTTTTTTCCCACAAAAGAAAAAACAAACTGCATATTTGAAACTACTGTGCTGAGCACGCCCAGAGCCAGTGGTCTGTGAAAATCTGGATGTCCTTGGGATGCAGTTACTGACATTTTATCTGCTGGCTACTTACATTTACACATTCATGAGTACATGGACTATGGCTGCAGACTTGTGACAATACTTCTGTATGTTACTTGATTAATGCTTTGTATTTTTGCAGAAGCACTTTCCTTCAGTCATATTATCATTAAGCCTTATATTATGTGTGCATGTCTGTGTTTTTGTCCAGTTTTTCCTGCCTTGCTGCCATTTCAGTTTATTAACAATTCAGACTTTTCAAACTGCCTTGTACAGGATAAATCCCTCCCCCTTTATTTGACGAGGATAAATTAAGCTATTTAAAGAATGACTCATTACAAGTATATATCCTGTTGGTGCCACCACCCTCCTACACATAATAATTATTGAAGTTTGCAATGCTATGCACAGTCAGCACTTTCAGAGCAAGGTATCAGTGCTGGTGGCTACAGTGCCTGAATACCTTACTGCCACTGGTTACCCATGGCAACTAAAATGATCTATTTGTGGTGATAATGGCTTGTTTTTCTATTTGATAGTTTTGCTGTATTCTTTCCTGTTTCAATTGCAACAGAAATCTATAGATTTAAAAAATAATTTTGAAAAACAGAACAGTGAACAAAATTTCACTCTTGGTGCTTGTGCAAATATGAAGTAACAGAAATATAACATCATCTTATTGAAGATTTTATCCCTGTAACAACCCCCCTTGGGTCTAGAGTAATGAAATTAAATCATTCTACCTTGTCTATATGTGTTATGTTTTATTGTTTGCTAGTAAACACTTACCCTGGAGGTTTTGGCAGGTGTAAGAAAGTAGGAGAGCACATAATGATTTCTACTTACCATGTGCCCATTATTTGCAGATCTTGATGATTTTTTATTGTTATTAATAGCATTTTAAGCAAACTATCCCAAAGGTAGGGACGAGAATTACTTGCTTCTAATCTGTTAATACAAACTTATTTGTATATAACACACAATTTGATTTGTAAGCTAATGAACATTTTCCCTGCTACAAGCAGTTGATAATTGGCAAGTATTTTTAATTGGCAATGCTGAACTGCAAATATTTTGGATTGTTCAATCAAACTCAGTGTAACCATGATGTCTTTTGGCAGCTTTTTTATACCATAGCATGCCTAAGACCAGAATATCTCTCTCTCAGCTGCTGGATATCCAATAATGGAAAAGAAAGTAGAAATACTAGAATGGCCTTCTCTTTACATCATTAGTTAACAGCAAGAGCATGACAGCAAGGACACTGCCTTTTGGACAGGAGCACTGCACTGTCTCTCCTTCTCTGGGTGCTGTGCCAGCTGGTGCTGATCCTGACTGGGAAGAGCCCTTCATCTCTCTCTGAAGGTGTCTTAGAACTGCAAAAAGACATTTTGGTCCCTTCTGCACCTTCCCTGTATAAAAGATCCTTACAAGTGATATTGAAGATCTAAAGCCACTTTTCTCAGAGTAGCAACAGTCAGCGATTTTAGGCATATCTGCCTTTGTTTGGAAACTGTGCTGCCATCCCATTACCTGCTGATCCAGCCTGAGGTTATTTCTGACTTCCTTCCAAGAGCAAAAAAATTTCTTTGCATCCAGTCTATGCACCACCCATCCCTTTATCTTCAGAATCAAGTGGCATTGCTTATAGAGTCAGATAAAAAACTTTGTTGCATGTTTAGGATATGTAGGTGTGAATGTATGATTCATTCTGTCTATTGAGGGTCATCGAGCCTAGAGGGAAACTTAAGGATTTTTCTTGTCCATTTTATTTACAGTATCTCCTTTGAACCAAGGATATAAATCCTGATGCCCTTAAACTGCCAAGTTTTAGGTAAGAAAATGGGACTTAATCCAACACTGATCTAAATAAGGTCCTCAAAATTTGGCCCTATGGCAAAGAAGCTGTTTTTTGCTGATTGCAGTCAGGATTCTGGGTTATGACTTGATAGTATTATTTTCTAGCTAGGCTCACCAATGTTTCCAATATTCGAAACATCCACAGTCCTAAGAAATTTAATTTTCATCCTTTCACAAGACAGCAATGTAAAATTCAAGAAGCCTACATACTATTATCCCTGAAATGAAAAATATTCTCAGCGTTATTTTTAGTTGGGTGCCCCAGAGAAACCAGCTGTTCCCAGGGAGATAGGAAGCAAACAAAGCATCTTCGAGATGCCTGGGTAAAATACTTTCTGATGAAAGTCTGAGTTAATTTTTTTTTTTTTGGTGGGGAGGAAACAAAGAGTATTGTTTACCCATGGTATACCTATATTCATGCAATTTCAAGACTAGCCTTCCCTCACACATAAAATAGTATTTTACAGACTGCATTATTTTTTTAAGGCTTTAATTCTTTAGTTTTGTAGGAACCTGGAAAATCAGTTCATCTGTCAGTTGTTTCTACCTTGATAAATAAAATGTAAGGAGCCTACCCTGAGCTGTAGAGAATGCTGTGTTACCTAAACTCAGAGAAAACACCGCTATTCTGATTTACTACCATTTTACACCAATCTTCTTTTCTCTTTGCAGTAGCATGATCAATAGCCTGAAGTGTACAAGAAAAGCCTTATTATACTAGGCTCTATTCTACCCATTTTAAACCCAGTGCAATGGTAATTTGATTATGCTGGGGCTGAGATCAATCTAATCTCTGCTGCAGAACACAGATCATCAATTTTGATTTCACTGACCAAGCATCTTCTCTACTGGGAAGCTTTATGAATGATGGACCACATCAATGAATCCTTACTCTGAGAATTGCTCCATATGTTGTAGCACAGGGATGATTCACCTCATTCATTCAAGGACTGCTTGAGTGAAGGGAAAGAATGGTAAGATGGTTGGTTGTAGATCAGAGTGATTTTGTATATTGTAATTTGTAGACTCACTGGGTGTGGTATTTCTGTGTACTGGGTATCCCAGTGAAACAGGATGTGGTCACCAATACCCAAATCTTTGGGGGAGACTGGCATCACTATACAGACTCTGGGGAATGGAGATTTTAGTGTCACCCTTATAAGCTGAGCTTCTTAGGGAAGATTTCTAAAGAAAGCAGCTTTGCAGAAAAAGCCCTGTGAGCCCTGGTCATCAGCAAACTGTGCAGGAACCAGCAGGGTGACTTTGTAGCACATCCTGGTCTACATCCTGGTCTGCATCAGGGTAGAGCCAACATCTCCAGAGCAGTGATCCTGCCCTGCTGTATTAATTTCAGTGACGGACCATCAAGCTGGAACACCAAGTACAACAGAACAGCTGAGGGAAGGGGTTTGTTTAGCCTTAGGAAGAGATGGCTGAGGGGGATCCTTTTGCTGCCTGCAACAATCTATTAGGAGCCTGTAGAAAGGACAGAGCCAGAGGTGCAGACTGGGAGGAGGAGAGGCAGCAGTTACTTGCTATAATACAGGAAATTCCTACCTGATAAAAGGGAAATTTAAAATGAGGGTAGTCAAATATAGGAGCAGGTTGCTCAGAGAGGCTGTGGGAACCCCATCCTTGGAAGTAACCACACCTTATATGGGGCCCTAGGGACCCTTCTGTGCTGAACTTGGTAGGAACAAGAGATGAGAATGGGTGTCCCCCCAGGGTCCCTCCCCCCCAGCCTATACAATTCTGTGATTCTCACATAAATTGTTGTGTTTTGTCGCGGGGATAATGTGTTCTTTTTGCATCACAAAAATTAATCATAGCTGAGGGCCTTTCACAAAACTGTGTAACACTGTCTCCCATGCTGACTTGTGCTATACTTTCTATCCTTTCAGCTATTTACATGTCTTAGTCCACACCTGCACCAGGTAACCGAGCAGTCGCTCTGACTCCGAGCCCAGCTGCTGTACTCAGCAGCCACACTCCAGACCTCAGCCTCCAGAACTGGCTGATGACACTTATCCTTCCCTTTGTCAACTTTTGGCCTGGCTCCTGGGCCATGTCTGGGAGTTCTTTAAGTACAAGTTGGCCTCTGCCAAAACTGTGCAATAGTCAAGATAACAATAGCAGAAATTACCAATTCCATCACGTGTGTCATAAACTGTATCAATTTTTAGAAAACTTGACTTCTCTAGGTTGGTGTGCAAGGAAGGATGAGGTCTTCATTTTACTGCTTGAAAGAGAGAGACATCTACTGTAAATGATGCTCAGGGAAAAAAAAGCTCACCCACCACACAAAACTGACATGGGCATCTCTGGTAATTGGCTGCCTCTGTGTGTTTTGGGTTTTTGTTTCAAGAAAACAGATGCACATTGGTAAGGAAGTCTCTGTAAATATTGTCCTTTCAGATTTTTTTCTTTACTTGCTTTCCCTTTTATTCTACCTATAGAACACTGCTTGGATCAGGAACACAGTATTGTTAACATCCAAGTTATGTGATTAGTCAGGTTGCTCAAAATACACCGAAAGTGACCTACAGAGACTCACTGTAGACTAAATCACATATACATAAGGTTATTTCAATGTTTCTCATATACACAGCTGACACTGTATTGCACAAAAGTGAACTCTAGAGGAAAAAAATGGAGAATTGTTACTCTGGCACCACTGTGTTTTCACATTGCTGCTAAACTGACAGAGAGATGGTAAAGAAGGAAATACAGCAAAGCTCATCATGTTTTGGGAGACATTATTAAATTAGCTTCAACTTGAGCAATAATTAATTAATGCAATGAGGAAGATATAGGGTGGAGATCTCAAAACAACTCAGCATCAGCCTGACTTTGTTCCAATTGAAGCCAAATTGACTTGCTCCCAGTGACGTCAATGGGAGCAGAGCTAGATCAGTACTGAGTATTTCTGACAACCCAGTCTCTAATATGTGCTGACCCAAATTGTCAGCACATCAGGAATCATTTGTGGTTTCAGGTATCCAGCATAAGGCTCCGTAATAAAGTCCATCTTCTGGGACAGGTGTTCAACCTGGAGATTACCAGGTTCAGCATAAGGCTCGTAGCCAAAAGTCACAAATCAAATTTGAGCAGTTAAACCTTAGCAAAGTATTTGCTATGGTATTGCCCAGTGTCTGAGACAAACTGAAGTTATTTTTGTGTTCAGTTCAAGGAACTGAAGTGGTTTGATTTTCAATGGCCTTCAACAATGTATTTTGTTTCAATTCTTTCATTTCTTTCATGGAATATTACAATTTCTGCAGAAATTGCTTTCTCTTTTGAAGTGATTTTTCCTAGAAAAACTCCCAAGCAACTTTATCAATTAGACGTGCTCAATCACGCCAAGGAATATCAACACGTATTGCAAGTGCCCTTGAAGTCCATATGGAGGGTAAGGTTTTTTTAAAGCGAGGAAATGTTTTGCCCCTTTCACTGCAGTGCCACTCAACATATACCAGACAGTTGCCAACTTCAGGGGCTGATTTCATTCCTTCCCTGCATGTTATCCAGTCATAGCAGGTCTCATCTTCCCAGTTTTTGCAGATTCACTATTTCAGTTTTCAGATGGACTTCGCATTCATTTTCAGTCAGTGTAAATGGGCTAATCCAACCCTGGCCTCTTACATGTAAAATATCTTAGTTTTGTTCTCATTTGGAACCTGTGCTCTAGTAGAGTGACCCACTGCTTGTCCTGGCAGTCACAAGAATATATAGACAATTGAAGCAAGGTGCACAGCACAGTACTTCATGGAGGCTTTGAAAAAAGCTGTACACACCAGCACTTACATCCCTTGACAAGGCACGGAAAAATCTCTGCTATAGCCCATCTTCAGACTCTTGTTCTAAAGAAAGATCCATGCAAATCTCAAACCCTCTAGCCATAACAATGAAATAATAATTACCTTAAGTAGCTGATGTCCACACAATGTTGTCCTCTCATGTGAGATACAAGTGTCAAATGAGGAATTGCATTTACAGTGGGGGAGATTCCATTGTCCTTGATTGCCAATCTAGCAATCAAACATGGAAGAATTTGTCCCATCTAATGAATTTGTTAACCTTACTGTTAGTGTGTTTCAACTTTGTTCTTACTTGGATAAGAAAACAGGTTACTGATATGATCTTTCCTAACCCCGTGACTCTTCTAAATGCGAGTCAAACTATGTGTATTATAGGTGCAAGAGTGATAAGATTCTCTCTGGATATTTTTGTAGCTCTTTTAGTGTCCACAAAAAGGTTTTTGATCTTTCCAAGAGCAGCTTTATCTACAAAGCATGTAGCAGCTCAAACAGCAGAGGGTGCTTTGTAAGCAAATACAAAACACTTGATCTAAAATTATTGCTGTAGATAGATCCTGCAGCTGTGTGGATGCTTTACTACCAGTTCTATTCATGAAGTGGCAGATTCAATGGCTCACTGCTTATTAGAATTGTTTCAGACACTCTAATAAATCTCCTGTGAAAATCACTCCCAAAATTCCACATGCAAGGGACAAAATTCTACATATGCAGGATAGCGCCACGTTTTTAAATAAGGTGAACAATATGCTATGAAATAATGCATTATTCATAGATGCATACTGTTTTAAGACCTTAATAAAGAATTTGATTAATAGTCTAGGCACATGCTCTGCATATTTATACCCTGGTATGCATACAAATGTAATGTATAGCACTGGATACTTGTAATATCCTCTTGTCTTTTATGCTTTTTAAGCACTCATGATGCAGAGCAGTTAAGTTAAATTGCAAAACAAAGCCAAGCACAGCAAATTGTTATCAATCTGCAAAGTGGGTGGTTGGTCATCCTTTAAAGGGAGCTCTATTTCACAGAATCATAGACTCCATATCCTGAGTTTGAAGGGACCCTCAAGGGTCATTGAAATGAAACTCCTGGCCCCTGCACAGGATGGCCTCAAGAATCATATAGTGTGCCTGAGAGTGTTGGGATTTGGGATCTGCCAAAAAAAATGAACATGACTTTCACCTCCTTAACATTGCACAGTCTGTCTCCATGGCATTTCACTTCCAATAAGGGAAAGGGAAGTTTGGTGCTGAGGAATGAAAAGAATGACAAAGCTTTAAGGCATGGAGGCCAACAGGTGGGAAAAGAAAGATAGTGAGGGAATCATTATATCTTTAATAATTGGATCTCATCCAAAGAACTTTGGAAGAAAATGTGGAAGAAGCTTGTATTTGGTTGCACCCATTTCACCTTGTTATAGTGACTGAGTGAGGGATGGTAAGTTGAGTAGAGAGTTAGAATTAAAAGAAAAACAGAAGACATCAAAGACATGAAGAAGCCTGTTTCAGAGGTATTACTACAGAACAGAATCACACAAGTAGAAAAGATTGGAATAGGAGAGGAACAAAGGTATGGTGGCAGAATTACTATTTGGCAGAGCCCTTAGAGGACATCAACAATCAGATTCACACAGGATACCACTGGGGGAAAAGCAGTTATTGAGTTAGAAGTGCTCCACATAGTGCAGAGAATTCCCAAGATATGAGTTTTCTCACATCCAAACTTCTAAAGCTAAAGACTTCACTCATAATTTTACATTTTGATTTCTTTCATACTTTGCCTTGCAAGACCCTTTCTTAAAAGATCCTTTCCTCCTTCTTCAATTTCTGCAACTGAATTTTCATTGAGATGCAGCTTCTGTCCACACATGCCATGACTACATCAAGACTCAGTTCTAGGACAGGTTCAGGGCTAGAATGGACCATGTAGATCATCATTTGTTTGACTTCTGTCAGCAGTACATTCTCAGCATTACAGGCCTGAATTTTCAACTGTATCTTATTTTTTCAGAAGTGATAATAAAGGCCTTTAACCCCCTAGCTTCAGTTATTCCATTGGCAGCTTTTCTTCATGAATAAAACTTTGCTATGCTATTGTAGTCTGAACTTGCCATTTTTTTCTCAGTCATCTATTGCCAGAAAACTCTTCCAATTAGGTTCTTATAAGACACAATAAAGCAACTCTTTAATATATAACTTTAAATGAGGGAGATAAGAGATGTAACTCTTCCATTGTAGACATCTTTTATATACATTTAAAAAAGTTTATATCTCTTTTTTATTCTTTCTGGTTAAGCATAAGTTTTGAGAATCTGATGAATCCCTGGCTCAAGTATTGTACCAATACCATTTCCTTGCTATTTTTATTTCCTGGTAATAAGGTATCTTCTGCATTGGACTCCAGAGGACATGAGTGATGGGAAAGGAGGAGCAGTAGAAAGTAGTTCTGTTATAAACAGAAATAGAAGTCAATACATAGATTTATCCTGTCAGTAGACAGGGCTACAAGGTGATACACAGTACAGCCACATTAGAGATGGGAAAGTTTCAAATTGAGAGAGCAAGTCTGGACTAAAATGAGAAGGAGGATCGAGCTTTGAGCCTATATTGTGTGGTGATGGTGCAAGGACATCATCATAGAAAGAGACTATGAGTAAAAAGGAGACATTATGGCAGGGGGGTCAAAACTGTATGATCCCTAAGATCCCTCCCAACCAGGCCATTCTGTGATTGTATGATCCTATTATTATAGTAAAAGGCGATCACAGCTCTCAAAAATACTGAGATTGAGGAGGAGGAGGAAAAACATGGAAAAGAAGAGTTAGGGAGGTGAGTGATGACACCAGTGGTAATGGGAGGGGGGAAGCAGTGGGAGACAAAGACAGAGGAAGAATCTTGTTATGGCAGGAGTCACCAGATGGCATTGTTACACGTAGCCTTAATGGTTATTTTCCTTGGCATGTAAGCAAGTTTTTGTTCCAGGAAAAATACCTACTGTTTTTAACTCTTATAAATGTCTACAGAGAAGTCATAACAAGCAACTGAGCGAAAGACAATGTTAGAGATGAAAACTCGAAAGGATCTAGACAAGAAGGTTTGATTTTAAAGTAAAAAAAAAAAATTAACATTACTAGCTCATCACATTGACTTTGTTGATCCATGACTGATGTGTAGACAAAAGAACTGAGCAAGAACTACAAGCAAATCCAACTTTTTTTTTTTTTTTTTAAGCAGTGAGATAATCTGTAAGGCCCTGACAGCTCCTATCCTTCAGTAGAAAAGCAATCTGATGATATCAGGAAGGACGTAAGGTCTGAAGACAAGAATGAAGTAAATGGAGGAAAGGACTATGAAGTGGAAAAATAGAAACATTGGAAAAGAACAGGGAAAACATTAGATACAATCAATGGGTAGTGAAGCATATCTGCGAGTCAAGGCAGTCGACAGTGCATCAAATACAAAACAATGAAAATGGCTCAAAATACCACGTAGCAGTGATATGTAGCTAAAATGGTGTAGGTACAACATTAGACTGGATTTTTTTCAGTCTATTCTAAAAATGCTAGCATATTTAAGTTACACAAACAGCACTAGAAATGAGGACTTATAGAGTAAATCATTGCTGGGGTTGGGAAAGACTTTGGAGTAGAGGGTTGGATATCTGCAACACACACTACTTGGATTGCTGCTGAAAGGCAACAACTGGTTTCTATAACACAGCACAAAACTATTACATTTATTACCACTTCTGTCTACTGTTCCAGACTAATTCAAGGCTTCTTCCTTTCCCAGTTCTTGGGCATCAGTCCAGTGTTAGGTTTGACTTCTCTAAATAAAAAACCCCAAACAAACAAATGGCTTTTAAACTACTGCCCTCTTTCCAGAGAGCAAAATCCCTAATGAAGTCCAAGAGATGGTCTCTGAAGCACACTGCTTACTATTCAAAAGGAAGCTGGGGAGAGAAGATGTAAACAAGTGCCCAAGTACCACTCTTCTCTGGGTAGAACATGTGCTGCGTATCCATTCCTCTTTCCCAAGGCCTGACCTTTGTAACTCAAATGGCAAAACAAAAGCCTAAGAGCTCTTCATAGTCTTGAGTACTCATGGCAGCTTGTCTGTCACAGCTTAAAAGTTTCTCTTGCAGAAAGGACACGTCAAGCCCCTTTACACTCTTCTTCAATAAAATAAATTCCACTTAATCACATATGGTAGTAAAAATCCATGTGGGTGAAATTCTGGACCCCCTGGAATCAGACCTCCGACCTCTTTTTTCCTCAGTGAGCAGCCTCGGTTCTGAGCTTGAGTTGCAGCACAGAATTGTCCCAGGTGGAAAAAAAGCAAACAAAGTGGGAACCAAAAGGGTGATTCCTAGCAAGGCAAAGTCAGCTAAGCTCTGCAGCTAGCTGGGTGGCAGCTTTCTGGGGTGGTGTCCTGAAGCAGACTGTGTAGTATGTGTACAGCTAGTTCCAGGAGAGAGGCTGTGGACACAGCCTTGAATTCCCTCAGCAGCACTTGGTCTCCCACCATAGCTTCACTGATAGGGGCCTTTCAGCCCATTTAGGCTCAAATCACTCTTACCCTAAAGATTTCAACCTAAAGACACTGCATAACAGTGGAAAAATAAAAATAAATAAATCAAGTAGCTGGTAGTTAAAAACAGGATTGAAAAACAAGGAAGAAGAGGTACATTTTAGAGAGTTTGGGTTATTGGAGATAATGAGCCTTTGAAAGATGAAAACAAACTTGATAAGGAGAGAAGGACAATACAGATTCCCCATGACTGCTCTTAGGTGACACCTTTGCTGTGGTTCCATGCAGTTCTGCCTCTCAACTTCTCCTGTTAAAAGGAGAACTCTTCTGTGTTCAGCTAGATCTTACAACCACCTCCACACCTGTTTCCTGTCCTCAGTCCTCTTCTTCTTGCAGTCATTGCATAAAGAACTTTTTAGGAACATACTCAACCACTACAAAATCCCAGACTCAACCCAGACTAACCTTATCTGCTTTCAGAGCCAGCTATTCAGCTGTGCCTAGACCTCTTTCCCACTTTACCCCAGGAGCCCTTCCAGAGCTACCTGCTCTTTGAAGGGCCATGTTTTTAAATAGCATTAGCTATTTTCAGCTAATCAGGGCCTGCTCTACTTAAAAGCATATTACACCTGCTGGTATTTAAAGTAAATTTAAAAAAGGAAACAAAGCACTAATACATGCCTCTGCCCATCTGTTCTCACATCCACATGGACTCATGGACCATTTAGTACCTCTAACAAAATAAGTAAGAAGTTATCTGGTTAACACAGAAGACTAAAATGAACTATATTGTGCTTGGAGGATCTCTTTAAATGGAAAACATTTTTAACACTGTAATAAACTGGCCCTTCAGTGAAATTTTTGAGCAGCACTTTATATTTTTATACTAGTACTTTTCTAGGTCTGGATTCCATGTCTTCACATTTTTGCTCTGTTTGGCTTAGCTGATCCTGGTTACATAATTGTTCTCTTTAGTCAGTAAACTTAAAGGCCAGTATAACATAACATCAAAATCAGGATTATATGACATGAAGGGGCAACATAACCAACTAATGTGCTTTGTATCTGACTAGTTCCTCCCCACAGTCTATCTGACTTGCATCTCACAAGTCAGAAGAGCAGCATCTGTGCCATCACTCTGATTTGATGCTTTGATATGTCCTTAGTTCCCAAGAAAGGAAAATTTTTCAGTTTACTGGAAACTGGGGAAACATGGTATGTAAAAAAATACAAGGGGAAAAACAAGGAACAATGGTTGCTAGGAAATTCAGTGGAGTCAACAGGCATGATCATGTTCTTTCAGCCCTCAAAAATGTGTTTGAATCAAATACTGGATGACTTCCAAACTGAAGTAATAGTAGCAAGGTAGTACAGGTATACACCTTCTACACATTGTAGAAGTCACTTCCATTGTGTATGGTCCAGGATGTTCAAGGACAAAAAAGATTTTGTTTCCAAAAATAAAAATGCCAACTGTATATTTTTAAAGAAGTATAACAGTGAAAACTCCCAAGAAGGTCCCAGGGAGCACAAGAAACTCTCAAAAACTCTAGGCAAATGACACAATTTCAAAAATTGGCAAACCAGAATCCTCTGTATGCATTTTTGAATCTTGACCCGAAAGGAAAAGTTTTAGTTTATGGGTAATTTTTGGTGTTTAAAAAGGATCAATCCCATATCACTTGCATTTTCACAGATGAAAATATATGTTGATTTACCAAAAGGAGGTACCCATTGTTTTAAATAGCATGTTGCTACTCAAGTGATGCTATTCACTTCTAGTAATCTGCAAAATTTGTCTCAGTTCTCTTTAATTTTGGCACATCTTTCAGTCTTCTTAGTGTGGACTGGAATTTGTCTATGTTTTCAAAGCTTTTCAGTATTAAGAAATGAAGCAGATTAGAGAGGCTACATGTATGAAATTACAGTTCTGGATATATTAGTAACAACTCATTCATTTGCCACTGAAATTTTAGAGATGGCCATGAGCAAACATGAACATAGGAAGGTGAAACTTCAAAGAAGACAGAAAGCAGTTCTTGAGCAGACAGAATTCAAACACCATCATTGCTACTCACTTTTTTTAGTAAAAATACCATAACCATTTTCCCCCATGTGCTACGCTGCACTGTTCATCTTGCAGCATAGATACAACAGTCACATTATGCTCTCCAAATCAGTGCTGTAAATCTAGTTTAACATCACACTTGCTATCTTTCATGAACTGAAGAGTTTGCCTGTGACTTTGTTCACAGAAGGTCACATTCCAAACCCACTCAATTTTGCATGTATTAAGGACAAACTCCTAGCAAATGATATCCTGTTTTAACCTCTTACATGAATGGACAGAATAATGGTTCTTCCACAAAGGGGACAGACTTTTGGTTGAGTATGACTTTCAAGGGCTTGACTTAAAGCTGAGACCAACTATCTGATGGTAGGTCTATTTTGTTATTTGTTTTGGTGTGCAACCTAATATTTGCTTAGGCTAATGGTTTGAAACTCTATAATGCATTGTCTGTCTGTGAAATTTTTAATGAGTCAGCCTCAGATCATAGCTCTTGTTTTTGTTCTCACTTATCAGGAGAGACATGGAGTCCATGGAGGAAGATGATGACAATAAGCTCTCTAGAACATACCAAGTTGAGTGATTCAGCAGAGTGTCTTCACACACTAATTAAAAGGCAGGCAGACACACATTTTCAATAATGTGAAGGAAAGTGTTTTCTAATTGCTGGGTTTTTTCCAACTGAAATACACTTGTTTAACCTATAATGCAATCCATCCCTTCCTACCATTATGTATCATCAGTGAATCTGAAGGTTTATTCAAACTCTGATACTCCCCCGAACACTTCATACAAGGAAGATTTAAAGTGTTGTGTTCACATTTTACAAAATTGTGTCAAGCAGTCTGTTCAGGCACTCTTAAGATCTTTACTGAAAATTCAGAAAGAATGGACAAGTCCATTTGAAGTCAGGACTAAGAACATTTAATGATTATAGATGAAAATCATGCTCTCATCAGGTCCTGTGTGGAGTAGATGCATCTATTTGCACCTCTCTCTGTAGGCGGAGCGGTTTCTTCTCACATACCCTTGCAATGATACATTTACATACAGAGCCTACTCACAGTCCATATCAACTCTGAAGCATTTGGCACCATGTTGCATTCTATTTAGTGTTAACACTTATGTTAAGAAAGGATATACTAGGAATACAGAACAGCAGTGCAAAAGCACAGCTTTCTTTCACTTTCTCTCCCTTTCTAGCTTGCTCTCACCATGTTATTCTCCGCAACACAACACTAATTCATATTAAACTCTAACTTTTCTTTCTAAAGAGCTTAATTTTTGTTTTGTTTTGTTTTGTTTTTTTAGCTCCCTTGCTATTGTTTTGATGATTCCAAATGATCAAGTTGCTGTTTAGTCCTTGGATATGTCATTACTGTATGAAGAGGATTTTTTTTTCCACCAGTATTTGTACAGATGAATACATTTAGGTTTTGGCTCAATCTAATGTTCCAGAGGCACACTTTTCATGACCTTTGCTGAAGCAATTATGTTGGCTAAATTAACTGAAGTACCCTTCTACTGCTGCTGATTCAGAGGATCTTGAATTTTGAACCACTTTTCAGCAAAGACCTAGGAGACAGTTGCTAGATTGAGATTAGGACCTGAAATTAAAACAAAAAATAGTAATCAGCACAAAGAAGAGTATATAATTTTAGGAATTTTTTTACCTTACAAGTATAACATATACTTTCTTTTTAAACAAAAGGACTCTTTTAGCTGTAACTTAAAACATGTAGAATAACCATATATAGTCAAAAAAGGAAAAGGATGAGGAATTACCCCAGGAGGAGGAGAATTCAATATTGCCATTTTAACCAGTTTTGAACCTGCATTGATAGCACTTAGGCTTCAACAACAGCATAACAGAGACTCCTTTTTTTTTTAATACTTAATGTTAAAGATTATTTTCCTGATGAAATCATGATGGAGCTTAAAGTCTTAAAAAACACTATTCTCAGTCTTAAATATTTTTTCCATGTTCAGTGTTGACTGAATGAAGCCTGAGGTTGTAGAGAGCTTGTACAGAAGAAAGTTTTGCTGCAGCTTGTTTTTTTCCTAACTAATGAAGGGGGGGCAAAAGAGCTCATTTGTATGATGGCTCCATTTAGTGATGTTCAGGCTCAGGCTTTTATTGAAATAGCTCCAGGCTGTGGAGCTGTAACAGGTAGAATGGGTGAACAAACCTCTGCTAGAGTTCTGGTGCCTATTGAGTTTACAGACAGCAATAACTATTAAAGATCATCCTGGCAGGTCACACAAACAGCCTCAGGCCATATCTGCAGTGGGGTTTATTCTTTTCTCAGTCACTGGGAACGTCCCATGGGGCTGACACTGTCCTCAGGCTCCACAGTCAGCGCTGGGGTGTGAGCAGGGGTGGCTCACACCGGCTGCAGGCAGAAAGGGCAAATCACTGCTTGTGTGTGATGGGTCTCTGGGTCCCTGTGCCCACAGAGAGGCAAATGACAATCCCCCTGTCCAAACAGGGACAGGCACCCAAATGGGATCACTCTTCCTGTTGACACAAATCGGCCTCTTGAGTCCCAATCTTCTTCACAATTCCTCTGCACGCCTTTGAAGTGCTGAGAGCGTCTAATGCTGAAAGCAGGCTTGGTCCTGCTCCCAGTGAAAGCATTAGTAATGTTGCCACTAACACTGATAGGTGCAGGACCGGGCCTGTAGCTTACAGGTATCATGTTTCCTGAAATATTAGCTAGACCATGAGTTGCAGAGTGCCACATGGTGTCCCTGCCAATCCCTGTCCCTTCAGGAGCTGTTTATGTGGAAAAGAAATCACCTTGGCACTCCTGATCTGCTGTAGCTTACCAAATGTTAAGGGACTTCACAGACTTTAACTGACTAAAGTCCATAAATAATTGTAATTTCCTACAATTGGAGTTGAAAAGGTAGTTTGGGAAGGATTTTACTTTTGTTTTGAAATTACACTTGCTTTCTTCCTGGCTTCTTTAAGAAGTTCACAGCACAAAAGCTGAAGTTTTCATCTTATTTTTAGATCATGATATTTGACAGCTCTTGGCCTTCTTTTATGTGCAGGGAAGACTCTCCTGACTGGCTAACAGAATGAGCATTAGCTCCCACAATTTAACAGCTCAAACCTCAGCATACCCACTTCCTTCCTTCCTCCAAACTACTGAAATAAAGTAGATGTGAACAAGGGCACCAAATGGTGAAGAAGTAAGAAATCTGACTGCTCCCCTTTTCATTCCCAAAGGCATTTGAAAGAATGCCTCCCTTAACAGCCTTTTCTTCTACCCCATGTGAGCAACCTGGGTGGAGCAAACATGTCTGTGCAGTGATAAACCAAAGAGAGCCATGTATCATTTCATCCCGAGGGAAGGAGCATCTGGTGCATCACAGATTTGTCAGGAATTAGGTTGGGAGTCACTGTACTATGTTTTTTTAATCTTGTTTGACTTAAAACTCTGTTTTGTAATCAGTGTAATAGAAAGGCACCACTGAGACACAGGGATTAGCTGTAGAGAAGAAAAACAGTAGTACTCACAGGGCTTTGATGTGTTTCTATTTGAATTAGAAAGTGGCACTTTAACAGCTCAGATAGCTGCATACAAAATCTCAGCTTAGCAATCATAGTGTCCAGCACATGAACTTCTTGCAAAGCACTGTCAGAGTTGGACAGAAAAAAACTCTGAACAATTTAGAAGTGCAATAAAGGATTCAGTATGCAAAAAATCACAAGAAAGACATATCATGACTGGCTACAGCTATCATTGATGCCAAGCATGTGAGTGGAAAGGAGCATTTAGTAATGAAAATGAAATGCTTAATAGAAGATATTTAATGAAAGAATGCCTATTCTTTAATTAGAGAGAGTAGAAGGGGATCAAGGCAAATACTACATATTATTTTAGACTTTGGTTTTATGTGATTTTTTTTGAATCCTGGCTTTTGAACACAGGCAGAGGGATCATGGAGACCTTCCTGTTTAAAACATGAACTGGGATTTATCACCCTAGAGGAACTGCCACTGTAGAAATGCCTGTTTCAACACTGTTAAAAGCTGAACATATTTGGCAGCAGAGTAAAGCATTAGGAATTCTTTAAAACCCATCTTTTGATCCAAACTTGTATTATAAATACAAGCAACAGCTGCAAAGGATTCTCATTTTCCACCATGAACTTGGTAGGCAGAGACTTTTCTTGTTGTAGTTGCATTTAAAACTTGCTGAGCTGATTTCATGAAGCTTATACATATTTGTAAGACTGAATAAAATATATGCTAATTATCATTATTATTTTAGTGTATCTGCTCCTACACATATTACATGAGCAAATCCTTCTTTAGTAATAAAAATTTTGCAAGAATTTAAGCTGCAGAATCAGAGCTGAGTCTACACTGAATGGCTCCTTTCTGCTGACAGTCAACTTACACACCATCAGAATTCCATGGAAAACAAAATCTTTAATTTGGACGTTTTCAAATTAAGTTTTAAGGAGTGAACTTGGCCTGTGACTTGGCTCTTCATGCCACATAAGCTCTGAGAAAGCAGATGGTCTGCAAAAAAAGGCTCATGGAAAGGTGGTTTAGGCTGCACCAGAGAGAAAGATCCAGAAGTTTGACTTAAGTGGAAAACACAAGACAGTACTTACTGAGGTATGAGCCAGTGACAAGTTCAGCTGTGGCCTGTTCTGTTTCTATCCATGCTCAGCCACATCCCTTTCTCCAAGTGCTAAGCAACTCAATACCTAGCTCAGGACTCAGCCTACAGTGATATTATGACTTGAGCAAACCCTTTTCTATCTCCCAAGGGATTTATGTTTCCTTCTACCAGAGGCAGAGACTACATTTTGTCCTCAGTAGCTTGTTCTTCAACTAAACAAGCAGAGTCCCTTTGCTAAGAGAAGGAACTGAAATCCCCACCTTTGATTACTAGTGAAGGACACCCAACACCCACCTGCAGACTGCCACACTATGGGCACGTGGCAGAATCCTCTCTCCTCCTCACTGACACTCCAGTGGGCCTGCAGCCATTGAAGAAAATGGATTAAAGTTACTTTCCAGTGTGAAGATATGACCTTAGTTCTTATTACAAAAACATGAGATTGTTCTTTGAGTGAGGAGTACAACTCAGGCTGCCTCCATCTTCTAAGGAACCCAGACCATCGACCATATGCATGGCAAAGTTCACTCCACTGAACATGAGTAGATCATTGTTTTTTCTCACCTAATCTGACTTCCACCTTTTCTTATTCAGGATCCAGCAAAAATCAAGTTACTTAATGGTCTACTGAAACCTCTAGGAATTGACCATTTCAGACATTAAACTTGCTCTTTTATCTTCCACGAGCCAACAGTTTTTCTTATAATTCAAATCTTTTTAATGATTGCCTCATAAAGCACGAGGGTTTGGGTAGAACGCCTGCAGGAGCTCTCCTGGCAAGGCTGAGTGCTTCCCATGCCCCCTGATGAAGATAGTCAGGTTCAATAATATGCTGAAACTGGAAAGGAAATGTGATTTCTGCTAAGAAAGTTTTACCCTACTCCTGGCAGCAGTTGGAGGTAAAATAGACTGGGATTTTTTTCTGCAGAAATTCAAAGACTGCAAATACAGGGACAATGCTAGGTGCCAGAAGAGGATTGATGGAAACTGCGAATCTAGAAACATAAAAGAACTTTTATTTTCTTCTTTTAAGAGACTCAGGGAACAAAGTAATTAGCAAATATTTGGTATATTAAAGACAAAAAAAAAAAGATGTCTTATTTTCCATTTGATCTGTCCCAAAAGCCTTCCCCTTCTTAAAACTGCTGATATATGCACACCTTAATTTAATACTGAATTCTGTAATTTTACTTTGGACTCAATAAAGCAAATTTTAACCTGTTACATCACTAGTTTGTAGCACATGTACCTTGCTAGCCATATCTACAGCAACGTTAAGGTAGCTGGAGTGGATGACTTGTTCATTAGTAGAAAAGTATTATATATACATATACACATAAAAGCTGATTCAGGTCCAGTCTAAGCATGTGAAAACCTACATGGATCAAATGGGTCTCTCAAATGTAAATCTTGATAAACAAGTTCCATGGAACATAAAAATATTTTTATCAGGAGCAAAGGCTGGATATGGGACATCACCTGTTCTGGTTACTATCCATAAACAGAGCTGAGGCATATGCTAAAAAAGACTGGTAGATCCCGTCAGAGAAACTAGTACAATTTTCCCAACAATGCTGTTGACAGACTGCCACTCAAGAGCACTGTATGTAGATGCACAGAGAAGGAAACACAAGAAATATCCTATAATCTACGTAAATGTGAGGTTCCACACCACCTCTCCTTTGACCTTTCTGATTCTCAGATGGTGATCAGAGAGGTCACTCTTCACACTTCCAAGGTAAATTCCATGAGGTTATGTCAGTTTCCCCCTGATGGGGATTTGGCTCACTGAATATGAGACTAATGGCTTCAGAAAAAACTTCAGCCTTGGCAGCGATAGTGAATTCTGTTTCGTGTTAGTTATGTATACCTCACACACTTAGCTCTAACTTACTGTAAATAGAATGAAGAGTGCTTTGTTGCTGAATAATTTATTACACATTAAATATGGCCCAAGGCAATAGAGTTTTCAGGTTCCACAAAGGCCTTATATATTTCCTGCTCTTGTAATTATGCAAAGGAAATACTGACAGTCTGAATTATGAAATATAGATTATCCATTCAGCAACAGTTCAAAGATGTAGTGTATGTATTGTATGTGATGGTACTGAGCAAAGACAGGGGATTTCAAGCATCGTGTGTACTCTGATGGTAGGTACAGTATCTGTTTAAGCATCTCCCTGCTGTGTAGCAAAGTTCTAGAACATGAAGAGACTCTCAGTTACCCAACAAATTTGCATGACTGGCACTGCTGACTCATATACCCCATAAAGCCACATTTTCTTCTCTTTTTTTTTGTTTTCTAGTTTCACTTTATCCTTCTTTTCATGCCTAATGAGACATAAAAATACCTTCTCTGAACATCTTTCATCCAAGCAGCTTAGAGAACACCACATTAAGGCTCACAACACCTCTGTGAGGAAGGCAAGAGGTACTCAAAGACTTTTTTCATGTACTAGAAGGTGTATGAATCTCCAAAGCAGAGTGTAGTAATTTCTGAGAAGCAATGTACCTCCAGATTTTCTGAAACAGTGCAACATGTTGATCTGGAAAGGTGCTGCACAACAGGTCAAGAAAAATGCTCAATATTTATGAAAAATACTCAATATAATTAGATGTGTAAATTTATTGAAGTTACATGTTCTTAAAATGACAGGTGATTAAAAGTTTCACTTCTATACCTTGAAGAACCAAATATTTTAGGAAATTAGGATCAATGGATTCTTCAGTCCCCATGATATCTGAAGAAAATACCAGACAACAAGGATGGGTTTTCAGCTACAGACAAATTTTAAGAATACTTTGCAATTTTGCAATGACTTTCATCAGAGTTCAAAATGCATTATGAAAGTTATAATGAAGTATATTAGATATTATGAAGTACATTAGCTCTGTGTTACAAGGGAGGATGTTATGCAAAAACAGATTACGTGATTTCCAAAGGTTGACAAAAAAAAAAAAAAACAACACAAAAAAAAACCAACAACAAAAAAAAAACACCACCCAAAAAAAGCCTGGTACAAACAGAAACATCTTGCTGGCTTCCTGGCCCCCACTTCTAACACTGGGTTATACTTTCTTTCATATACATTTTAGAGAAAATTATGCACTCCCTTTTGAATCTAGGCAGATATGCATTAATCTTAATGCTGGATGCTCTGATCTAAGATATATTTTATTTTTTAAAAGAACATCAGGCATGGGACAAAGATTTTGAAAATTGTAATCATGTAGATTTAAACATATTTTCATTATTCAGGAGTGATCTTTCTGTGTATTTATGTTTCTGTGCTTTTGAAGTGTAAGACTTTCAGACAACCCACATCTTTGGTAGGAAGTTTGCTAACTTTTCCAGATCCTCCCAAAACATCCTGTGAAAAGGGAATTATGAAACTTTCCTATGATATGTTTGAGTGATATATCATACTATCTATGGAGATTGATGTTATTTTAGAGTATGGAAAAAGAAATGGTTTGACAATAAATGACATGCCGACGTTCTAATACAAAAGCTACCTGTGCTGAGTGACATTCACTATCTGAATGTCAGATCAAATACACTTTGTTCTATATATGGTGTATATATACCCTTAGTCATACAGCCATGGAACTTCACTCTTGCTATAACACCATATGAAAGGAAAACAGGCTGAGAAAGCAATTCCAGCTTTTATAATGAGGGTAGGTTGGATTTAGTTTTACTGAATCAGAAGTGCACTGTGGTCACTGGGAGGAGAGAGTGAGAACAGGCATTCTTGGAACCTGTGAAAAATAGCAAAACAAGTGTGGTTTGACTAAATGGATGATTTAGGGAAGGGGGCTTGATTTGCCCATAAAGGCTCTCTGCTCTTCCTTGTACTTAAGAATTATGATTATTTAATTATATTGATCATGTACAATTTTTCTTTTAAATTCTGCAGAATCACTGCCTCATTTAGTGGGTGGTACTCAGTAAACAAGGCAGCTGTTCAATATTCCTTTTTATCCACTTCATTCACTGTGTGTGGTCTCATGCCTTATTTACTTCACACAATCCCAAATCAGCCCTGGGTCTGGAATTATTCACCAAATAGTATGTGATTATGCAATTAAAGACTGTATCAAAACACACAAAAGGGTAGAATTAGGATTGCACACAGTTGAATTTAAGTTACTTGAATTCACTAAATTTTGTGCGCTTGATTTCTCCACTTTACTAATCTTCTCTGTACAGTTTTGTTTTTATTTTTGCTAACCTTCTGAGAAAATATCTGTGGTGGACCTTTGTAAACCTCAGTTACTAGAACTGCAGAAGTGTGGCTTAAGTTGTGAATGGTTTGCTGTGTGGAGTTAAAATGTCTTAATTCTCAGCATATCCCCATAAGAGTCTCATAAGATTTTCTCTGCTGGGTCATTGCTTGATGCAGCAGCATCATTCTTTCCTATGCCATTCTCCTAATGGAGCCTTCTGAGAAACAACCCCACCTTTGCTGAAGGAGTGAAAAAGGCTCATTGTAGGTCTTACCTAATATAACACTGTGCCTTACACAAGGAAACCCACATGGGTCTGGAGAGAGATGACACATCCTGCTCAACAACCCCTGGCCAGATGGGGCTACCTCAGGTATGATGGCATCCCTGAGCACAAGCTGTGGCCTGTGCTCGTGGCTTACCAGGGTCACTCTTTCTTCCTCACTCAGCAAACAAAGGGTATAAACTGGCCCTCTGTAATACTGGAGATAAAAGAGCTGTGCTGTCACCTACTTCATTTCCACTGTGGTTTTCACACATTTTCACCCTATTTCCATGTATGAGGGATTTTACTGTTAGCAAGGCTGTTTTTGCATGCTGCTTCTTTTCCCTCTTTATTTAATCCAAGTCTAATTATACCCAAGTATGTCTAATTATATCTCCTAATAGCAGGCTAAATAATTTCCAACCCTTCTTGGCTTTTACCCTGTTCAAGTATTTAAAACCAGGGCCAGAATCTCCTCTCATTTCTAGTGAGCTATGCCAGTGAGTAAAATTTAGCTTAGACCAATGGACCCACAGACTCACAGTAGGTGCAATGTGGTGTGACAAGAGGGGAGCAGCTCATACTCCAGTATAATCCTAGGATACAATCACTTTGGTAATTGAGGCCTAAATGGGTTCAATTTGGCAATTTTCCATAACCCAGATTTCTGAGGCTTTGTGGGGTCTGGGAGAGAGGATGTGGGAGGGAGCAGGAGGATTAACTTATCAAAGGGTAAACTGATTATTTCGAATTTCAAGTGCAGAGGCTTTGGTAAATAAATGAATGCACAGAGGGCTCCAAGCCCATATTTAGAAGCACTGGGTTGTGGGTGCTACAAAGGGCTAACTGTTAATTAATTATTGTCACATATGTTGTGTGGATTGTTAAACCACAATTATTTTACGTTAGGGTATAGCTGCAAATGTTACCCTCGTTCTTGCTTTACATGACCTGGTGCAAGACACAGATCAACATTCATCTAACTTCAGTAAAGTAGCCTGTATGTTGGCTGCTGCTCACATTTTTTTCCTCTTTATGTTGGCTGTCTTCCTAAACCTATTGCAAAATTCAGTGTCCTGCACTTACCACCATTGCCTCCTCTTCCTTCACTTCCACTTCAAGCCATGAATAAAGAAAGGCAGCTGGATTTTCTGCCACTTTACATATTTAACAACTATGTAAATTTACTCTAAAACCACCCACCCAAGGCCAGACCTCATCTGTGGCCTGGAACTGATCACATAGAAGGAATCCTAAGTAATCTCATTGCACTGTATACAAAATCAAATATGCCATAGCAAAAGGGAAAAGATAAAGTAACATAAAAAGTGCCTTTCTGTTTAATAGGAGCTGCAGTCCTCGTTTTGAAGTAAACACAGCAGAATACTTGAAGTTCTTATTTCTTACTATTGTGGGGAACAGTTATCACTTAAACTTATTAGAAAATTGCATCTTTAGAACATGATGTTGAAGAAAAATATCTATAAAAATAATTTTAGTCAACAGTCAAAGATTTCTACATCTATTATAGGAGCTCCTTCAGAGATTTCAAAAAGATTTGTCTTAAAGCGAGAATATAACAGATTTTTGAACAACACAGTATGAAAATATATGGAAAGTACAGCATTTCCACTTTTGTCTTTGACTGGGACTGAAATGCCTGAGAACATATAGGCAAATTAGTATATGTGTAAGTTTAAATTAATTTTCAAACAAAGCTTTTTAAGAACTGTAGACTTTATATCTTTCTTTTTTAAGTAATTTTGTTAGAGGGTTTTGTGAGAGGAATATTATCCCCAAGCCTGAGGGTTGGGTCCAGTTTGCCAAAGCAATACACCAGACACATCCCATTCCCTGATTGTCCCTTTCCAATCAGCCCTTTGTCAGGGTTTTAACAAACACCAGACTGTCACCTTTAGCTGAAAGTGACCCTGAATAGAAATGCAGGAAACAGGGCAAAATATCACAATATGTTTTTTCTGCTTCTCTTCTCTTTGCCTAGATCAATCTCTGGTGTCACGAGAAGAACTAGCATTCTTTTATATTAATTTGATTGATTGGCAAATTCATTTCTAGTCTCCAGATGAAGGTATGTGGATTGCACTGATCAGAAGGGTGGACACACAACTGCTCTGAACCACTAACACAGCCAAAACTCACTCTCAGCTGCCAACAAAGGATTGCTGTAAACAAGGGATGTGGAAGAACTAGGATCTGAATTACTTTTTCCTGAAATTAATAATTATTTCAGTCTTCAGAATAGAATAGAATAGAATAGAATAGAATAGAAATTTCTTCCATATATATATATATGTACACATTTGTGTTCCTCAATAACAGGAACTTGGAGTTGATTGTGCTTTCACTGAGAATTCCACAAATAGCTTCTTTTTTTTTTTTTTCCAGATTATTTATTCAAAACTCACTGTTTTCCAGAGGAATGAAGTTGCATATATCCCATTAGCAAACATTATTTGAGAAGGATTCTTTTTCACCCTTCTATCCCAAATTTCTGAAAACAGTTCACTTGGAAAATACAATAGCCCAATGTTTTGTGTTTGGCTGTCAAGCTTTTGTAGCAGTGAGGCTACAGGTTGACTTCTGAGAAGCTGCCAGAAGCTTCCCTCATGTCCGATAGAGCCAATGCCAGATGGCTCCAGGACAGACCAACTACTGAGCAAGGTCAAGCTCACCAGTGAGGGTGGTAGCACCTAATACTAGAGTTAGGAACAGGAAGAAAAACCAGCCAGACATCAGCCACAGTGATAACAAGGACTGAGAATATGCGAAAGCAACAACTCTGCAGACCCCAAGGTCAATTCAGAAAGAGGAGCAGGAGGTGCTCCAGGACTGGAGCAGAGATTCTCCTGGAGTCCATGGTGCAGCCCATGGTGAGGCAGCTGTGCCCCTGCAGCCCATGGGGGTCCATGTGGGACCAGACATCCACCTGCAGCTCCTGGAGGACCCCAAGCTGGAACAGGGAAAGGGCTTGAGGAGCCCTCCTCCTCCCAGAGAAGGAAGAAATGGCAGAGACAACATGTGATGAACTGTGTGCAGCTCTTGCTCTCTGTCCCATGGTGCCTTTTGAGGGGAGGAGGGAAATAAGATCAGGAGTAAAGCTGAAACTGCAGAAAAGGAAGGGGTAGGGGGAAGGTGTTTTATGGTTTGGTTTTATTTCTCATTATCCTACTCTGATTTCACTGGCAATAAATTAAACTAACTTCCCCAAGTGGAGCCTGTTTTGTCCATGAAGGTAACTGGTGAATGACTTCCCCTTGTCCTGACCTTATAGCTTGCATTTGTGCTTCTCTGTGCGTACTAGCTTTCATCCAGCATAATGGAGATCTTATCTAGGAATTCCAATGGAATCCCATGATTCCCATGCACTAGTTAACATGCATCTAAACATACAGTTTTCAAGTTTGGAGTGATTCTATGCTTGAAGGTTTGCTCATGCTTCTGCAGTAATTCCAAACTCTGCAAAGGCTAAAACAGATGCTTTATTCTTTGAGTGAAAGCTCTGCAGGTCTGCAGACTAAGTTAGAGACAGCTGATGAGCTCCTGATACAACCAGTAGGTTTATATATGGATCATGATAAATCTTCCAACAATATAATACCATGTTCCAAAACTTTGGGTTCTGCATTAACTTTGCACTATTTTATTTTCAAAAAGACTTCTTGTATTCATTCTGCTCATAATTTTTATGGTTGGCATGGTAACTGCCTAAAAATGTGCTAGAGGCATTACAGCTCCAAGCTTTTCTTGTAGCCTACGATGCTTAATCAAAAAGTTTGCAATACATCCCAGTACTGTAAGTGGTAAAGCTAAAAATATTGCTCTCTTCAGAGCATAAACAACTGCAACACGCCTTCAGAAAGAGTTTGCACTTAGAATGAAATGGAAAAACACCAACACCCCTTTATCCACTTCCGCACTTCAGCAGTGTGCAGCAGTCCTGAATGCCCGGTAATCTTGAATGTCTTGAAATTTTCCCTTGCAGCACTCTATTCTTTTAAGATCGAGGTAAGCATGAAGGTTGAAAGAGTTTGCTCTCTTTAATAGGTGACAAAGATCCTATTTAAAGCCCTGATAGTGGCAAAAGCATTCACACAGAGGGATTATTCACAAATGTGAATAGTAGCATTGAACTCAGTGGGATGACTTACATTAGTGATAAACTTCCATGTTCAGCTGGCTACAGAATTTATATATCATTCTTACCTGACTTAACTGAGTGGTATTGTAAATATTCAATATTTATTAGAAGACACAAATGCAAACTCAAAGAAGGAAGATGGGGACAGTTAAATCACCATAACATGATGCAGAAACATGTAATGCCAACTGCAAGCCTACCTGCACCCAGATATCCTGATGCCTTGGAGAGGCTACCTAGAACAGAGGCCAGACAGAGTTAGAAAAAGAATAAGGTATTTATTGAAAGGCCTTCAAAGGGCACACCTTGGGCAGTGCAGGAGCCTCACAGAGGCTACACCCAAGATGGATGATGGTCACGAGTTTTTCACACAGATATAAGTTTGGTCTATTTACATATCAGAGGTTAATTGTCCAATTGCAGCTTCAGGTAATGAAGTCATTTACTCCAAGTTTTCCCACTATTCACTGTTGTTTATATTTTTTGGGCCTGAGACAGTAAGGTGCCTTTAAGTTTCAGGTCTAGAGAGAAATGGTTTTGTCTGAATAAAATCAGAGAACAGTCGCTGGCAGGCTATGGAGTCTTAGAGTTATACACTAAAGCAGTACTGCTCTGAAAAATATAAAAGCTAAAACTTAAGGCATCAATCTTACAGCTAAATCTGCACCTGCCTGAAGGATGGAACTGGAACAAGAGCTATCATAACCAGCAGTGTCAATATGGAATATTCCTTGCTAGAGCGAGATTCTTCTATTAATAAGATGCACAAAGCAGTTCTAGACTTTGCCTCAACACACAGGGCAAACATCTACTTATAGAGGCAAATGATGGCCCCCAGATGGCTTGTTTATGCTGATGATGTGTGTGAGAATGTAGCCTATATGGAATACACTCATTTTTGATACAATTATATCCGGGTCTGTAAAAGCAGGGGTCCACCACAGCTCCTTTCTAGAATATTACAAATCAAGACAATTGATCCTGAACTGGCACTCAAGCACCCAGTGTGAGGCCAGGTGAACTCTGACACTTAAACAAACATGGGCTCTTAGAAGGTGTGTGTGTGAGTTCTAGGGCAGTGTCCCAGCTGTGCATTCTCTAGCACACAGCAAAGGGGTACAGCTATTTGCAGGGCCTGTTATCTCTCATAAGATGATGATCCTTTTGTTCTTGCTTCTTTTTCTGAAGGTTTTCAAACAAGGATATTATGTCTACTCTGGTCTAAGAGGCTTGATTAGCAGTGGACTGATGACAGCAGTGGTAATGGTGGTGCAACTAATTCTGACTCAAATTGTTTAGATTTGCTGGAAAATAGTGTACTCAAAGCTCTACAGTCTTAATATCTGGCAGATTCAATGTTTTGATGAAAGTCAGAGGTGCTTAGAGCTTCTGAGGATCAGGTTTCTCAATGACTTGGGTAATTTGCATTTGAAAACCTTGCTTTGAAATGTCTGGCCACAACACTCTCTCTTGTACTCTAAAGAGACTAGGAAAGGCTTTTTGACTGTCATGCACCACTCTAATGAGTGTATGTGTAAGCCTGTAATTTATTTTTTTTTCTGGTCTCAAGCGACAAACTAATTGCAACATAGGAAGGCAATTTTTATATTCCCAACTTTTTGGATGCAGTTACACTTTCCTTCTCTGTACATCACCAACTTTTTGTAATCCCCTTGATAGGACAAGTGGTAGAAGACCCATCTTCCACAAGTTGAATTAAAGGTACCTCCATGAGAGTGATGGTCTTGTGGAATATAAACACATAAGCACTCAAATCCCCCAGAGTTTTACTTTTGTTAAGGAAACATCATGTACTCGTTTGCAAAATAAATCTTCATTTAAACAAATAAAAGGTAATTATTGTACCAGTGCAAGTTCAGTCTGTTCATACAGGATTGTAGGGATAGGCTCTTAAATAGCACCCTATTCAAATTTTTTAAAATCTAGGTTTCTTTTAGGAATAATTTTTAGGTATTACTAAGTATTACAATTTCACAAGAAGGCATAATTCTGCTCTTCATTAAAGCTTTAAAGTTGCTGAAAAATCTTACTTATTATTTCATAATTTCTTTGTACTGCTCAATCTAGTTTTCTAAGGAATAAGGGCTAATGTGACCATGATGCACTTACCTGTCCATCAGTCTTACTATCATTCTATCTGTCTGACTTCACAAAGACATTTTGGATCTCTTGAAAAATTTCAGACAAATAAAAATTTCATAGTTATCATATTGCTAGAAGTGTTTTGAAAATATGGAACTGCGTAGGGCAGAGCTATGATGTTAGCTGTCCCCAATGGGAGTAAGGATGAAATATGAACTCCCTCCTGGTTACACAACAGAGCATCCACAAAACAAAACAGAAGTGTCACAATCATTGCAAAAATTTCACTGTGAGATTGTGCATTAGTTGATGCTAGAGAATCTATTTATCAGTTAGTGCCTCACTGGCATGGTTTCACTGAGCTGTAGCAAGGGCTGAAATTTTAGTGGAAGTCATTTTAAAAGTCTTCCTCTATTTCCTGTTTATTGTTAGAAAATATTTCCATAATTTTGTAAAGATGCTAATTTTAGGTCCATTTGGATTGTGTACAACTTTTTCTGTTGCACATTTCTGCCCCATGAACATGACAGACCTTGTTTAAGGAATTTAGGGTCTCCTGCATCAGTGTGTGTTAGGAAAACCTCAACTTTTTTGGTTCTCCAGTAGCTTGTCACCCAGTCCTAGGGAAACAGGCACCACCCCAGCTTTGAGCTCCATCCAGGCCAAAGGTATGCTTGAACTGGTACTCTGGGACTTCTGTTGATGATCCTGTGATTATCAGGCCTCGTAACATCATTCAGTGGAAACTGCAAAAATGTCACTTAAAAGCCCCTTTAAATTAGGTCTTCTGAAATACAAGACAATATCTGTGGAGACATTTTCATAATGTTGAGCTTCTGCTCCTACTGGGAGAGACAACCTTTCACTTTGGAGAAAAGAGGGGACTAGATGGGTTGTCAGATCTTGTCCAATTCACTCCAAAACCCCAATTATACAATTAGGTACTTCTAACTCTTAAGATAGAGGAAGTATCACCTTAATTACCAGTCAGATCTTGCCAGGAAACTATAAAAATTATTTCAAGCCAATTTTAGAAATATTAATTAGAGAAAATGAAGCATAAACCTAGAAGAAGTGGGAATTTAGTGTTTTTATATATTAGTGTTTTTATGTATTTTACCATCCCTTACTCTGTGTAACTACTGTTTCAGAAAAATGAGATATGCTTTACTGTTGAACTGGTCTTAAAGCAGAGAAAATTCCCAGTAGTTGTAAGTTTAACACAGAGGTTGAATTCAAGGTGGTCATTCCTCTGAGTCAAATGAAATGAGATGATGGCTCCCCTGACAAGAAGAAAGGCAGTGATCCTACTTCCCTTCCCAGGGAAGGGTAAGTGACCACTTAATCCTGAATAATTATAGTCTTGGGATGACAGTGCTTTAAAATCACTGCCTTTCATTTGCATACACTTACAGTAAAATAAAAAAGGCAAGTTTTTCTAAAGATTAAAATATTATGCTTTGAATACATATTTTCAATTTAAGCTGTAATTTTACATATATAAGATTTAGGATACTTTATCACGGCAATTGCAGGGGTTATTACGACTTCCTCTTTACTTTGCAACTCTTTGGGGTAATATTCAATTTAATAAATTTGATTCAACAGGTGGGACTTTCTGTTAAATGCTACCTGTGCTGCATTAGCCAAGAAAGCCTCTCTTCCTTTGATGGCTCTGATTCCTGCAAGAGAACCCAAGATACAAACAGCCTCAGACCTTGAAGACATGTAACCATGCCTGTCCTTATCAACATCAATGTGAAGTTACATATGTTAGCAAAATATGTGGATATAGGCCAGGGTAACACTGAGGGACATTTGCCAGGTCCTAATTGAGCAATCAGGCAGGGTGTAGACTCTGATCCCATGCTTTGGTATGTTGCTAGGCAAAGGGCAAAAGCTCTGTACTATCACTCAACAAGGTGTGCTGCCATTGCACAATAACTCCATCCTGTGCACTGGGATGATTGCAGAGTGCTATTTTCAGTGTGTAGAAGATACCTTATTTATGTATATTTTATTCTGATGGCAGGCAGAGGAAATAGCTGCTTGGTAAATGCCGTGTTATAGAAAGTGCATGGCCTATTTTTAGCTAGGCAATAATATGAAAGGTGCTGCTCTTTACAGGCCACTGTGGGAGTGCATGGTCTTGCATACAAAGCCTGGATGGGAGACCTTAAAAAGCCAATGCCTTGTTCCTGCTGTGAGCTGTGGGCATGCAGAATTCTACCTGTGCTTGAGAGTGAGGAAAGAGGAGTGCCTTGCTACCTCTGAGACTGAAAGGCATACTTATAACAAAAAATTCCCAACACATTTCGTGAGGAAATCCAGGTTATGTAAAAAGATAACACTGCTCCTTGGAAACAATTTCTCATAGGAAGCAGCATGAAATTGTTTTCAGCTTCACAGTTATCTTGTTTGTTTTGCTAATCCTCACAAAGATTAATAAAGGAATGATGAGACAACAGCAAACTGTAAGCACAGGAAGCGACAATTGCCTAAAGCATCTGGATATGATTATGTAAACATGGTGTAATAAGAAAGCTGAGAGATTTAACTTTTGAAATCTCCTTTATTCCCTTCTAAAAAAAAATGCCCTTTCAGAATTTTTACATTATTCCCCAAGTAGCCTTTGAGCTGTTAAAGCACTGCAATTTTCATTCAAGCTCCTTGGTACTGTTGATCAATCTATTCTAGAATTGATCCTTTATCCAAACTTTTCCTGGCATGTATTCTGCTATGACCCTTTAATTTGAGAGAGGCGTGTCATTAAATTTGAGGGGGACATTTTGTGTCTAACTGCTATATGTGCTATTTTCCTCCAACTCACTGGTAAATACAATAAATATTTTGAACTTCTAGTATTGGTATAGTTTCTTTGTCACTGACACAGTGACCTCTTCTTTAAGGGCATGAAGTTGAACACTCTCCACAGTGAGCCAGGCTAGTCACACCCACAGATAACTTTGCTACTCACTAAAATTCCCAAGAGATAAATCTTTTAAGAATCCTGTTATATCATATATAAGTGTTAGCAATTTTAATGTTAATTCTGTTAGTTTTTAACTTATTTCTTCCCTTAGTAATTCCATTTTGTGCTGGGTGCTAGCTGTGCAGGTTTATTTTTTTTAGCCCTTTTGTTCAAAGTAAGGACTTCAGTTTTATTAACAAATTACCTTAAATCTGTTCTTTGTATAGAATTTATACTAAACTCATTTTGACCTCTGTCATTATTTCTTCATAGATAATCAAGCAAGAGACATTGAGAAAAATGCAGAGGAAGATCAATGCTTCAGTAACTTGAACACTTTATTAAAACAAGAGAAATATGTACCTTTACTGTCATTTTATACCTATCTGATCATATAGAATGACAGGAGAGTCCAGAAGGGCAAAGTGGAAATGGTTCCTGTCTGGCATTTCTACAGCATCCCCTGTAATGTGCAGAAAGTCCTGCTTAGGCTCAGTAGCTCTTGGCAGAACATGGTCACTGCAGAGGCCTCTTAAATGAACTTAGGTCTCATATTTTGGTAGTACTAGGGTAGGCCAGGTGGGTTTGTTTCAGGGGGCCACCAAAAATATTTCTTTAGTGGTAGGAAAAGAAAGAATTCTCTCTTTTGCTTTCTTTTGCTGTTTAAGCACAGGGCTTAAAGAGCCAAATGACCGAATGACACATGAGGCCAAACACAGACTCTGTTGTTTTTTGTTTTTTTTTTGTCCAAAGCACCATCTAAGCTGAATTTTTCCAAAAGCAAACACATAAAACACATAAAATGAGGCTGAGACAGATGTCTGGCAGGGGTATTTTTCAATTCAGTTTGTTGGAGTCTGATAAGGTTACAAACAACAAAAACAGTGTTTCCCTTCACTAACACTGTTAGTCAACCTTAACAGCAGAAAGTCAACTAACTTTGCTCATAATTGTAATAAGGAACTACTGACTGCCAGACTATTACATTTTTGCCCATGATATTAAGTTATTTCAGGTATATTTATATAATATACCTGTAATAACTTAATATATAATTAATNTTTTTTTTTTTTTTAATTTAGATAAGATACCAAAAATGTTAAAAATGAGTAGTCATTCATTATATAAAGCAGCAGCTGAGCGGTAGGTGGAGGAATGTTTGCTTTTTCCTACTCCTAAGCAAACACATATACAGCTTCATTTTTTAAATGAATTTTATTTTTATGACAAAAAAGGGGATCTCTAATGAAACAGAATTTCAACTGGTAAATCTTCTTTGCAATTTTTCTCTTTAATCTTGAAAGCTGATGTAGTTAATTCCAATTGCCCACAGCATCAGCTTTATTCTCTTGAAAGAACTTGCTCTCTTTTTAGTTTTCCTTTAATGTTTTGAGCCCTTACCAGAAATGGTAATCTTCTTAAGGTGTTGGCAGGAGCCACAGAATGCACCAAAACTCAAGCTCATATCTAATGAAGTATCCCATTATCAGGACCACCCAAATGACTCAGTCTTCTCACAGACACAGTGTACTCCTTTATATGATTTTGTAGAATTAGAAAGGAAAGCAAACTTGGGGAGTTGATTAGTTAGGTTAGAAAAAAAGGTTATGAAGATCACTCTACCTAAAGAACAACAGCCTTTTAGTTGTTTTGAAATACATTCAGGTCTATTCATTATCACAGCTAGCCAGTATATCTGGGTTATTTGATTACATGCAGACATTCTGGTTCTGGGTCCCACACCTTATGCTGAGGAACCTCCCCTTGGTAATTCATAATCAGCCTTGTTCACAAACTCCTCTCTTTCTGCAAGCTGGCACTGGATCATATAGAGACAGAAACCCTAGGGGAGCTGTGAGATGCTACTGCACCTCTTGGTTACAAACTTCCTCTCTGACCAGGGCTTTGCCAGCTGACGCCTTCACATACTGCAACACTGTCCAGGCTGAGCCGGGGAAATCTGTAGCTGTAACCCTACAATGGGATAGGGAGAACAGAGCATCCCCCAGGATGGTCAGGGGATGGCTGGTCTGTCCTGCAGTAAGAGCCCAAAAATGAGGTGTGGCTGTCAGCCTCACTGCTGATTTCTCTCTGTGAAAGCCCAGAATGAGGATGGCTCTGGAAACTCTGAAGAATTTTGATTGTTTCAGCACAGGCTGGGAGCTGCCGTTGTAGCGCCTATTGAAAAAACAGTGGTTTGCATCACAAGAGTGGGATGAGACATAGTGATACTTGAGCTAAGTCACCACCACTTCCCAGCACAGCTCAAGGTGTTGACTGGTCCTGGAGTAGCTGGCATCCCGCTCAGGGAAAGATCACTTCTTTCACCATCTCATCTCGTTCAGCAGTGATTATAATCTGCCAGATGAGTCTTTCCTTTCCTGGAGCTGAAATCTCTGTGACTGACAGAAGATCATATTTGGAGGCTCCACACTTCTGAAATTGGCTTATTCTGGAAGTCTGCCAGGGTCACAGCCTGGCAAAGTAGACGGATCTAAATTACACTTGGCTATTCGCTCAGCCTTGTGAACTGTTGCATCACCCCTGCAGGATGTTATGAGGTTTTGAGTTTAAGGGACAGCTCTTTAGTTTAGTCTTAGTATTGTTTCAAATAATTTCCACATACCTAAGATCGGGAAAAAATATACACTTCTCAGGTATACTGGACTTTGAAAATGTAAAACTTCTATGCTCAATAATCATTTGTCCATCTTGGCTGAAGAAGCCAGGAAAAAACCCAACATAAAATCCCAGGAAGTAACAGACTGAAGACCCACAGAGAAAGATTAGATGGCAACAGTTATTCATTCATGCCTTGTGAGACAAACAAAACAACCTTACATTCATTTCCTCCCCACACCTCCACCCTTTTCTAAGGTTAACAGAAAGGATTCCTTTCGTACATAAGTTATTTTAAGATCCTGAACAACTTAGAGATCTAACATCTTTTTCCATGTGTATAAATAACCCCACCTGTTGCAGTATCATATATATGTGATCATCAAAATAGATACAAGTAAAAAGTAGTAGTACACATTTCAATCTAAAAGTGATTCTAGGAACAAAGCAGACATGACTAGCAGGCTTTTCCGCTTCCAAAAAGATAAAGAGGATTCCATATAAAGAGGTGGAATTTCCATAGTCAAAAACCTATCATATGCTCATCAACATTGTAAAAGTTACTGGAAATTGAAAAAAAGATAGAAATTTTCCTTGACAAAGCTGTTGAAGTTCACAGACCATGTTGTGTCACTGCACATAGTAAGGGCTGCCAAAGTAATGCCAGGGATGCATAAAATTTCAGCTCAAAAATTCATGTGTCCCCTTTTTACTGTTGCAGCTGAAACAATCACAGTCCTCCAGGAGTTAAAGAAGTGCTTCTCCCTCATTTTCCAGTAGAGATCTGAGACACAAACTGAGAAAGCTCCAAGTTATTTTGTGATAAAGTCAGCATGAAACATGAGAAGACAGAGCATCTGTGTCAAACTTTGCAGGCTGTTTCTAACTACAGATGAACAGCCATACTGCAGATAAGAAAGAGATCTGAGACTACGCTTTGTGCAAATTGTTCTCAGTGAACTACAAATCCATGGTGCAAAGGTGGTTATTTTTAAAGTTATATTTTGGCTTCTTTGTTTGGTGATCATTTTCAGCACCTAGATATCCTTCGCTTATGACAGTGTCTGAATGAAATGTTACTGACGCAACAATTATCTCCTCACCCTGTAGCTTTCAAATTATGACTTAATGTTGAGAAAACTGTGGGCTAAGTGAGTGAAATAACTTCAGTACCTTCAAAGGATGTGGTTAGAATAGTCTGCAGGGGTGGGAAGAGAGTTTTCCTTTGCAGTTGGTAGAGCAGCAACAACAGTGTTTTTCAATTGCTTCTGTATTGCAGCTCAGGGCTTTTAGCCCCTGTCTGCTGCACCCACACACGATCTGGTACAGACACTTAAAAAGCATACAGCAACCTCTCAGCTCAAGGGGTCCTTTCAAAGCAAGCTTCAGTCACCCAGGGGGCCAGCAATCTGTAGAGGCTGCTTTTTCTATCCCTGAGATGGAGTATCATTGGCTCTGCTGCATTGGGACCACCCTATGCCCATGGTGGAGGAATAGGATTTGCTTTTCATTAATTCTGTTACTATAAAAAATTCCTGTAGGATATTCTGTAGTTAGAGCACTGAATCATTTCTGAAACTTCCTATTCAAATATTTGTTTTATATGGCAATGGTATTAGTAATGTGCAAGTTTTATGCACTGCTATTTCCTCCCACACCCATTGAAAACTAACAAGAGCCAGCCTGTCAAAATAAGCATGTGAATTATAGATCAGCTATAACATGCTTCAAATAGCCAGTGTTCCAGCCTAGGTGATACTATGTAACTCTGCTTTCCCTCTGTTTCAAAAACTGCACAGTCTACAATTCACCAAAAAAAGCCTACAAACTGAAGTGTGGAATTATCCCATCTCATTGGAGATACGCAAACCAGGTGCTTAATAACAGAGAATTTCCACCTATGGTTGATGCAGACAGAAAACTTCCTTTTAGCTCACCTGGTATTTAAGTTATCCTTCAGGAGGGCCATTGCTGGCTGCTGACAGAGCCCAAAGTGACTCTGATTTTCTTAGGTTCTTCAGGTACATACTTCATTTTCAAGAAGAAAAGGAGAAAAGGCTACCCCTGACCTTCCAAAAAGTTTTCAGCAGGGCTGAGCTCATTCTTTCTAGTCTGGCCTTTTTTCATAGACTGCATCCCCTTGGAGGTGAGCTCTGGCATTACTCTGTGGTGCCACTGCTCCCATTACTGAACACCTAATACATACATTGTCCTGTAGGTAATATCCAAAGGGATCAGGAAATGGGAGTAAATATTGTGCCTGCAATGTTTGCTCATAAGGCGTAATAAAAAGGAAAACCCACTCAGAGGAGCTACACAGGGGGCTTATACTACGGAATGACTGTAATAAAATGACAGTGGAAATCCAACATTGATAAATGCAAAACAGTTCACAAGAGGGAAAATAACCTGAACTGCATGACCCAACAATGGGCTCTGATCATGGAGGGGATACAGAAACACTGCAGTCATTAATGCAGCCATAGGCACAGACTGCCACATTCAGCACAGCAATTAGTAGTGTTCAGAAATGCAAGTCAGTATCAACAACTATTATAAAGAAATACAGAACAAACAGTGTGTCACTATAAATCCATACAGTTGGTATATCCTGAATATTGAGAAGGTTTCCAGTTTCTCATCCCAAAGGATATAGCAGAAGCAGAAAAGGAACAGTGAAATGAGAACTTTTATAAAAGGAATTATTAAATAGATGGAGATTTTTCAGCAGGGAAAAGTGATGGGATATAATACAGAGCCTACAAAATCATGAACAACAGGGAGAAAGTAAGTGCAGAATTACTGTTTGTTGCTTCTTCTAACACAGTAACAAGGGGGTATTAAATGAAATTAGGAGATTTGAATGACATAAGTTCAAACAGAGTTACTTCTTCATATATACAATTAAGTTATGGAATGCCTGGCCAGGATCCTGCAGTTGCTAAGAGCACATAAGGGCTCAAAGCAAATCAGAAGGATTTGCTGTAGAGAAATCCACTGATGGCTATCAAATAGAAAGGAACTGCCACTGGTTCAGCAAATGGACTGCAAATCACTGGGAGAGGAGTGAGAGAGACCACTCTGAGGCTGTGCCATTATATGCTTGCACTGTTCTTGTCCTCTGCCAGGGACATTGGCTGCTGCCCTGTGTGTGAGAGACGACACTGAGCGAGATGGATAGCTGTTCTGACTTTGTAAAGCCATTTCATGGTTTTAGTGTCCCCACCAAACTCCTATGCTTGAAGAGAAGAAAAGCTCATTTTAAGTAAGATCATATATCTATTTGTCTGGTCAATGTCATCACTTAAGTAAATGGAGGGTAAAAAAATGCTCATGGAAATCCAAACAGGAAGCACTTTGCAAACAAAGAGGCACAGGCTTGTGCCTGCAGAGCTGCAACTTTTCATGCTCCATGGGACCTGAAAGAGACCTCTTCTACATTCAGCCAGAAGGACAATGACATGATTTCTTTTTTTTTTTTCCTCTCCAGATAGGGGCAGATCTGATGGTTATCATCTGAAGACTGTGACACACCTGGGCAGCAGCAGCAGCAGCACAGAACTGCCAGAATCATGACAGTACCTCTTTCTGGCTAATGTTCTGATGATATCCAGGCCAGCACTCAAGGAAAACTCTCCGGTTTTAGTGCTTTCATGGACTTCAGTCTTCAGTGCCAGCAGCATGGTTACACTGGAAGTGTAGCTTGAAGCAAGGCATTGTTCCAAACAACACAGAACTGGCTCATCTAACCAGCCCTACCTCTGGGTGTAGGGTGACCTTCACGATTAGCCTTTTAAAAGCCTTTCACTATATATGGCACTTTCAGTCTTGGCAAGATAAATCTGAAGGGGGAGCAAAGGGATGTCTCATGATGCAAGTACTAAGGCATTCTTGGATTTTCAAGAAAAAATACACAAAACAACTTCCTGACTCAAAGAGAGCTGTATCTGGCATGGGAAACTTCTACATTAGACCTCATCCTGACAGGGAAGTATTAATCACAAAATTTAAAGTTTGTTTAGGTGGAAGTAATAATGACTTTGTTGCAGTGACTTTGCTTTCTGTGTTTTTAAAATGCATTTTATGTGTTAGATACAAGCAGGATAAATTCCTAACCAGTAAAATTTATATCATTGCCCTGAAAGATCCTGTTCTACAAAGCTCAAAAATATTAAGAGATGTATCGATCAGCCTGGAGGAGAAAATTTAAACCAACAAAAATGTGACTAATAATTTACAGCAACTCAGAAAAACTTCATTAGATCTTCAAAAAACCACAACTGAGAAAGATATACACACTAGCTAAAACCAGTCATCTGAGGGACTGGAAGAAAGTTAATATTTTGCCAATACTTATGTAGACAAAATAGGGCAACCAGGTAATTATAGGCCTGTCAGTTCGATGTCTATTCCAGGCACACTGATGGAGTTGCTGATAGGAAAGTCAATTAATAAAGTATTAAAACAGTGTATTTTAATTAATGGCAATCAACACAGATTAATAGAAGAAAGATCTTATCAAATTAATGTGCTATTTTTATAAGACTACAAATTTGGTGGATAAAAGGAATTGTGGTAATATTTTATACTTTGACTTTGGATGCATTTGCCACACATTACTATGAGTGGTTCCGATGGAAATCAGAACTAACATGAGGAACTCTCCAAGACAACTAACTTGTTTTACAGCTGGCTAGCATGGGACCCAGCACCCTAACCTGAAGTGGGGCTCAGAGAGTGGGTTCTGCAGGCAGTGTTTATCAGCCCCATGTTAATTAACGATGATTCCAGCAATACAGAAGGAAGCAGTGCCTTTGCTAATACTACTGGTCAAGGAACCAAAATTTGGAAGTGGGCAGAAGTGGACAATGCCTTTTTGGCATTGTTTGAGGAGCAGGTGCAAAGGAAATACCAGGTGTTTCCATGTCATCCAATATAAAGGACATATTTAAGAACAAGTACCTTAGGCCTTACTTCACATAAGAATTCTTCTTTGGGAAGCCGAGACTGAAGAGTGAATTGCAGGTCCTGATAGACCCCAGCTGAGCCCCAGAGCCCTTGGAAATTGTGTTGCCAAGAATAATTTTCAGTGTGCAGAGATGCTGCCCATCAAAGGGCAGCAAAGGGCTTCTGTTACTTCTGCAATTGACATTGTAGCAGGATGACCCTTGCATCAATAAAAGTATTGGAATAATGTAGGCCCTGATATCAGCAGCTCAGGAGGGATGTTGGCAAATTGGAGGTAGTTCAGAGGAGAACCACAAGAATATGAATAAAAAAATTGGCAGTAAAATGGAATGACTCCACAGGGTAAGTCTATTTAGATTTAGTATATCAAAGCAAAGGCTAAGGAGTAACTTGATTATGGTTTGTAAGTGCTTTCATGTGGAACAGATACTGCCTAATAGGGCAGTTGTTGCTCTGGTATAAAAATATACAAGGAAGTCCAATGGAAAGTTGAAGACACATCATTTCTGTTACATTAAGGATAGGCAACTACTGCAAACATTTACCATTTTCTGTGCTCAAGCTGGATGTCTCTTCTATCTAGTCTTTCTCAAGTCCTTCTCTTGTTCAATGGGAATCAATGCCAGGTAAGCTAATTACTCATGCTGAAGAGCCAGAAATGGTTTTAAGGTGGTTTACACCATTTACATATGTGAATGCAGCTGTAACATACATTTTTAAGTAAATTAAAAAAAAAAAAGATGTTTCTCAGTGAAGAATGGGATCCAAATTTAGCTGATGGGAGTTTCTTGTGCTTTGTGAATGATGGGGGTGATGTTTCTTTCTAGCTCTGCTTTGGGAGCCTGCTAATTTTTCAGTGTTACCCAAAAAGCTGGCAACACAAAGGATTACAATGAGGTTTTGGAGAACAGCTCCTAGAAGCACATCCAGTTGTCATGTTTCCATCTCACTTTCGCCTCCACCAGCACCATGCTGATGGGTGCAACTGAGGAAGCAAAACCTGCTTAAGAGGGATTTGGTTCAGGTCATGCACTTGTCTCTAAAACAACTCCCGAAGGAAAATGAGTGTTATGGGTTCCTTAAAGAAAAGAGACCTTAATGGCAACTGGTTGGAGTGTGTTCAAGCTTAAAAGGTTAGGAATAACTAGTCACAGCATTTCATATCTTCTCTTGTGAATAAGGGTTTCTTGGGATGTGCAAACACAGCACTTTTCTTCCTGATCTTACACCCATGGCTTTGCTCTACTCACCTGGCCCATTACAAAAGAAATAAGAAGAAATATCACCCCCCACCCTTTTTCTTCTCTTAGCAATACCAGTAAAACTTAAAATGTGGGAAATATAAAAGAAATGGTACTTATATCTGAGCAATGAGGGAGTGTGTTTTCTCAGGTTATTTCATAAAGCTAAAAGAGGGGGATGTTCAAGAGAATTTCACTATGTAGGATTGATTTAAATTAGCAAGGGATAGCATTGATATGGATATACATAACACAACCACTTTTTAATTTCTGGGAATGGTGCCATCTGTGAATAATGAGAGTTAGTGGTAACAGAGAAATGTAAGGTCTAATTGTGGGAGCCAACAGCCCACAGCCTTGACAGTCAGATTTGGAGGGCAGTGATGTGATTTAGAAGGTCAATTTGCTTTTGCTAATGCTGAAACCCATCAGCAACACATTCAACATACAGATGGAGACTGGTAAACTACTGGGAATGATTAGACTGGGAACATACTGTGGTCATAGCCATAGCTAGGACCTGGGGATGTAATAGTATTGCTTGGAAATATCTAATACTTCAGTGACATCCAGAACCAGAGAGAAAGATCACTGACTCTTGAGCTGAGGACTTTGCTTCCTGGGCAGAACATTCTTTCATACACAGAAATTTTTTTCTGAGGACAACAAAGACACTTTTTGGGTCCCAGATTAACAAATATATAATGGCAAACCTCAAAGCACTTCCATTAAATGCTTTTTTTCTCTGCAATAATGTACAATGTAACAAGAAGCAGTTCACAGAAATGTTGGACTTGCTTCTCTCTACCTCATTTAACTGGCTTCTGTACATAAATTATATTTTAGAGTGTTTTTAAATTTTTTTATTGCGCTGTAGTTAGCTGTAAATCTTGCACTGAGTTATTCAACAACACCTTTTCTTTTTGTTGTCTGAGTGAAGAATGAAGCCTAAGGCTTGATTCTGATTGCAGATATGGCACATAGGTATTTATCTTTACATACTTTATTGTATCCTTATTTCACACACACGTAAGCCCCACACATGCAGCTCATGCAAATGGGTACATTTCTTGTCAAGTTACCTCTTGACAGCAGCTCATTAAAAAAAAAAAAAAAATACACATACCAAAAGTCAAAATCATGAGATTTTTTAGAGATGCTTGTCTCCATGTCTTTGAATTGCCTTTTTGATGTATGACGAAAACACTTGTACCTTTGCTGTCCCATGATTTATCACTTTCCTTAGACTTCCTTACTAATATAATAGAGTTATAGCATAAACAATAAAATAAACAATTACAAAAAATAGGAAAAAAACCATATTCAAATTGGCATGGGGATCCAGGCTTGACAACTGAGAGGGAGGCACTTTCAAGCATATTTTGAGCTAGCTACTTGGATTAATTTTGCTGAAATAAGACTGTCTTCTCACTATGACAGTTCTCAGCACTTAATAATTGTTTAATGTTCCCAGTAGGCACAGCTCTGCACTTTGTAAATCAGCATTAAAATAAAATTAGAGTCTTTCTTTTACCGCTTCAAAAATTATTATCCTTTTTGTTCTAGCTTGTGTTTGTACACTGATAATGTATTTTCTGTAAAGGGATAAGGAGCAGACTGACCTGGAAAAGGAAGTCTTTTAAATGCAGAACTGTCTTTGATCACTCACAAGACTTGTGCTCTGATCTAAGCTCATTGACATCAATGGAAGAAAGACTGCTATTGGCTTGTGGCTCCTGTCCACACAGAGTCCATATTTCCAAAAGCAGATGTTAAAAGATAAAACAGATTGAAAATCAGAGTTACATAAAAAGATACTTTTCTTTTCACAAGTTCAGATTTATGGCACACTTTTCATTTAATAATTTTTTCTCAGTCCCTGAAACAGGAAATTCCAATTTCAACACCTGTTTTTGCTGTTTACCTGCAGATAAACCTTAGATACAGAACAGGGGAGAGTTTGGTAGATGATTTCCATAGCATGAAAATGTAAAGCCTTCTCTATAGACTCTTCTGGGATACTTAAGAATAGGAAAAATGCTCCAGGGAGAACATCACACATACACACACACACACACACCCCCTTACCTCCCTCTTTCCCCGCTTCCACTCCTGCAGCTGCATTTCCTGCAGAAAGAGCAATTCCAGAGAAGGAACTCAGCACTATACTACTGGACAACATCATCAAAGAAGTAGATAATTGTAGGATCCGTTTAAAAGATAAGGAAACTTCTAATTGGATTGTCTGTTTTGGTGACAGTTTCCAGGCACAGAGGTAGATCAGCACAGTGAAATCCAAAGAGCAGAAGTTGGTCAGCAAGCAGACCAAAAAGGAATCCTTCCTAACCAACTTCATTCTGATGTGTCTTCAGAAAGATCATGGGGAGATATGATAGTTTTGTCATATGCCAATCTGCTGGCTACTTCTTTGGTAGGTACCATTGATTGACTGACTGTTTTTATCATACATACTCAGAAAATGCCTCTCATTCAATTGAATGAGAAAATACAGTGAAACAATATTTGCCACTACCAACACAGTTTACTTCAAACAGGAGTTTCTAAGTGTTGTAAACATAACATTTAAACTTGGACCAGCCAATGGCACCCCTTTAGCTCTGAAATTCTGGCTGATGTGTTTCAAGTCACATCTCTCTCATTTGGTTAAGCACGACAGCTCTGGGAGACTGGATGCAGGTAGGCAAAGCTTCAATGCCAATTTGCTTTTCAGACCTTGATCTAACTTTTATGATCTCATTCATTTTCACATCTCACATATTATTATACATTCCTCTTCCTCTACAACTTCAGCTGACTGACACAGACTAAAACAATGGACACAGAATTATGTATACCTAATGTCTCTATGAGGCAGACAAAGGGGTTTACTCATTCAGAGCTTATTGCTTTAACATTGGACTTAAGTGGCAGTTATCTTCACTGACATAGCTGAGAGCAAAAGCAAAGTTTCCAAAATATTAGGTTTAGGGAGGGATTCCATAGCAAAGGGACTGAATGATTAAAATATTTTGAAAGAGTAAAACTCATCTGCTGGATAGGTAACTGCGTCATCATACACTGTATGTATCCTTCTATGCCTTCCAGTGTAGATTTAATTCAGAACCCAACATTTATACTCTCTTCATTACAAATTTGAATATTGAATCCTTTCTTCAGATTTAGATCCCACTTCCGATAAAAATCAGGAGCTTCTGACCAGAGGCTTAGGATGAATTAGACTTTTCATCCCTTTCTCCTTTCACTCCTTTCTACTGTTGGCCCTGGAGGCTCTGGGTAGCCTTTCCAGAGTTGCTAGGGACTGTGGCTCCAGCTGATGCTGGGTAACTAAGAAAGTTAAACAGAAAACATTTATTTACAGAACAAAGGTTGATGCAAGAGCTTAGGTCTTTGTCATAGTCAGAAGGAGTATGCAGAGGGAGAGGAAGGGAGAAATTGTGTAAAAAGCCATTTACTAAGAAAAGAATGTTTGATTTGGATCACAGGATGTGATACTGGAGAATGTATTGCATAACTTTATGGCTTGTCCTTATTTGCAATGATTCAGTATCCGGCACTGCTCATCTCATTTCTAAAAATGGTATTGAAAAGTTACAAACTATTCAGAGGTGATGGGAATAAGTGAAGAAAGGCAGGAAAAGCACCTTTTCATTTTACAGCAAATAGCAAACACAGAGTCTGCAGGTCATCCTACAGGTTGTTGCAGATCACTGGGTCCGTGCCCTTCCTCACTACCCAAGTGACATTCACCAGGTTAAATCTCTGTTGCCAGAAGCTTGTCTTCTCCATGCCAAATTGAAAATCATGACAACTCTTTTCTCATGGTATTTCTCTCATAACTGTAAACCAGGGCACTTACAGCTCCTAGTGTGGAGGACAAGACATGAGGCAGGTGCAGTGCTGTGGAGAGCCATTTCCAAAGCTTCCCCTGGCAAGACTAGACCCTGACTGCAGCATCCCTAGCCTCTTTGGAGCCCTGTTCAGAGGTTATTTCTCTCTGCCTCAAGCAGACACCTCTGGGACTGACTCCTCCATTGGTTATTTCATTATTTCATATACTCGCTTCTTTCTACCCCTTGAAAACAGGTATCACCCAAACTCGCAGGTGTTCACCCCAAAAACAACCCTTCTCCCATTTCTGATAGTTCCCTGTTCCGGTGTGGGGAAAGGATACTCAAGACACAGACAGCCCCTTGGCATTGTCCTGCAAAGGCTGCAGCTCCAGGGCAGAGCTGTGCTCTNGGGGGTAATGTGGGAAGAGGTTTGAGTATTTGGCTTGGTTTGGGTTTTCTTCTGTCGTTTTAAAGAAATTCACCACCAACATCCAGACAAAAGCTAGAGGATACGTCAGGCTCATTAGGAGTTCAGGGGACCTCTCATCAAACTTCAATATATAGCTAAACTCCTGTTATTTAAACAAGACGGGACGGATAAAACAAAACAAAACAAAAACCAACCAACCAAAAAAAAAAAAAAAAACAACAAAACAAACAACCCCGAAAACCAAAAAAACCTCACCAAACCGACAGCCCGCAGTGATGCTGGGCGGAGACAGCCCGACCTCATTCATGGCTTTCTCTCTGAAAAGGTTTACGTTTTCCCCCTGTCTTCCCTTCCCCCGCACTCTCTCCTCCCTTCGTTTTAATTTGGGGACGGATTAAGACAAGTCTGGAGTGGGTAGAACTCCACCCACCCGACAGCATCGGGGTACAGCCGCCTGTGCTCCCCTAAGTATGCGGGGCCCCGCGCTGCCCGGGAAAAGCCGATTGCTTCATTGAGGAAAAAAAATCGGACAGCACAGGCGATACCGCACCAGCCCCCGCGCCCGGCAGCGGGGCGGACTCTGCTTTTAGGGGCGCTTAATCCACTATCATTATTATTGTTATTATTTTATTTGACATTAATACCAACATCTCGCCCCCAGCTGCGAGGGCAATCCCCGGAGAGGCTGGACCTGCCGGAGCTCTGTCAGCGCGGGAGCTGCGGTCAGCATCCCACGGCTGCACAGCGCTGCTCACGCCGCTGGACACACCGGCACAGCCCCGGGGCCCCGAGCCGCCCCCGAGCCCCCAGCGCCGCTCGGC